>OX411309.1:20999038-21599038 GCA_948150685.1 Rhaphigaster nebulosa
ATTCGGATTCTAAGTATCTTAAAAGCAAAAACCTCAAATTTAGAGGCTGGTTAACATTTTTTTTTCTTGTTCGGTTATAAAAGTCTAATATTGAAAATAGTAAACCAAAATGCATTAATGATTACCTACAATTTCAGGTTTTTACTTGGAAAATGTATGTCAAAATAGATTGTTTGAAATTCCCTGACTCGTCCTTCATCATATACTCAGCTCCTACTCAGGATCATCTTTGTAGGACAGACGGAAAAATTAAGAACAGAATCACAGCATCAGTGGTTAGTTCATCGTCTTTCTTGTCCAAGAGTTCTTGATTAGATTCTAGCAACAGGCTGATGACCAGAGAAGTCGAAACCAAGTTCTGCCTAAAACTCATTGGCGATTATATCGTCATCATCTCTTCCACCAGTACATTTGAGCAAGAACCCACAGGCCTGCTAATCTGCAGTCACACTTTCCTGAGATTTCAGTGCACATGCGCGTCACTAGCTTTAGGGGCTAGAAGAGTGGTGATTGGTTTGAGATCATTTTTAGTTCTCTTCCAACCCCACTCTTCGCACGTTTCTTAGCCCTTGCTGAATCTGGTGGTAAGCTATATCACTGTGTTGGCTGGCTACATCTGCTGAGTGTTATAGTGCTGCTATCTTCGACGAGGTCCTGAACCTCTTGTATGAAACTAATCTGCAGTGGATCAAATAAGGTGCAGTTCTCTGACTGTATCCACATAATGAAATTAGGAATGTATAATGTTCTGGAAATTGGATGTAAGGGGCATACATCGCGTTGTTGACACTTTTGTGAATTTGGTCCCCTTTTCAGTGCGCTATAGCAGATTAACTAGTTCTGTGAACGAACCTGCCAAAATTTATGAATACAGCAAAACATTCCTTATTTGTAGAAAATTAATATAAAGAATTTAAGGGAAATGTGTCTGTTCGTTATTTTCTTTTTCTCTTATTTTCTGTTACTCTTTCTGTCCTTGTTTGAGAAGATTATTAAGGGTCATTACTATAGGGCCCTACCGATAAAAACTAAAATAAATCTCTACAAGAGATTTAAAAAATAAATAAAAATAAATCTCTGATCCGACTGATTCCAATGCAAGCATCTGAGTCCTGGGCAACCACTAAATCCATAGAGTAAGACCTCGGCATTTTCAAAAGGAAAGTTCTACCTCGAATATTAGGAGGATTGCAAGTTGGAAATGAATAGCGTTGACGCACCTAATCAGGAGTTGTATAGTATATAAAATGAACCTGGCGTAATAACGTTCTTTGAACTAACCGCCTGAGGTGGGCTTCTTATGTGGCCAGGTTGGAAGACAACCAAATACCAAAAAAAGCTCCTGAAAGAACCAATTTATGGTAAAAGGCGGCGTGGAAGACCGGGAGCTTAATGGGTGGATGGCATTACTGCTGATTCTCGGAGTATTCCACAGAAGAAGTCCACAATTGGATGGTGGCTGCGCGAGATCGTGACAATTGGAGAAGGTTGCTGCAGGAGACCAAGACTCGGCAACGAGTTGTAGCGTCACTCAGATATATGGATAGATTAAGGGTCACTGCTACCACATGAAAACGGTCTTGTTTTTTAAATAGATACGCCATTGCATGATATGGTCACCTAAATAAAGCAGGTGTAGATAACATTAAATTTTTTTTGTCAAAACTTACCTCAGAACAGAACACGCAAAATAAGAAACAAAATTTAAATATTATAAATTATAACCGTATTTTCCATAAAAATGGTTAAATTCCTAAATCATGCTCTCAGACTTCGTCCCACCACTAGCGGATTCTCTTTCAATACGAAGAACTTTTTCTGCCAGTTTGCCGAAAAACCTAAAGAGGAAATACAGAATACCATACAACAATTAAAGAAAGAAAAGGTAAAGGATACAGAGGGACCGTCCAAAAGTTTCTCTCTGGAGTCCTTGACAAGTATCCAAAAAGGTTTAGATGATGAACAACAACTTGAGGAGGCACATGAGGCGGCGGGAAAATGAGGTTCGCTAAGAAGGCGCGGGGAATATGGAAGAATGACAAAGATTTTCAATAAGTAGTAATAAAGGTTTATATTTATAAATATAGCTCTTTTAAGAACTTTGGGCCAGGAGGAATGATGAGTGTATTCTAAGTTTTTTAAAGCAATAGGGAGGTTACAAAATGATGAATAAAAATATATAATCAGCGTTAAAGAAAGATATGTTTAGTTGTGTGTGTCACAAGAGGGTTACAAAATACTCTACTTCCTTTTAAAAAAGCTAAAAGTTTGCTTTGATTCCAGACTTTGATTAGCTGCTTATTGGTTTTTAGATTTTTTTTTTTTTTCAAAATTACATAAACCAATTTTATTTAAAGCAACAAGTTGATTTGGAATTCGACGTTCACCAGTCATTATGAAAATAATGTAAACGCCGAAAACTCACCAAAGATTGTGTGTTTGATGTAGTGGTAGCATGTGTAGCAACTATTGGTCTCCGTTGATGTCAAATTTAATTCTCTATCACGTTAGTTTTCATCCGTTATTATTAATGCAAAAAGTCGTTTGGGATATGGAAAATAAGGACAAAATATTGACTGATCGCAACTATAGGCATTATCCAGGTTGAATAAAAATTAACGTTTTTTAAGAAAACAGATACCAAAAGTTATTTTAGAACTTCCAACAGATTCCAGATTCCAACTTAAAGGAAAGAAATTCGTTCAAAACAATTTTGGTAAGAATACGTTGGCGTTGGTCAAGACGACAAGGACAAAAGAAGTGAGGGTGTATATATTTTTCGAGTAAAAAATACCAATTGATACCATTGACAACACCAATCCCAACTGTTACCTACATTTTTTTTGGCTTGTTTGACATACCTTAAGGAGGGAATGTACTTTCATGACTACTTAAAAACTTGTGGCTTGTTGGTTAAGTTGGCGTCTATGAATATTGAAATTTAGTATTCAGGTGCCGTCCACATGACAATGCATACATTAATTTACATTCTGTATGTTTATACGTTATTAGGATTGGTCGAAAAAAACTTTTATTTTCTTCGGAACGCTATCCCGCAAACAATTTGCCTTGAGCATTGAAATTTACTTATGAAAAATTAGCAGGGTCCAAGTATTAGCCGGGTTCCAGGTAAACCCTGAGTACCAAATTCGGGTGAGTCGGGTAATAGCCCGAGTATCCGATGGAACACTAGCATTAAACAACACTATATGCCTCGAATCCTCCGCAGGAACAGAAGCAACTTGAAAAAAAAGCAAAATCGCAATCAAAGTCAGCTGTATTGTCCAGATTAGTATTTGTGTAAAGACCGAAGAGATTTTTAAAGCGACGATTAAGCAAGGGCATGTGCCTTCAACGCGCTGTGTCTATTTCATTTCGGACAGTGACCGTATGACACAGAAGTATGAAAAACGGGTCGTGAATAATTTGGATTGTCCACGTAGCGTTGTGGGTAAAAATTTCAGAGATTGAGCATTTTCGATGTTAGCTACAACAGCAGTAAAAAAGAAAATAACAAACCATCAAAACATTTAAATCTCTGATATTTATTTCTTTGTTTTGATCGCCCTAACCTCTTGGGGTCACTGATACCACATCAAAACGATCTTGCTGTTGAGAGAAATACGCCATTATATCATATGGTCGTTTATGTAAAACAGGTGTAGATAACATAAAAAGAATTAATAAACTTAAAAAACCTGGTATTTCATATGATTGTAAAACAGAAAATTTACAAGAAGAAACAAATTTAAATATTATACGTTGTAATCTTATTTTCTGTAAAAAATGCTTAAATTCTTGAATAACGCTCACAAACTTCGTCCCATCACCAGCGAATTCTCTTTCGATAAGAATAGCTTTTTCTGCCAATTTGCAGGAAAATCTATAGAAGAAATACAGAAGACCACAGAAGAACTAAAGAAAGGAAAGGAAAAGAATACATCAGAGCAGATAAATAGTGTCTCTCCGGAGTCCTTGACAGATATCAAAAAAGATTTAGATCATGAAATACAGCTTGGCGAGAAGGCACTAGAGAAGGTGGAAAAATGAAGTTCATGAAGAAGGCACGGGGAATATGGAAGAATGAGAAAATATTTTCAATAAGTAGTAATAAAGGTTTATATTTTTAAATAGTTCTTGTGTATTCTTTTCTTCAAAGTACATTGAGTCAGGAGGAGTTTATTCTATGTGAGAAAACTCAAAAAATTTCTGTTTTCTTTTTATTCTTAAGGTCTTTACAGCAACAGGGAGGGTCTTTAGCAGCAATTTACGGGATAACCTTTTGGTTTTTTAGGGAGGTTAGAAGAAAAGTACATTTTGTCATTTTATAAATTGTTTACAAAATGATGAATAAAAATATATAATCTACATCAAGGTAAGTTATGATCATTTTCAATGGTTAGATATGTTTGTCACAAGAGGGTTATAAAATACTCTACATCATTTTAAAAATGCTGAAAGTTTGCTTTTATTCGACACTTTGATTAAGTTCTTACAATTTTATAAATCTGGACATTGTTTGTCTTTGAACATATTTATAACTGTTGCTAGCCACTATGTCTATTAGACATGCTAACCATGTTTATCTATTTCACTCTGTACGATCACTCAAGAGATAAACAGAACTATCCCTTAATACTTTTTAAAGATAATACTTTCAATAAACTATATTAAATTTGTTAACTGTCAAGTAATCTGTACATTTGAAGACATGCCTAAAGCCTTCACAGCTAACATGACCAGATATTTGCTGCCTTAAAACGGGATAACCTTTTTGTTTGTTAGTGAGGTGACAAGAAAAGTTCATTTATAAAATAAGAAACTCCACTGATATAAACATGTTTCTTTCATATTTATCATTTGAGCAAATTTGTCGCAGCAATTTTGGTGAGGATCTTAGAATAAAAATCTTGGCGACTTAAGTCAAAATTAATATACAACTTACTTCGTCCAAAAGACTCATTTACTAGAAAAAAAAATGAATGTACGGACGTGTCTGTTATTTATAAATACGAACCATCGAGCAAAGCGCCCCGAGCGGAACACTCAACCATCCATGTTGGTACGGGCAGAATTATAAGAGCTGTTTCAATTAAATGAATTATTATTATTAATCTTTTCAATTTTATTTTTTGAGACTTGACGGTTAAGGAATTAATTGAAAGGAAGACGCTATATCGCGGGGCAGACAATCACATTGCCACAGTGCAAATCCTGACCCCACCCAGACACATTGCCTCAAAGTAGGACTGTCCCATATACCTAGTAGCGAATACCTAGGCCCGAATAACTTCCTCACCTAGTAGCGGTTGGAGAGAAAAAATAAATAATTAGAAGAAATTGTAACGAGTAAGCTAAGTATAGGAAATGACAGAGATATACGCCATTACATCATATGATCTTGTAAATAAAAACAGGTGTAGATAGCATAACAACGATTAATAAATAAATAAGAGCCCGACAATTTCAGAGAAAAAAAATTTAAATATTATAAATTAGAAGTGTATTTTCGGTGTTATACCTGTTTCTATCTTTTTTCCCACGCTCCTAGGTCTACCATTAATATATAGAAGCCAACACAATATTTAATTTAACAAAGCATATAATTTTGGGGTTTGAAAAAAATTTGAAATATATAATAATAAAATACAATTGATTATAAAAATAAAGCTTTAAGACAAAAATGAATTGATTTTCGTCCCACTCTTCCAGACAGTGAATAGTTGATGGGTTGTCTTCAAGCACTTCGATTGGTTTATGTACTTCAATTCCAAGATCCAGGAGTAGGTTTCTAAGCCACGTTAGGTCCATGACTGCTTTCCCAAAAGATACTCAACCTCTGTTGAGGACTGGGCGACTACTGATTGCTTTCTTGATTAGTCAACAGTACATTATTTCCAAATATTTCAAAAAGATATTCTCAAGTGTATTACTTACCTTCAGAATTATTTCCAGAAAAAAATAGCATCTTCAAAAATGTCATTACTTAACGCTCCTCCTCGAGAATTCCGAAGGAAGATTTTTATCTGTCCTGATGTATACTTTTCCTTCTCTATCTTTATCTCATCTATAATCTTCTTTATTGCCTATTCAGGTTTTCCAGCAAATTGGCAGAAAAATCTCGCTTCATTGACAGAGAATCCATTGATCGTGGGGCGAAGTCTGAGAGCATGATTTAGGAATTTAAACATTTTTATGGAAAATAAGGTTCTAATTTATAATATTTAAATTTTGTTTCTTATTTTAAGTGTTCTTTTCTATAATAATATGAAATGGCAGGACTCTTATTTATTTATTAATCGTTGTTATGCTGCCTAGACCTGGTATCCTTAAAAGGCCATGTGATTTAATGGTGTAATCTCTCTCAATACCTATATATTGCTTACTCGTTGCAGTTTCTCCTAATTATTTATTTTTACTATCTTACAGCCATTAGGTGAAGATGGTATTGTAATAGGATCAAATGGATGTGTACGGAATTATGGATTGCAGAATCCCTAGAGACTAAAAGCCGTATTTTCAGCCACAGGTAAATCCATCTGTGTGTCTGTGCCAAAATTATCTCTTCAACGGATGACCGATTTTTTCCTTTTTTTTTTTTAAGGGTTACCTCCTCTCTCTCTCTCTCCTATGCCTGAGTACCAAATAAGACATCCTATGGGAAATAGTGGCTGTGCAATTGCTTCTTCATATAAATTACAAATAATGTAATAGTTTGGGCCATTTATTCTTTTGATTATAAAAACGTAAAAACAGTGAAAAACAGCTTTTTCTTTACATACTCTTATATCCTAATTATTTATTTTCCACTTTCCTACCGCCACAAGTTAAGGAAGGGGTAATGCAATCGGGTCAAATTTTCGATGTGCATTTTTCTATGGATCTTTGCATTGTAGAATTCCGAATCTAAAAACCGCTTTCTTGGCCATAGGTCTGTGACTAACCGTCAGAGAGTCTAACCGTGCCATGATTATCTTTACAACGAGTGACCAATTTTGTTGCTTTTTTTGTTCTAGGGTTTTGACTTTCACCTCCAATATGCCTTTGTACAAAATGAGGATCCTGTGCGCCGTAGCTGAACACCATTGTTCCCATGACTGTAGTACAAAACGATTTTAATGAAACTTTCCTAAAATCGATTCCGTAATGTCCTTTCAATTTCGATATATTCAATATATGCCTTCAAATGTACTATAAGACAAATACTCATATTATCAAGTTTGTTATCTTTAAAACAAAATTGTAGTTCCATTTATCGCACTAGCATGCGTACGGAGTGAAATAAATCAACGTGACCACCAGGTCAGATATGCTATATGCTTCCTAGATTAGCAACTACCATAAATAAGAACAAAGACAAATAATATTTAGATTTATAAAACTACAAGGATATAAACAAAATGTCGAATCAAAGAAACCTTTCAGCATTTTTAAAAGGAAGAAGAGTATTTTTTTTTAAACCTCTTGTGACACACATATCTCCACATAAATAAACGTATCTTATCTTCATGTAGATTATATATTTTTATTTGCCATTTTGTAACCTCCTTATTGCAAAGTAAAGAGTTTAGAATAAATGAAAAATAGACAATATTTATCTAACAATTTATCTTATAGACAATATATATGCTGTCTCGCTTAGAATACACTCATCATTCCTCCTGGCCCAAACTTCTTAAAAGAAAATAATATAAGAAATATTTATAAATATAAACCTTTATTACTACTTATTGAAAATCTTTATCATTCTTCCATATTCCCCGCGCCTTCTTCATGAACCTCATTTTTCCGCCGTCTCATGTGCCTCCTCGGCAAGCTGTTCTTCATCATCTAAACCTGTCAAGGACTCCGGTGAAAAACTTTTGGACGGTCCCTCTGTATCCTTTGCCTTTTCTTTCTTCAGTTGTTCCATGGTATTCTGTATTTCCTCTTCAGGTTGTTCGGCAAATTGGCAAAAAAAGTTCTTCATACTGAAAGAGAATCCGCTGGTGGTGGGACGAAGTATGAGAGAATGATTCAAGAATTTAAGCATTTTTGCGGAAAATACAATTTATAATATTTAAATGTGCTTCTAATTTTACGTGTTCTATTCTGTAATCATATGAAATGGCCGGTTTTTTTTTTAATTATTAATGTTATGTTATCTACACCTGTTTTATTTACGAGATCACATGATATAATAAGGTATAGATATACGATTAATAGATACCAATGAACAGTAAAACGAATTTATGAGGCACCGATAGCGGCATGGAAACTAAAAATCACAGGTCCAATGTAAAATACGCCATCTTTGCTAATACATGCCCTGTTTAGATGATTTTTTTTTCAGAGAATTTAATTACCTTTCAAGTTATTATGTAGGATTTTCAAGTACATCTACTCCATTCATCAATGGTTTTGAGCTATAAGCAAATTAAATTACTTTTCGTGATAACTTCTTTACCTACCTTTTCGCAGGGACCTACTATACATGAATTATTGAAGAGCTTTAAGACAGACTTCCGGCAAGTTTCATCAAAATTGATAGAGCCGTTTTGAGGCATCAATTTAACTGTAATATATTTACAATAAGAGTAGTAAACAGTAGATAAAATTCAATTTCGTTTATTATTCGCAATAAACATCACACACGCATGTCGCACCAAAACAAACATAACAAAACAAAACGTTCCCCTTTTTCTCTGAACTCACAATCGATACTCCCCTCCCCTCCCCCCATCGACAGCAATAGTCATTGATAACAATAATTAAACACCAATAGTAATTTAACAATAATATTAAGTAAAGAATAACTTTAATTTAACTATATTAATCATTGATAACATTATTAATCGATATCTCCGTCTACCACAGTAACTAATGATGAAGTAGCCAGAACTAGGAAAGAACTCGCTAAAAATGTTTTAGGTTAGGTTACTTCTTGAATTAAGTTGTATATAATTCATTTGGACCATTTATCCTTTGGATTATTAAAACATAATCATAGTAAACAACAATATATCGCAACCGCTGTAGAATTAAGGAACTGAAATCGTTGTGCAAGATATTTTTCCGGTTATGAATATTTCTTCATTAAAATCCAGCGAACATTCGTAATACCTTCACTTAAGAAGGCCACAGTCAGTTGATTTTATATTTCGCCAATGATAGAGGAATATTTTGTTGTTTTTTTTCGAAAAAATTTTTATGTTTTTTTTATCAATGGACGATTTCAACAATTTCTCAACCGTCTCTTGTTTAATTCGTATATGAGATGCAAGAGCAAAGAAAAATGAAACAACGATCATAAAAAAAAATTGATCAAAGTTTTATAGCCTGAAAATATTTTTTTTAAAAGTCAGTGAGAATATTAAGATAATTACAATAATTACTTCGTAAATTATAGGAACAACGCAGCCATTATCATTATTGAAGCATTTGTGGCTTACAGAACAAGATGACCTTATGGACCTTCTCTACTATATATTATATAGTATATAGTAGAGAAGAACAATTATTTGCCCTTAATCTGGAATTACCTTTTGAATTTGAATAGTTTTTAAGAGAAAATGCTTACGCAACGTTAGTGAAGTACAAAAAGTACTTAAGATTGCTTCCTGATTAAAAAAAGTACTTAGCCATTGATTTGATTTGAGTATTTTTCTATTTTTCAACTATTCCATCGTAATTTAGGAAAAAATATTTTCATTTTAAATTTCTTCTATAATTCGAAGTCCATTGTTACTGGATTATTGGAGATCGAGTTTTTTTTTTTAAATAGTAACAATTTTAAGATTTAACATATCGATTTATTTAAACTTTTCTGATTTCTTCGATATTGAGGCCAACTATTATGTTATCAGAGTCACAGTTTTCGAAATAACAATCGATTTTAAGATCCCGCGCTCACATATCGATTTATTTAAACTTTTCTGATTTCTTCGATATAGAGTTGAGCTACGTTTTCAAGGTCGCATTTTTTGAAAATCGATTCTATTTTCAAAAACAGCGACAACGAAAACAAATTAGTGGACCTCAATATCGAAGAAATAAGCAAAGTTTAAATAAAGCTATATGTGAACACGGAACCTTAAAACCGGATTTAATTTTTAAATACAGCAACCTCGAAAACATATTAGTGGACCTCAATGTGGAAAAAATCGGAAAAATTAAAATAAACCGATATTAGAGCGTAGGACCTTGAAATCGATTCTTTTTCCAAAAACAGCGATGATCAAAGAAGCCTGTAATTTGCACTTACCGATCTTAGAAAAGAAAAAAAAAAAGTATGACACTTATTTAGTTTCACAATAAATAAAATAAACTAGTTGATACTGACTTCTATAAATCTCTAAAATAATATCCAGTTTTAATATTTCCAATTAGTGTTACAAATTTTTAACTGTTACTGTTACAATATTTCAAAGAAATTTTACTCGGAGAGTCTGTCCTAAGGAATGTTGAAAAAATGCAAAACATAATATTTGGGTAATTTTCAAACAAAAGGGCACTTATCAAGACTGAGCAAGTTGGAATTTCTTGAAATAACAAATTTCGTAACTACGTTTTGAGTTCTACGTATAAATTTGTTAAGTTTTAACCTCCTTGAATGTTAACTGAATTTTGATTGATTTTAATCAGCTGAAAAACTCCATTACTTTACTGGCCTATATTTCTACCAAACATTTTCTCTCGGGCTTCAGCTGAAATCTATTCGCATAATCTGGTTAAGCGGCAGACGAGAAAATAACGATTTAAAAGTCAATATTATGGTATTAAAACTTTTTTATGTCTAAAAACTTCATTACATTTATTTATTTTTTTCACCTTCTTACGGATTTGATATAAAGAATTTCTGTAGAACAAAAATACTTAAAAGTTTATTAAGGAAATATTTTATTCAATAAACCATCTTTAAGAAGCCAAAAAATATGCATGCAACAGATTTCCATCCTCAACTTTGCAAGTCTTAATTCTAGGTTTAAGCCCAGCTTTGGCTCGATTGATTTTCTGATAGAAGCTAGAAATTTCTGCAATATTTCTCAGCTCTTCTATCTCTTCGAGCTGCTTGCGGTGCCATATTCTTTTCTCGGCCTGTGAAGCTTTTTTTTCTTTCGTCCGTAGGTTCTCTATTCTTCTGCTGATCCTCTAGTACACTTTCTTTGGATCATGTTCTCGTATGCCACATTATTTGCGTCCGTTGCTTGGGCAAAATCATTATTAAACCCGGATGATATTTGCACACATTCTTTTACGTCGAGCACATCTTTTGCTGCTTTCTTGATGAAGTTCATACATGCCTGCCATCGCTCCTGTGCACCTTAATTATCTGTCTTTCTCAGGATGGTTTTCAGTTTATAAAATGACACTTGCAACTACTGAAAAGTGAAAGCCAAGGGAGAGAGATTGAATTAAAACAGTATCACATTATTCAAATTATTACTTTCAACAGAACTACTGGGCTGAGGCTTCATTGGACAAGATTATTTACCCTTATTTGGTAGCAACTAGCAGTTTGTAACACAGCTGTTTTGGAGGGGAGTTTAAAAAAGGCCAAGGGAGAGAGGCTGGACCCATAGGACATTGATTTAGTGTGCTGAAATTTTCACTGATATTTCTATGAAAAAAATGAACCTGCAAGAGTGAAACCCGAGGAAATTTCAAGAGAATAACTATTTTTATCGAGCTTATATCTAGAACTCTTGAAGGACACAAAACCTATTGAAGTTGTATATTCATTAAGTGAGGCAGTAAGGAGAGAGTTCTTTTTGATGTTTTATTAATGATTACTGATTGAGAAAGCAATTATTTCTTGTGATGAAAGTAATAGAGTACAGAAGGTTCTTTCTTAAAAGTCTTTTTCTCCTTCTAAAAATACCAAGTGGAAGGCTCAGAAACAGCTTGTGACGAGAATTGGACGTTTCCCGTGCCTTCTTCGAGCATCCCGACATGCTACCCCGTCCGGAGTGACCCTAGGACGTGTAGTGTAAATGTCCCAAGTCTTTTAGTGTAGGGTGTGTGTAGTCTGCTGTATCTACTATACTGGGTGGGTGTCAGTCCAAGTTTTCCTCCAAACTGGATGACCTCAGGCTGATTATGGTCTGATGACCGGGCAATAGGACCGCCATCTCCGACATCAAATAATAATGAACTATTGGGCGGTTCAGGTTGATTCGGAAAAATTATTGATGTCACTAAATAATTTACTTTTGCAAAACAAATTCATTCTTTCTTTTTAGTGGTTCTTGTGAACCATTTTGAAATCGTTTTTATTTTTTTAAAAAGTTTTATTTACATGCATTTTATATCTAAACATATTTTATAATCCTCCATTACATATTAAATCAGTAGTACAGATTCCTATTCCGGCTCTCAGGAACTCACAAGCTGTCAAAAGAAAGAGAATTTCACGGAGAAGGGAATAACTTCACGAAGGTTTCAAAACTCCGATAGTGGCAAGTCTGCAAATGAAGAAGAGACACCTGGTTTTAGACGCGAAAGATACCACGGGCCTTCTGCCAACTTGTCGACGTGTCCTTGTCATGCCAACTCCATACCTGTAGAAAATGTTATTTTGCAAATAAAATGGAAGGCTAGGGGAAAAAAACAAGTGAAACTTTATTACTGTTTATAAATATCTGATGTGGACACCCCATGAATTCCTTGTACGTCTTCCAAAGATAGCATTACCTCAAAAACGACACTCGGCCTCCGCGGCGTCGTTATTGGCACATACAAACACAATCTCATGTTCCGGGGGTCTGTTTCCGTTATTATATGTCCTTTTCTTTCAGTAGGTAAAAAGTTCCCGAGAGATTTCTTCGTGTTCGGTGACGACATTAGAACGGTTTATGGAAGTAGATAAAGCGTTGAAAATTGAAGGTTCCGACATTTTTTAGCGGGAGAACCAGCATAACTTATATCTTATTTTCCTGCTGCAGGCTTGTTCAGCTCACAAATGCGGAGGAAAACAAGTATTTTACACTCAATTTCAACACTTAAAATAACAAATAAAATTGTTAAATTAGAGTGGAGAAAAATAGCGTTTGCTACCTTTATTAGCGAGTCATATGATCTGTGAATTAAGTTTATTATTACCTTAAAGTAAAGTACCCCTTCCGTCAAACCAATTTTAACCAAAACCTGTTTTACATTATATTTTAATATAATTTTTGATGAAACATTATTTTGATATTAAAATAAAATACCACTTCTGGTGTTCATGTAGTGACCAAAAAGCAAGGTGTACAATCAGATTTTACAGCTATCCCAAATAAAAAATTTCTACTTTTTAGGAATAGCCGTTTTTGAGTTATGTGAGATACGAACGTACTTACAGGCGTCACGACGAAACTAGTAAAAAAAAAACAAATTCACTCGTGGTCCAAATGAATAGTTCCGTTGAAATCTGAAAATCGAAAATTTTCGCGATTACAATACTTCATATGTTCCTTCACTTCGTATGTTTTTCGGATATTACGGACATTGGGTCCAATTAAAACAATTTGCACATGGTCACCGATTTCGGTATACAGGCATCATGAAACTAAAACCTACAAAACAAAAATAATAAGGCAACAAAATTGGTCCATCTGTTCAAGAGATATTAGTGGTACGAACACATAGAACAATGACTGAAAATGAGTTTTTTGGTCTCGAGGACTCTGAAACGTACAAATCTGTTAAAAACCGGATATCGAAAATTTGACCCGATTACAATAAATACCCTCCTTACCAGGTGATGTGGAAAGTAAAATATCTGATGTGGACAACACATGACTTCCTTGTAAGCCTATTAAACTATAAACCGGTGGCTCTAAAAGTGATCCTGCATTTGGTAACTAGTTTCCGAAGATTGCAGTATCGCAAAAACGACACTCGGCGTCGCGACATCCATCTATTGACACACACACACAAATGGGGAGAAAACTCAGTATTCTACACACAGTTTTAATACTTAAAACAAGTAATAAAAATGTTTAATTGGATTGAAAACCAAATTGCGTTTGTAATCTTTATTACCGAAACATGTGATTTATGTATTTAATTTAAATATAATTCTTGACTTAAGCTTATTATGACCTTCAAGTAAAGTACCCTTTTCGGTCAATTTTAACCAAAATATAGTAAATACTATATTCATATCGAGGTATTCATATCGATATAAAAGTTCTATTTACCAAATTTGAGATGTTTTACATTATATTTTAATATAATTTTTGATGAAAGTCTAATATGACCTTCAAGTAAAGTACCGCTTCCTGTTTTCCAATTTAGACCAAAATCTAGTATGCTATTTAAATCACTTTGTAAGTTATAAATACTAAATTTGAGAAGTTTTGCATTGTATTTTAATATAATTTGTGATGGAAATCAATTATGACCTTCAAGTAAAGTACCCTTTTCGGCTTATTAATTTTAACCAAAATATAGTAAATACATTCAGATCAATATAAAAGTCCTATTTACCAAATTTGAGATGTTTTACATTATATTTTAATATAATTTTTTATGAAAGTCTAATATGACCTTCAAGTAAAGTACCACTTCCGGTTTTCCAATTTAGACCAAAATCTAGTATGTTATTTAAATCAATATATAAGTTATAAATACGAAATTTGAGAAGTTTTGCGTAGTCTATTAATAAAACTTTTGATGGAAATCAATTATGACCTTCAAGTAAAGTACCACTTATGGTGATCAAGCAGTAACCAAAAAGGGAGGTTCACAACTAGATTTTACAACAATCCTAAATACAAAATTTCAACTTTCTCCGGCTAACCATTTGTGAGTTATGCGAGATACGAACGTACGTACGAACAGACGCCACGATGAAACTAGTCAAACTGGATTCAGGGATGGCCAAAATGGATATTTCCGTTGAAATCTGAAAACCGAAAATTTTCGCGATTACAATACTTCCTTTATTTCGTACAAGGAAGTAAAAAGTTACAGAATTAAACATAATAATCCATATTTTTAAAGGTTATTAGCTTCTTGAAATACACGATAATCAAATAGATGAAGTTATAAACTTATTTACATGACTCAGTACAGATCAGCATACCTGGAAGTGATCGTGACAGACCAAAACAAAATCCAGGCCGAAATATAGTAAAAACCAGAATTGCAACCTTAGTGTTTTCATGCACTAGTTTATAAATAATAGGTAAATAGGTAACAGTTCACAGTGAACAAATCATCGGTGGCGATTAAGGAAAAACCCCAGATATATGAGCTCTATACAAACGACAATGACCACTGTTAAAAGTTATGGTCTCAAATAGTTAGTGCATGCAGAGAGGCTCGAAAGGGAGCTTGCCAAAGACTTCTCTGCAGGAGGGGAAGACCCCATCTGCGATGGATCGACGACGTAAAAGACGACATTAGTGTATAGGAAGATGGAGAAGAATGGTTGTCGATAGAGTAGGGTAGCCTGGCGAAAGCTTGTTTCTGACGCCCAGGACTGTTAAGGACTGTTGACCAATTACTAATAATAAAAAACTTTTTTTCCATCATTCCCCAAAATGACAAATAATAATTAGCAAGAATTAATAAATGTTAACCTAATAAACTGTATGTTTTAAACTTCCTTAAGTGAGAAGCTATAAAATAGTAAAGATATATGTATAAGGTCCAAAAATCTTGTTCAGTGATTCTCAGATACTCCAATAAAAATAAAGACTGTGTTGTTCCTATAATTTACAGAATAGTTATTGTAATTAGGCTTAATTAAAAAAAAAACTGCTTAAAAAAATTAAGAAGAAAATTAAAAATGTTATTAAATTATTTACGTTCACAGATTTTTTTTGTTTTTTACAATTGCTCTTTTACTTTTTATTGCTCATACCTCATGCAGCTCATGAATTGGAGACGATTGAGAAAAATCTTGAAATCATCTATGGAAAAAGTTAACATCATTGAAAAGAAATAAGATCAGCTGATCATGGGTCGTTCGAGTAATAAATAATGTAGGAAGAAATTAGTGATGACATTATGATACGAATGCTCCTTGTGTTTTAGTGAGGAGGCATTCAAAACTGTAGAGCGAAAGCACTAAATGTGATTTCCCTACAATTTCAAATTTATAGTAGTACCGTTATTCTACAACGGATGCGATATGTTGTATTTTACTATGATTATGTTTTAATATCCCAAAACATAATTGGTCCAATTGAACTATTTACAATTTAAATAAAAAAGTAACCTAACCTAAAATATTTTAGGCGAGATCTTTACTAGTCCTGGCTACTTCATCAATATTGATGCGTCAAAACGGCTCTTTCGATTTTGATAAAATTTGTTTAAAATCTATTACTTAAAGCCCTTAAATTATTCATGAATAGTAGTTCCCTAAGAAAAGAAAGGAAAAAAATTATAACGAGGTAAAACTAAAAAAAAACTATACAATTTATTGAAAATCCTATACAATAATTTGAAAGGTAATTAAATTCTCTGAAAAAAAAATCATCCATACAGGGCATGTATTAGCAAAGATGGCATATTTTACATTGGACTTGTGGTTTTTAGTTTCCATATCGGTTTTACTGTTCACTGATCTCTATGAAACGTAAATCTATTCATTATTATATCATATGATCTTGTAAATAAAACAGGTGTAGATAACATAACAGCAATTAATAAAAAAACTCTGGCCATTTCATATGATTACAGAACACTTAAAACAAGAAGCACATTTAAATATTATAAATTGGAACCAAATTTTCCGAAAAAATGCTTAAATTCTTGAAACATCCTCTCATACTTCGTTCCACCACCAGCGGATTCTCGAAGAATACGAAGAACTTTTTCTGCCAATTTGCCGAACAACCTGAAGAGGAAATACAGAATACCATGGAACAACTGAAGAAAGAAAAGGTAAAGGATACAGAGGGACCGTCCAAAAGTTTTTCACCGGAGTCCTTGACAGGTTTAGATGATGAAGAACAGCTTGCCGAGGAGGCACATGAGACGGCGGAAAAATGAGGTTCATGAAGATGGCGCGGGGAATATGGAAGAATGATAAAGATTTTCAATAAGCAGTAATAAAGGTTTATATTTATAAATATTTCTTATATTATTTTTTTTTAAGAACTTTGGGCCAGCAGGAATGATGAGTGTATTCCAAGCGAGGCAGCTTAAATATTGTCTGTTTTTCATTTATTCTTAAGTTCTTTACAGGAATAAGGAGGTTATAAAATGATAAATAAAAATATATAATCTACATTAAGTTAAGATATGTTTATATTAGATATGTGTCACAAGAGGTTTACAAAATACTCTTATCGTTTTGAAAATGCTAAAACTTTGCTTTGATTCGACATTTTGTTTATATCCTTATAGTTTTATAAACCGAAACATTTTTTTGTCTTTGTAAATACAGATAGCAGTTGCTAAACTAGGAAACATATAGCATATTTGACCTAGTGACCACGTTTATATATTGCTCTCCGTACGCTCGCTCATGAGATAAATGGAACTATAATTCTGTTTTAAATTGAATTTAATTTGAAGACATGTCTATTGGGTAATTGAGAGGGCTTTAAGGATAAGATTTTAAGAAAGTTTCATCAAAATCGTTTTGCTCCACAGTATATAGAAAACAATTTGTCGACTATTGTGCGCAGAATGTTATCCAATGCGGCACAGAGCCATGGGTAAAAATCCTACAAAAAAAAAAAGTAACAAAATCGGTCACACACTAAAGAAATAATCGTGGCACAGATACACAGACGGATAGACCAAAGGCCGAAAATACGGTTTTTAGATGCGAGATTCCGCAAGCAGAGATCCATGGAAAACTGCATATGGTGGTAGGAAAGTGTTCTTCTTCTTTTTCTTCCTCCTTTGTGCCTCTCAGCGCGAGGATGTGAAGGAGATTAAAAATAAATAATTAGGGAAATGTTTAACAAGTCAGCAAAGTTAATGTAAAAAACAAGTTTTCTTATATTACGATTACGTTTTTATGATAAAAAAAAAATGTCACAAATTATTATGTTATTTACAATTTATATGAAGAAGTAACCTAACCTAAGATATTTCCGGCTGCTTCGTAAATAATTACATTTTATTCAAGTAATAAAATAATCCCATTACTACGTTAATAAAAAGGATATTAGACATAAAGTGTTGGCTTAAAGTAGACCCAAGTCAATTTTTATGTTATAGATTTATATGTATGGAAAACAGACTTTCACTGGTTACTTGTGTACAAGGTATTGGTTGACCTTCCAAGTATGTGTAAATTATAATGAATCAACACACCTTTTACTTAAAATAGCAACACAACATTTCTTTATTATAAAGAGACAATCCAATAGACAGAGCTGGCAGAAGCCATCCTGATTAAATCGAGATCTTGATTGAGTAAGAGATAACATGATTAAGTAAAAAATAAATCTTACATTGTTAATATAAATTAATCTCTTATGAATGATACTTATGTGAAAAATGCAATCTTATAAATATAAATGTAATAATTTAATGTGAAAA
This sequence comes from Rhaphigaster nebulosa, assembly GCA_948150685.1. NCBI lineage: Eukaryota > Metazoa > Arthropoda > Insecta > Hemiptera > Pentatomidae > Rhaphigaster > Rhaphigaster nebulosa. The sequence goes on from OX411309.1 coordinate 21,017,513, forward strand.
CTACATTAACAATGCTTTGGCCCTCTCCTATACTAATATATTTCTAATTTACATTCTGTTTACATACTTTCTAAATTACATTCCATAGGCATTCTGTTTTCTAGATCAGAGGTTTTTCGACGCGTACCACTGTACCAGATGGTACGCAAACAAGAAAAAAAAGATACAATTTCTTTTTTTAACACGTCCAATGAGCGATGTTTTTTTTTTTTTTTAATTATTATTGAATGAATCAATTATAAGATGAATAAACACGATCAACATTTAATAAAAATAATCTACGTTAGTGTAGTAAAGAGGAAAGGACTCAGTGTTGAAGAGGAGGTATGAATCAAGTTGAGCTCCATCATGCCTAAAGTCCACACTGTTCGACTTTCGATTCGAAAAGACAAACTGGGAAGGGAGCGTGAGGCATGCGATGCCAAATAATTATTTTTATTTTATTACCGATTGAAAAATGATGATTACATTTATTGTCTGAATAATAGAATAACAAATAAATGTGTTTTTAATTATTTATAACTTTTTTCTTAATTAAATTTGTCCAGCACTGGTTAGGATCAATCCGCTTAATCAAAGTCGAACAGTGTAGAAATAGCTTTGCATTCATGCTCTGATTGTAAATAAACAACAAATTGCCCCTAACTCAGGAATATTGGTGGTTTTCTTTTTCTTTTTATGGTTTATGGATACACTTTTAATTGCAGATTTGGTTATATATTGAGATATATGGTTTATTTTCAGTTTTCAGCTGTTGTGTGAAATTGTTAAGCATTGATTTTGAACTTTATTTTTAATTTATTATTTGCTTAAGCAAATTTACTGTAACATATATTGTTTTGTTTGTTATATAAACTTTTATATAACAGTTTGTATTTTTTTAATGAATACGAACCTTTGAATTAATACCATAAAATCAGGTAGTGGTGCGAAAACTGGAATTGCTAAGCAGTGACCTAAAGTCTGGGAAGCCTGTTCTAAATCATTGGTTTTCACCAGCCTTCATGATTTCATATATAATTTAAATTTCTTTATTTAAACATACTATATAAACAAGTGGCCACAGCTAATAAATGGAATATCAATACTAGCCAATCTTTATTACGACAATAATTACTACGAATATATCATTGATAAACTGTAATTCAATCCTTTATCATTACATATCATATATTCGAGTATATCATATAAATAACAAAGATTATTTACAAAAAAGGGAGCGCTCCTGGTCCCGGGTTCGAGACAGGCTGTGGCAGATAATTATTTATTCTGTTATCAGCCGTGGATCGATCCTGTGAGATCGGGAGACCCTCCTGTGGATCATCCAGCCTCTATAAAGTGGGTACCATTAATTGGGAGAAAACCCTGGCGGTTGAGCGTGATCTCGGCCAAATCACCTCCTTGCACAACCGTTGGCCTAGAAATAGTACGGCCCTTAACAAGTACTGAACCCAAGACCTTTCATGGGTTGTAGTGGCACAGGGTTTTTTTTTATTTACAAAAAACAATAGCGATAAAAATATTTTAAAAAACCTGTTACAGTTAACAATGGATATATGATCATTGATCTTTGATTGGCTTACTGCAAGGAGAATATTTTAGTTTTTGAACTTTTCACCTCCAAGTGGTTCCGATGGGATGTCAGCTTTCTGATCACCTCTAAGGATATAGATAGATAGACAGATAAAAGAACTTTATTCTGGGACTAAGTCCCTTAAAAATAACATGAAGAAACAAATAAAACATTAACATTATCTGGCCATAAGACTACAAAATACAGACCAATTAATTTTTACAATATCTTCAGTAAAATAAATAAGTTTTTTTTTTTATATATATATAGAGTTTATAGAAAATCCTTCATGCTCATTTCTTCCACAATATTACATGTCACATCCACATGTCTTAATCAAGTTTCGTCCCACTCTTCTTGATAATTAATTCGTCGATTGGTTGTCTTCAAAGACTTTGATTGGTTCATGTGTCAGGTCATCCTAAAAGTAATACCGGTTTTAAAAATCTGTCTCTTTATGTTGATATTACTAATCCCTCCTTCACAATTGATTTACGTTTACATATTTTGTTAATTATAGCATTACGTATTCTTATGTTTATCATGTTATTGTTGGAGAAAGCTAGTTAGTCTGTGCTGAAATTTCAATTAAAATGGATCTGATGGCAAATAACGGTGGACAGTAGAATGTGTCGATCCAATATGGTGATCCAATATTTGAACATTTTCAAGCGGGAAACCGAAAACTTGAAGACGAGCCGCTTACAGGTCAACCTGAAAATTCCTGCAGGCTAGAGTTGAAGAAAATCTAGTTGTAATATTTAAAGAATTAGCAGAAAGACTTGGACTACGTAATGCTAAATTATTCAATACGTACTCTATGCTATATGCTAACAGACAGATTTTTAAAAACCGACATTACTTATGGGATGACCTGATACTTCAACTCCGAGATCCAAGAATAGGTCTCTAGGCCACAGTGGGTCCATGACTGCTCTTCCTAAAGACAAAGTTGAGGACTGAGAGATTGCTAATTACTTCATCTTTTCGCCCACAGTGCATTATTTCCAAATGATTCAAAAAGATATTCTGTGGAATTACTTAGCTTAAGAATTCGAGTATATCTAGCAAAATCCGCAGCTGCAAAACATGAAAGAAGTTTCTGGGAAGCCGCATAACATTAATCTATTTTAAAATGCTTCAATAGGCTTAGAATGGATTTGGATTGACTCAAATGCATGCAAGGTGCATCCAATCTTGATTTCCACCAAAACATTGAGTTGAACCAGTTCAGAAATGTTTAACTCAGACGTCAGAATCTTTTTACATTCCTGCAATACTGCATTTGGTTTCCGAGCAACTATTATGTCATGAACATAAACAGTAGGTATAAGGATTCCTCATGAATCATTATGATAAATACATTTAATATATTGAGATTGCTGTAGTCTTGTAATTAAACAAAACTACCAAACATAGAATTCCACCTACCTATAAGACTATAAACAGTTTTATTTAGCTGGCATGCCAAGCTTTCAATAGCTGATTCCTAAGAAGTCCAAGCGGCTACTTCATTTATATTTCCTCCTTAGCTGATTCATGCGGAAAGGCGTTTTTCACATTCTAGTGCTGTGTAAGACAGTTATGTTGAGTAATAATTGACACGAGAATTCTTATGGTAACTTGGCATGCCACTAGTGCCTAGGTTTGCCTTGTTCCAATCCTGACTATATTCTCTTATCTTAATGTCCTCAATGGTTTCTCATATCAATGATAACTCACGTTCACTAGATATGCTGGCCGCTATATTTCCCGACGTCCACGTTTCAATTCGTGTTCAGTTGAATCATTTTCTAATTCCACTGCTTATAGATATCTAGGTTTCATCTTATTCCGGAATAAAACCTTCAACATGCTCATTACATAGTATATATCCTTAACTAACCATATTTATGAGACATAATGCAATAGACATTATGCAGTAAAAGTAGTTATAAAAAAAAATATTCCATTTCCATAGGAGCCAAACAGGATTTTGACAATAAGATCTTAGCAACCCTAAGACATTTATAAATAAATAACTGGTTAAGTAATTTTTTTTTTTATAAATCTATTTCGGATTCAGCGTCTTGAAAAAAATGAGGAATGGTAATTTTTATAATTGCAGCGAGAAATTTGCATTTTGGGCCTGCTGTGGGATATATCGATAATATCGATGTTTTTTTTATATCCATTTATCAAAGTTAATTTTCTCTATTTGCCATTACAAGAAAGGAATTAGATTGAACCAACCTTAAGCAACTATAAGAAGAGATTAATTAATCTTACAAACTTCTTAGGCCGCTATTCTGTTTTTGAACGAATAGGCTAGGGCTTATAACAATATACTCTTAATCAGACCACAATCTTCTAAAGGTATGACACCACGAATATTACAGACTGGAAAACTCTTTATATCAATATGAAAGTTGGTTTGAGAAAGCATATTTATTTTTAATATCGCCACCATAGGTAAGGAAAATATTCTATTCCAGATAATTTTTTAAATGTCGAATTTCCAACAGATCTTTACGTTTCAGAACCCTCTGAGTCCAAAAAATGTCAATCTCTGTGCCTGTGCCATGATTATCTTAAACGGATGGATCGTTTTTTTTTTGTTTTTTTTCAGGATTTCGCCGCGATACTTGTGTACCAAAAATATAACACCCGTTGCGAAATAGCGGCTGTGCATTATCCGATTAACTTGTTCTATAGGCAAATGAGGCTCAAACGATTTTGATGAAACCTGTCAATTGTCTTTTTAAAGAGCTTCATTTTTTCATAAATAGTACATTTCCAAGGAAATGATATCATGAAAAGTAAATTTATTCGCGTATAACTCGATAACTATACATTTTATTAAAAATTCTATATAATCACTTGAAAGATGTTTAAATTCTCTAAAAAAAAAATCATTCGGATTGCAATTTTTTTAGTATCTATGCTGCTACCGTGCCTTATAAAAACGGTTTTACTTTTCAGAGCGCGATACGTCATTACATCATATGATCGTGTAAATAAAAACAGGTGTAGATAACATAACAATAATTAATAAATAAAAAAATCATGTCATTTCACACGATTACAGAACAGAACACCTAAAACAAGAAGCATATTTTAATATTATAAATTGGAACCTTATTTCCCATAAAATGCTAAAATTCCTGAATCATGCTCTCATGCTTCGTCCCACCACCAGCTTTTCTTTCAATCAAGCGAGCTTTTTCTGCCAATTTTCTGGAAAAACTAAGGAGGAAATCCAGAGCCATACTGCAACGCAATGGAAAGCAAAGCAAGAAAATATGTCGGACCAAGATGCGGTCTCACTGAGCTATATCCAGAAAGGCTTCGATCTTGAAATAAAAGAAGGCAAGAAAATGATAAAGATGTGGAGAAAAATGGGTGTGACCAGAAAAGAAGGAAATTGAGAAATTGAAGGAAATACGGATGAATAACATACCTTTTCGACAAATTGTAATAAAGATTAATATTTTTAAATAGTTATTATACTGTCCCTTTAAAAAAATATTCTTAATAAGACGTTGAGTCAGTAGGAATGATGTATAAACATCATTCCTACTGACAAATTTGAATGATCAGTTTTTCGGTTAATTTCAAATGATGCCGTCATAACCAAATCCTTTCTATCTGAACCCATGTGACTATATCTTAGTAACACATACCTTAGTAAAATAAATTGGGTTATAGTTAAATCATAAGGTTCTAATGTTACTGTTTCTATTGTACCTATATCTATTTGTTTGAATTTATCAAAAGTGAGAATTGTACATTAAATAGACCTATTAATAATAACACAGAATAAGATTAAAGGAATATTTACATTTTCTTCCTATATCAAGGGTACACTTACTTTTACAAATTTTTCATTTATATTAAGATTAAGAAGGCTAGTAGATGACAAGTGATTTAACTGAACATTATTGCTTGTGTTTGTTTCTACATTATTAATGTTAGCTAAATATTGGTGTAATATGGGTATTAGTTTGATTAATAGATTTGCTCCGATTTCTATAAGTGTTATGGGTAATTCCAAGTTTTCACTGTTCCCATGAAAATTCAATGTTGGTTATCTGAGATTCAATTAAATTTAGAATTGCTAATAGTTATTAGTTAGTAGCTAATAACTTTACATTAGTTAAGCTAGTAAGGGCTATGCCAGCAAAATTATTTATGACATTATGTTCGATATGTTGATACATTTTTTTTTTTTTACTTTCCCTTACCTATTACGAAGTATATAGCAAGGGGAAGTATTGCGATCGTGAAAATTTTCAAATTCGAGTTTTCAACGGAAATACACATTTTAAAGTCTCCTGAGTCCAAATAACCAAGTCTCGCAAAATAAAAATAAAGAACAACCTAGCTCAAAAACAAGAAGTTGTACGATACTGAAATTATGTATTTAAGTTAGGTATATGGCTCTGATGTTACAGCAACTATCTCATCAAAATCGTCTAACCGGAAGTACCACTTTATGTAATCGATTTTACACATTTTTAAGATTTTCTTGAAAACGGCTCTAACGATTTTGTTGAAACTTGCCTAAATTATTCTTCATACAGGCCTTTAACTTTTCATTTATGTAGTACATCACCAAGGAAATTCATGGAAAAAAATTATGGTGAAATGAATATTTTATTTGCGCATAGCTTAAAAATTATGAATTTTATAATAAATTATGTATAGAATTGTATGAAAGGTAATTAAATTATCTAAAACACAATAAAAGAATCATCAAGATCGGACCAGTATTAGCAAAGATATAGCGCATTGGACTAACCGGAAATAGCTATTGTATCATGGATTTTACATTTTTTTCGAAAACGGCTCTAACTATTTTGACGAAACTTGCCTAAACTATTCCTTATAAAGGCCTTTAACTTTTCATTTATGTAGTACATCACCAAGGAAATGCTGGGGAAAAAGTTATGATGAAAAGAATATTTTATTTGCGCATAGCTTAAAAAGTATGCATTTTATGGTAAATTATGTTTAGGAAGGTTATTAAATTATCTAATAAACAAAAAAAGAATCATCAAAATCGGACCAGTATTAGCAAAAATACGGCACAGTGTATTTTATGAGGAGTATAAGACCGTAGACGGATAACCAAGCGTATGTGAAAGGAGACGGATGCGACCGAACCTCCTCTTACCAATCCGCCAATCTGTTGTCAACAATACCGTCTGTAATAATGTAATTTAAGAATACAAAAGTCGAAATTAACTTAATAATTTCTACGTTTATATTAATGGAAAGAATATGTATCCATGGAAACTACACCGAAACTTTTAAAATATATTTTCAACTTGACAAAGTTAAAATATATAGGTAGTGTACAGAATTTTTGTACTAAAATTGTTTAAAAACTGTTTTATTGTTAACTGGGAGAAGATATGAAGAAGTGGATGCTGCTGAGTTTATTTCAAGTATTGTTTATGTGAACTCTTTAAAATTATATTCAAAAGATAATTATTATAGTACGGTAAGGGAAAGTTATGTGATGCGCGCACCGCACCAGATTTTTCTATCTTGCTTCAGATGTTATCTTACTTTGCCGGTAAGCCATGGCGGTGTCAAGTCCGTTTATCAGTAATCGTTTTGCCCTTTTTGTTTTACGAGTGTTCATAATATGAATAGTTTTATAGTTGTCTTCGGAATTTTCTTATATTCTTGTTCTAATGTATTGTGGAGAGTATAATATTTTTTGATAATTATAAATACATTTACATTTCTTCCTAAAACATTGATTTCTTCGGTCAGATTGGTTAAATTTGTATACTGTATGAATGTGTACAAGTCTTCTGGATGAATTAATTTGAAGGATGGATGCACCTGGTCCGTCAGATAGGTCCTGCATCAGGAGTGTCTGCGTGTGAATTATGAGGAGAATGATCAGAAGACACTTGCAAAAGCAAGTCGTCGAGTTCTATGTCATCCCCACTGACTCCTGCAGTAATTGTTATCTAGTTCTTAATTCATTTTCTTCATTTTATAACATGTCTTCGTGAACTATATCATTAATGTTTCTACTAGTATTAGATTTATTTAAATTTGATGGTTTCTTTTTCTTAGCCTTTTTTTCATATTTTATTTGATCAGCCTGTATTTTTTTTTCTTCTTTTTGCCTTTGCCTTTACCTTGGAATTTCCCTTTTACATGCGTTCCTTTATGATATTTAAGATCCGTTTTATTTATCCGCTGTTGTTTCATGAAAATGTCTTCCGGAATTTCTATGGTGTTTGGTTTTTCCCCTATTTTCTTTTCTTTATTTTGTACTATATTATTTTTATTTTTTTATTTCGTGGAGCTGTCTCACTTTTTATATAATAATCGTGAACGAAATATTCTTGGATTTCGGTTGATTCATTGAATCCCTCATAAGGGGAGATTATACCAAAGATAATTTCGTTAGGGGTCATTTTCAGATCTCGATTTAAAGAATTATAATAGGTTATGATTGTTTCCTCTATTTCATCTTCTTCTTTATTTTCAATGCTCATTGTTCTTAAAATCTCTAGAAAGGATGAATTAGCTCGATTTAGTAACCCTAAAGAATCCGGGGGTGATTGTGGGATGGTAAAGTGAATTTCTATTTCAAGGTATTATATAAAATATTTAAATAAATTATTGTTCAATACCCATCCATTATCGCACCATACCATTTTCGGTTTCGAAAAATATACCATTTTTTTTTCATAGCTTCCATAATTTCTACTGCATTGTAATTGTTTGTATAATGAGTAAATACAATTTTTTAAAAAGTGTCTATAAGTTAAGTGACAGCGGGTTAAAACAGATAAAAAAAAGGATGAGGTTAAAGAAACAACACGTTCAGAGACAAAATCAAGACTGCTTTATTCCTCTTAGTAATCCTACTTATATACATTCCGTTCTTGTTTACATAAAAGATTTGGTATTAAATACAATAATACTATGCTTCAGACTATAACTCCCCCCCACCAGTTTACGGACATTCTTCGTAAACTCCTTATATACACACAAAAAAAAAAAAAAAAATATAAAACAATTCTCGTTTGTCTTGTCATAAATACAAAAATAAAAATAAATATATATATGTATACATACAAAAACAACAAAAAAAACTACTTACAGCTATCTGTAACTTAAAAGAACAAAAAGAAACCTATCGTGGCACACTTACCGCACTCTCGCGCACTTATGGTCACAAAGCAAAATCATAATAATACTACGAAACAAAACACAAAACAACAAAAAAAAATGTTGAACAATTTGTTATATACAAAGTTTATGTAATGAGAGGAGGATCCTCCAGCTTACAAAGGTGTTTCTATCGCTGGTAGCTTTAATTGTTCAATATGAACTGTTCTACGCTTTAGGGGTTTTTTAACACTCTCAATGGTGACAATATTGTGCTCTCTAATTACCACCACCCTGAATGGCCCCTCGTAACGCAGTAACTCTTTACCCCTATTAGTGCCTAGCCTCCTGTACACTATCGTCCCTATTTTCACCTCCCCCATCATATCCCTAAGATTGAGATTGTCCCGAGCGGCCCTCTTGCTCTTTTCTTTCTCTATCTTTTCCTGGACTTTCAGCCACAATTTCTTCCGCTCAATCGTGTTATTGACCACTTCCTCCTCGTCCGCTGTCGTGCCCCGATAGTCCCGCCGATGACCGCGAAGCCCGAAAAGTATCTCGAATGGGGAAAAACCCGTTACTGTGTGGATAGAGTGGTTGTATGCCACAATAGCCTTTGCCATCGCCACGTCCGGTTCTAGCCCCTTATCCGTTTGGTACACCCTCAGGTGGTCGCTTAATGTGCTATGTAGCCTTTCGATACTTCCCCTGCTCTTGGGATGACCGGGAGTGTTGAGATGCCACACCACGTCCAACAGCTTCATCTCCGCTCTGATGCTGGCGTTATCGAACTCCCGCCCTCCATCGGACGAGATCCGATTTGGAACTCCGTAGAACTGGAACCACAATTTTAGGGCCTCTAACACTGCCTCTGATGATCTTTCCTGAATCTGGTATGTCATCGCTATTTTGCTGAAGAGGTCAATCATGGTTACCCACTTATAACCCCTCCAGGTAAAAGTGTCAATCTGGAGATCGCTCAGCGGAGTATTGGCGGTGGGTGTCTCCTCTTGTCTTCCTCTTGGTGGGTGTCTGTCGTATTTCGTGCTGAGACAGACTTCGCAACCCCTTATGGTTTCGTCAATCGTTTTTTTCATCCCCCACCAAAAGTACCTTCTTCGCAACGCCTGCAATGTTTCGTGCACCCCGCGGTGGTTCGTTTTACCCTGATGATAGGCGAGCGTCACCTCTTTCTGCTGTTCGACATCTCTGAGCGTTTCGACCATAAATTTACATCGAACGAACGTCCTATCCAGCCCTATTCGCTCGGATCGCCATATTCGTTTGATCTTTTCCCAAATCGTGTTATTCCCGACATATAGATGATGGGTTTTACCAGGTTTGGATGCATCTTTCAGAGCTCTGCAGATTTGGTCGTCCCTAGCTCCCGGCTGCGACCAAATGATCGTGATGCGACTATTTCCATACCGGGTATATTCGATTTTCATCAACCCTGAGGTCCTGGTTTTCCAGATTATTTGTCGATGCTTGTCGTTGACAATTTCTTCTAATTCTTCCATGTCCGTCGGTCTCTCGTCGCTTGGGTTCTCATCTTCTGAAAGATCCTGTCTGTCGTCCGTCGTGCCATGCTCACCCTCCCCTTCCGGTGTCCACTCTCGCAGAAACCGCCTCACGTCCCTGGATGCTTCCCCTTCCTCTTCCTCTATCACGTTGACCATTAACGCTCGGGACAGCCAATCCGCCACCACATTCTCTTTCCCCGGTTTGTACACGATGTCCATGTTGTACTGACTTAGGAATTCTTTCCACCGAGTAACCCTCGCGGAGGATTCTTTTAACTTCCCAATCCATTGCAGTGGCCTATGATCCGTATGTACACGGAATCTTCTCCCGAATACGTAGGGTCTGAAGTGGTCGATGGCCCACACTATCCCCAACAGTTCTCTTTCGAGGGCGCTGTACCTGGTTTCTGTCTCCGTAAGACGCCTACTGGCGTATGCTACGGGACGTTCCCCCCCTTTTCCATCTTGAGATAGTACCGCCCCCAGCGCGTACTCGCTCGCATCTGTTGTGATGGTAAATAACTTCTCGAAATCAGGGAACGCGAGTACTGGCTCCATCTGTAGCTTCTCCATACACTTCCGGATGTTATCTTCTATCACCGGCGTAACTATTATTTTCCGCCCTTTCTTCAGTAGATTATTGAGGGGAACTAAATATTCTGCCATTTCCGGTACGAACCGTCTGTAGTAGTTCAGCGTCCCCAATAACCTCCTAATACCTTTTACGTCCCGGGGCACCGCTATTTTCCGTATGGCCTCAACTTTGTTCGCATCAGGTCTGACTCCCTCTTTTGAAATGGTGTGTCCTAAAAAATTGATTTGCCCCTGACCCAATAGTGACTTCTCCTTGGATAATTTTAGTCCGAATTGTCGCATCCTATTAAACACGCTTTGCAAATGTTCTATGTGCTCGCTTTCGGTTTTACTAAAAACTAAGAGATCATCCATATAGATCTGGCACACCGCTTCATCTATACCCCTTAAGAACTCATCCATGAGGCGCTGGAACGTAATGGGGGCGTTTTTTAATCCGAACGGCATCCTAGTGAATTCGTAGTGACCTCTTTCAAACGTGAATGCCGTCTTGGGTTGATCCGTCGGATGCATTTTTATTTGGTGGTACCCAGCCTTTAAATCCAATGTACTAAATATAGTTGCCCCGCTCAGCCTGTCTAAAATGTCTTCGAATCGGGGAATCGGGTATTTCTCATCGATAGTGTTCTCATTTAGTTTTCGGTAATCTATCACTACCCTGTATTTTTCCTCGCCCGGTGCGCTCTTTTTCCTCACTGCCCACAACGGACTGTTATAGGGGGATGTGCTATCTATAATTATTCCCTGTTTCTTTAGGCTCTCTATCTCTCCCCGGATATGGTGACGTAACGCTTGAGGATATCTCCTTTCCTTGACGTAGGTCACTCTTTCTTGTTTTAGCGGGATTTCATGCACTGTCTTTCCCGTTGCTCCCAGTATGTCGCCCTCCCTGAAGAAGACATCCCCGTATTCAGTTGTCAACGTTTGTCTCCAGTCTTCCGCTCGATTTATCGCGCCTACCCGTGCCTTCTGGTCCCTTATGAGGCTTTGACATTTAAACCTTTCTCCCCCTATCCTCACGTTCCATTTTCCCTTGTTATTCCTAATCCTCGCGCCTACCTTTCCTAACAGATCACACCCTATAATGACCTGGTAGTCTCGCGGCATACCCCCTACAATATGTACTCTTAAATTAGATCCCCTAGATCCCCATCTATCTAACCCTATCTCTGCTTCCCCCTCTACTTCACATGGGCCACCCAGGGTGATTAATTTACAGCAACATACCTGGATCTGGAGTGTCCTCTCTCCGCCATTCAGCTTTTCTAGCGCTTCCCGGCACATGATTGTGTTGGAGCTCCCGGTGTCAACCAGACATCTCACTCCGCCCTCCACCTTGATTATAGGCAGACCGCTGTGCTTCCCTCTCACGTTGTAACTTACCAACCTGCGGTCGCTTCTCTGCCGCCACTCCCCTCAGACATCCTCTCGGTGCTTTCTTCCTCCCGCAACTCGCCTCCAACTGCTCCTCCCGCTCCTCTGTCCGCTTTTCTTGTCCGGATCGTCTACTTCCTCTTCTGATTCAGAATTCTCGGATGTTCCAGTTGAATCAGCTGATGATCCGCTGAGTCTCCGTGAGATACTTCTCCTCCGAACCCTTTGGGCGTTTACCTCCATTGGTTCCGGCTGTGCTGTTTCTCTCCTCCTGTAGATGTAGGGGCACTGCCTGGCGATGTGCCCTTCGGTTCCGCACTCGAAACATCTGGTGCGTGGGCATTGCGCTACCAGGTGTCCTGTTCTCCCACAACCGTGGCACTTCCGATCTTCTTTCCTACCGCCGTTCCTTGGTCTTGATGGTCCTGGTCTTCTTTCCCCCAGTGCAGCCCTCTCTCTTCCACTATCTCCAAAATCTCTCTTCTTCCAGTTGGTCTGTGCAGTTCTGGGTCGTCTATATACCATTCTGCTCCACCCGGTCTCTTCGACTTCCATCCGGGCTTCCTCATCTCTCGCGCTCATATCTACCATTTCTTGAGCGCATTCAACGAAGGTCCGCTCTCTAGGTAGGCCTTCTTTCTTCCCTATCTCTTTGGCCAATTGCACCTTAAGTATCGTCGACAGAAAGGCCATCCTGGCTTCTACTTCTTCCACACTCCATGTCTCCCGCATTTTCTCTGTAATCCTATTGTACCGGGCTAAGAGTGTCCCTGCATATTGCCCGCTCGACTGTCGTGGCTGTTTGACTTCGCGGAACATTTGGAAGATGTCTTCTTCCGGAGTCCACCTGCCTCCTCCGAACGCCTTCTTCAACCTCTCTTTAACTATCGTCCACGGTGTTTCTTCGTCTGCCTGTATCTGATTCAAGATACTTCTTTTTATCCTGCATATTAGGGCTGCCTTCAACGCCTCTGCGTCTTCACGGCCCAACAGGTTTTCCGACGCCTTCGCTTCTATTCTCGTTATTAAGCGATCTCCTCCTTTTAAAAAATGATTGAGCTCACCTGTTTCTCCGGTGAATCTTTCCAGGTCCGATACCGCCTTCCTCAGGTCCTGTGACGTTGCCGTTTTATTTAATTTTCAACCACTCTAGTGCGTTCGCATGCGCTGCCGCCAAGGTGGTCTCCGGTAGAGGTGGGATCTCCGGCATTGGTGGGTTCTCCGGCATTGGTGGAACATTCGCTTGTATATTTAACACTGGTGGCCTCAGTATTTCATTGTTCGCCATATCTTCACTCTTTTTCAATCACGCAACCGAAATAAAAAAAAATAAATCAAAAATCGGGTTTCGGAAAGTTTAAGCTCCGACCGTACTTCGTCCCGGGTTTCGGCACCAGTTAAGTGACAGCGGGTTAAAACAGATAAAAAAAAGGATGAGGTTAAAGAAACAACACGTTCAGAGACAAAATCAAGACTGCTCTATTCCTCTTAGTAATCCTACTTATATACATTCCGTTCTTGTTTACATAAAAGATTTGGTATTAAATACAATAATACTATGCTTCAGACTATAACTTATAATCAAATAAATATAAAAATTACTCATGTGTATGGTGTCAATCATTAACTTGGTAAAAGGTTTTTGTGGCATTGGTATAGTTTGGAATTTTCGTTTAATTGCTTTTCTATCATATTTGCCTTGCCCAGATGTATCACATTTGTTTATAATGTCTGGGATGTGATCCTTCATATTAGGCTAATAGTATTAGTAGGACTGAATACGAGATATTTCATTCAAACCTCTGTGGCAATTTTTTGCTACTTGTTAATAGAGTGATTTTTGGAAATTTGCGTCCTTTACATCTGGCACTAATTGAATCTTGAATTGCAGAAACAGCACATGTCCAATTCTAATAAAACTGATTTGGAGAGCTGATTTTTTTTCTTAAATTATACCAGAACTATCTGGTTACAATTACAAAACTAATAATTTTCAGTGCTTCTAGTGACATCTAATATTGCCACGGAACACAAAAAATTCTCTTGGGAACTTGTTAACTTAAAATGAAAATGACACATAGGTAACAAAAGGACGTTTTTTTTTTATTTATTTTATTTATTTATGTAAATAGGTATAGGCGAAAAATCTTTCATAATTCGATGTGTGACTAAAAGTCCACAACAGTGTGAGATTCCTTATCACTAAAAAAACCACCTCCCTATTCACCCTGCCGGACTGCTGTCACGCATTGCTTGCGGGAGGCAGGATGGCTATGCGCCTACTTCTTCATTGGATATCGCATTAAGCCATTGTCTGGCCTGTCCTCTCTCGCTACTGTGCTCTGAGCCACCTGCCGATACGCGCTGCATAGTCTACACCAGTGCTCCAGTTTTCCTGTCTAGCCATCATTAGAGCGACTAAGTTCTGCTGTCCAAGGTTCTTATCTAACTCTTCCTTTTCGTTAGCAAAGCATGGGCAACAGAAGAACGCATGCTTCACTGTTTCATCCAAACGGGAGCAAGTATGGCACGATAATTGGTTCTCCAGCTTGAAGCGGGCAGTAGGCCCTGAAGCAACCATGTCCAGTAAGCAGCTGGGTTAGATAATAATCAACCTCTCCATGTTTCCTGGATATCCATGCTGCAATGTCAGGAATCGGGCGGTGAGTCCATCTATCTGGGGATGAGGCATTCCAGCGTCTCTGCCATCTTACAAGAGTATAATTTCTCTCTTGTTCCGCTACCATCGCCCAGTGAGCATCCAAATCTTTTCATCCTCATTGGAATATCCGGTTCCGTTCCTCTGGCAGGAGGCATATTAAATCGGAGGCATATTGGCGATGACACACTGCAATATAGGGCACAGTGCGAAACGCTCGAGCGGCTAGCAGAACGATTCTTCGATACACACAGATAGCTTTGTAGGCAAATGAATGAAGTAGAATGGCTTCCTTCCAGATCGGCGTTGCATACAAAAGTGTAGAACTGGCTACAGTAGCCAGAGCCCTTCTCCTATTTTTTTTAGTCCTCCCCCCGATGTTTGGCATAATCCGAGGCAGTACATTAGTCACTCGGGTTGCTTTACTGCTAACTATATGCAGGTGTTCATCAAACCGAAGTCTGGCTTCGATTTGCACTCCGTAATAGCATGGAGTGGATGTCATAATCCCCAACGGTTAGAGTGATGTTCTCCCTTACTTTTCTGCTGGTGACAAATACTGCCTAGATCTTATGATCAGCAAGGTGGAGGCGGACCGATGAAAGCCATTGGCAAATAGTAGTGTGTGTGTGTCTGTCCGTTTGTGTCAATAGATGGATGTTGCGACGCCGAGTGTAGTTTTTGAGATCCTGCTTTCTTCGGAAACTAGTAACCAAATTCAGGATCACTTTTTAAGCCATCGATTTATAATCATGCGATGTACACATCACATATTTTTAATCCTTGGGTGGGAATATCAGCCTGAACTTATTTCAGCTGGTAATTATTTACTTGTTTAAACTTTCTTTTTCTCTAGCATTTTTGATTTATAATTTTATAAGCTATTTTATTGAAATTAGGTTATGATTTATGATTGATGTAGTTATAGAATTTATTTGTTTTCTATACTTCTATACTCAGCATGGTTATATTTATAGTGGGTTATCTGTTTTTGTTTTAATTCTCTTAGCATTCCTAAATATATTTTAATTAATCTTACATTTTATTCATCTTAATTTGTTAGCATTAAACTTTAATAATTTATTAAAATAGGCAAAGGGCCAGAAATTATATATACCCCTCATCTAGAATCCATAATTGAAGATCTCATTTAAGAATAAATATGGTAAATGCCTTATCATAAATTATAAAAGTTCTAAAACCAGGTATAAATCATTTAAAACCTATAAATTTCGTAACAAAATTATAACACCAAAAATGTTATCATAAATTGTTAATATAAATAAACCATATTAAATAATAATATAAGGTTTGAGAGATTGGATTTTGGATTTCGATACAGAGACTAACCTTATTCGGACAGAATCGGCATTCGATGTACAGACCGTGCAAAAAACATTAGCTGCTCTTTGGAACTTTTACTCAGAACAATAATTGTCTCAAATCTTTACAATAACACAAATTATTGAGTGATTAGCGATGTTTTATTTTCTTCCACATATGAGGTAAATATCCACAAAATATTAATTTGTTATAATTCAAAAGAAAGGTAAAAAAAAAAAAAAAAATTGAACTTGAATTAAAAAAAATTTCGATTGGCTACAGTAGCTAATTTTTAAACTCTTCTGTAGGAATCCAGACTTATCTTTTCAGGAAAAATTGTAGAAATAATGTATTCTTCAACTATTAAAGGACCGGAAACCATTTAAAAAGATTCTTAAAGCATTTCCATTTTTGGTATCTTTTCTACACTAGCTCCACTGTGTCCCGTAGTCGGGAAATCACTAGCTCCACTGTGCCCCGTAGTCGGGAAATCGGTTACCTTTCTACACTAGCTCCACTGTGCCCCGTAGTCGGGAAGTCGGTTACCTTTCTACACTAGCTCCACTGTGCCCCGTATTCGGGAAATCGGTTACCTTTCTACACTAGCTCCACTGTGCCCCGTAGTCGGGAAATCGGTTACCTTTCAATTCTGCACTGAGTCTTTCTCAAATATCACATAGTTACTACCATCACGACTTAAAAGTTTTTGCTATAAATAAAAATAAACATAAAAGCATTACATTCAATACTTTCTTTTTACTAACATGTTGTATGGGTAAAAAAAAGTAAGAATGAAAAAAAAAGGTAAAAAAATAATCTCAGATTATTACTGAGGTTGAAAAAAATACAGCCATCTTAACTTTAAAATATCATAATAAGATAGTAGTGATAGTAATGAAATATAATTTAAAAAATGCAATAAAATTTAAAAAAAACACACAAACTTGGCCTTATAGACCAGGAGAAATGTACATTTCACCTTCCAAGAGGTGGAGTAAAAAAAAATAATTTTTCTCTGACTTTTATGTATATTAGCGAACAATTATGTATATTAGCAAACAATTATTGCATTGGACTATGAACCCAAAGCGGCAAGGAAAATCAAGAGAGTGGACCCGCTATATATTGAGTTTACTACAACGCTACAGTGCCTCATGAAAACGGTTTTTCTATTGAGAGAGATACGCCACTACAATGCATTACACGTTAATAAAGTTTTATTTATATATTATATTAATGTAGTTACATTCAAAAAGTATGCATTTTTTGACGAATCATAAACATAATCATTGCAAAGAAGATTAAATTCTCTGTAAAATAAAAAAAATAAAAAATTTATACACCGCATGACTTCCTTATACGCCTATTAAACTAGTATAAAGCTCCTGTTTCTGGAGGTCTCATTCCGTTATTATATGTCGTTTTGTTTCAGTAGGATACAAGTTCCCAAGAGATTTCTTCGTGTTCCGTGAGAACATTAGAACTGTCTATGTCACTTATTCTCCTGCTGCAGACTTGTTCTTCTCACAAATGGAGAGAAAAACCAGTATTTTACTCATAATTTTAATACTTAAAACAAGTAATAAAATTGTTTAACGAGAGTGGGAAAAAAATCGCGTTTGTAACCTTTATCACCGAACCATACGAGTTCTGTATTTGTATATTTGTATATTTAATATAATTTTTTATGTAAGTTTATTATGACCTAGAAATAAAGTACCACTTCCGGTTTACCAATCTAGACCAAAACCTAGTATTTTATTTAAATGAACATATAAATCATAAATACCAAATTTTAAAAGGATTGCATAATATTTTAATGTGATGGAAATCAATTACTACCTGCAAGTAAAGTATCCCTTCCGGTGATCATGTAGTGACCAAAAAGATGGTTCACAACTAGATTTTACAGCGATCCAAAACATAAAATTTTAACTTTCTACAGTTAACCATTTTTGAGTTATGCGAGATACAGACGAATGCAGGTACGAACGTACGTACAGACGTTATGACGAAACTATTCAATATGGATTCAGGGAAGTAAATATCATCTAAATCGGACTGTAGAGTATTAGAGTATTAGTAAGAATAGAATGAAGTAGAATAAAAAAAGAACTATAATCGTGGACTAGGTCCCTTGAGAATAACAAAAAATGCACACAAAAAAAGTCGGGGTCAAAAGACTACAACAGTAAAAATAAATAAATGCTTACATTAATCTAAATAAAAATTACTAAGTAACAAAACATTAATTCTTCTCGGGAAAAAATGAGCTTGCATGGAGCAAAAACGAAAAAAGAAAAAGAGAGAAAATAAAAATTATAAAAATAAAGAATTGATTCACAAAGTTGATGATTAAAATTAAATACAATTATTAACTTCTAATCAGAATTCAACCTGAAATTAAATTTCTTTTGATTAAATAGCATCTGTTTGAAATGTGAAGGAGTGTTGGAAAAGTTAGAATTTTAATATGGATAAAGAATAAGCACGGCGGATATTAAAAGAGAAGGGATTCCAGTAGATAGTGGAGCGAGGAAGAGAGGTGTTGCCTGGGAGTGGGCTGAGGATTCGAATTGTAGGGGTCTATAGATGTAGGAATATTGCTGGGGGTTGATGGTTTGGGATAGGAAAGATCCGAGGAAATATTGTCGCCGGATGGGGAAGAACCACTTGAACTCGCCATAAAAGTGGGACAGACGAGACCGTCTTGAGGTACCTAGGACAAATCTGAAAAAGTAGTTGATTATTTGCTTCAATCCTCCAATGAGCCGCCGTATATAACACGCCATACTCAAAGTGAGGAAAAAAAGAGGGGATACGAGTAAGTTGGTTGTGGAAAATGAAATAAGTTAAGATATTAGGGGAGTAAGACATTGTAGCTGTGTTTCTAATAGTTTTTAAAATATTTTTGTGCATGCTCCCATGCATGAAACTAACTAAGAAAAAAAAATTGAACCAATATCAGCGAACAATTATGGTATAGGACTTTGAACCTAAAGCGGAAATGATAGTCGTGAGATTGGACACACTAGATATTTTAGTTTCCATACGGCTACCGTGCCTCATGAAAACTGTTTTACTTTTGAGAGAGATATACACCAGTATATGTGACATATGACATATGACATCATATGATGATGTCATATGATTATATGATCGAGCAAACAAAAACAGGTGTAGATGTGATTTATAAGAAAAACAAAAAAAAACGGCCATTTCATATTACAGAAAAGAACACGTGAAAGAAGAAACAAATTTAAATACTACAAATCAGAACCGTATTTTCCGTAAAAATGCAAAACTTCGTGAATCATGCTCTCATACTTCGTCCCATCACCAGCGGGCTCTCATTCAATCAGATGAGGTTTTTCAGCAAATCTGAAAAAACTATACAGGAAATATTGAAGCTTATCGAGCAGGTAAAGAACGAGCAGAAAGAGCATTTAGCAGGGCACTTGAAACGTCTTCCTTCGGATGTGAAGGGAGTAATCCAAAAAGGTTTAGATGAAGTAAAACGCGTAGGCGAGAAAGCACTAGAGAAGTTGGAAAAAAAAATGAAGTAAAATGACGGTGCGGGGAATATGAAAGAATGACAAAGATTTTCAACAAGTAATAATAAAAATTTATATTTTTAAATAGTTCTTATAATTTCTTTGAAATAACTTTGAATCAGGAGGAATGAGGAGTGTATTATAAGCGAAAGAAATAAAATTGCAATTATTCTCATATTTTTCACACCGATATGGAGGTTTCAAAATGATAAAAAGCCAAACAATATTATTTACATTAAGGTACGTAAGCTATGTTTATTTAAGTTGAGTTGTATATGTTAGGTGAGGCTTCCTTTAAAAAATTCTAAATGTTTCCTTTGGTTCGACACTTGGTTTAGATCCTTATAGTTTCATAAATCTAGACGATGTTTGACTTTGTACGTACGCACATATTGCACACAGACAATGAACATTTTTACATTTTTGTTGAGTACTCATTTTTTCGAGTTGTACCTCTTGCCACTCAATATTAAGTTATAGTAAACAATGAAAATTACTTAAAGGAATAAAACTTGTAAAACGAATTATAACAAAATTATGAGTAAATAAATATAGGAAGTACGAAATCCTTCGTTAAAATAATAATATACCCTTAGCACAAAACGCATTAGTAATAATCAATCTTCTTACTTTCTAGTACGAAGTAAAGGAAGTATTGTAAACGCGAAAATTTTCGGTTTTCAGATTTTAACGGAAATATCCAGTTTGACCATCCCTGAATCCATTTTGACTAGTTTCGTCATGATGTCTGTAGAATGTTAAAATTTTGTATTTAGGATTGTTGAAAAATCTAGCTGTGAAATTCCATTTTTGGTCACTACATTATCACCGGAAGTGGTATTTTACTTCAAGTTCATATTAGACTTTCATCAAAAATTATATTAAATTATAATATAAAACATCTCAAATTTGGTAAATAGGTCTGAAATATCAATATGAATATATTTACTACATTTCGGTTAAAACTGTTGAGTCGAAAAGGGTACTTTACTTGAAGGTCATAATAAACTCTCATAAAAAATTATATAAAAATTAAATATAGAGATAATATGGTTCGGTGATGAACGTTACAAATTAAACATTTTTATTACTTGTTTTAAGTGTTAAAATTATGAGTAAAACTCTGTTTTTTCTCTCCATTTGTGAAATGAAGAAGTCTGCAACAGGAGAATAATATATAAATTATGTAGATTCTTCCGCTTAAAATGTCAAAACTGTCGATATCCAATGCCTTATCTAGTGACATTGACAGTTCTAATGTTGTCATGGAACCCGAAGAAATCTCTTGGAAACTAGTTACTTATTGAAAGAAAACGATAATTAATAACGGAATGAGACCTCCAGAAAACGAGTATGTGTGTGTTTCAATAGATGGATTTCGCGACGCCGAGTGTCGTTTTTGAGATAATAAAATCTTCGTAAACTAGTAACCAAATTCAGCATCACTTTTTGAGCCAATGATTTATAGTTAAATAGGCGTACAAGTAAGTCATGTGTTGTCCACATAAGATATTTTTAATTCTGCAATGAGTTTTTCTCAAATATCACATAGTTGCTCCTATCACTAAAAATATAAAGATCAACATGATAACATTTCATTCTACAGTCGTTGTTTACTTTCCCTAACCTATATACAAAGTATATAGTAAGGGAAAGTATTGCGATCGTGAAAATTTTCGAATTCGAGTTTTCGACGGAAATACACGTTTTAAGGTCTCCTGAGTCCAAATGGCCAAGTCTCGCAAAATGGTCTGTGTATATGTGAACAGTCAAGCTCAAAAACGAAAGTGAAATTATGTATTTAAGGTTGGCACATTCATGTGATGTTACAGCAACATTTTTGTCGAAATCAACTGACCGAAAGTGCCACTTTATATAATCGATTTTACACTTTTTTATAATTTTCTCGAAAACGGTTCTAACGATTTTGATGAAACTTGCTAAATTATTCTTCATAAAGACCTTTAACTTTTCATTTATGTAGTAAATTGCAAGGAAAAAAGTTATGACGAAAAGAATATTTTATTTGCGCTTAACTTAAAAAACATACAATTTATAGTAAATTATGTACAGAATTATATGAAAGGTTATTAAAGTATCTTAAAAAAAAAAAAAAAAAAAAAAAATCATCAAAATCGGACCAGTATTTGCAAAGATACAGTGTATTTTATGAGGAGCATAAAATAGATGGATAACCGAGTGCATCCGAAAGAAGATGGATGCGACCGAACCTCCTTCCATCAATTCGCCAATCTGTTGTAAACATTACGCTCTGTAACAAAGTAATTTAAGAATACAAAAGCAGAAATTAACTTAATAATTTCTACTTTCACATTATTTAATGGAAAGAAAATGTTTCCATGGAAACTAAACCAGAAACTTTTAAAATATGCTTGCAACTTGACAAAGTTAAAATATATAGGTAGTGTACAGAATTGTACTAAAGTTGTTTCAAAAACTCTTTTATTGTGCTTAAGTGGGAGAAGAAGTGAATGCTGCTGAGATTATTTCAAGTATTGTTTATGTGAACTCTGAAGGGAAAGTTGTGTGATGCGCGCACCACACCAGATTTTTTTTTTAACAAACAAGTTATATGGGTAAACTAATAGTAAGAATGAAAAAGTAATAAAAATAATTTCAGGATATTGCAGAGGTTGACAAAATGCTACGATATTAACTTCAAAATCATTTTAAAAACACAAATTTGGCCTTTAAATACTGGGGAATTGTATACTTTTTCTTGCAAAAGGTTGGGTAAAAGATTTTTTTTGCAGACTTGTATATGTTGGGAAACCGACTTTTCCAAAATAAGTTCCTTCGGGAGAACTTTCTGTTCTAAAACTTCGTGTTTTTTTGACATTAGTTGGAATATATAAAATATCTCGGCAATGCTAGTTCATTTCATCCTTAAAGAACAGAGAATTCTCTGCAACATTGATCATTTTAATTTTTTTTTATAAATATTTAAAAATTATTAAATTTTAACTAATACTTGAAATAGCAAGCGCGGTAAAGAATTTCAAAATTAAGATAATTAATCCCAACTTTCCAATCTTTTCGTGCCAATTTTTCAAATATTGCACATACATTTATCCAAATCAATCATTTAGTTGTATTTGTAATATTTAATTACAAGTAATTTGTAAACTCCCATCCCCCTTCTCATTACCGCAGCCGAATGAAAAACTTTTGCTAAGTGAGCAATAATTAGGTAAAAAGTAAATATACAAAATAGAAAATGAAAACTTTTATTACTACCTACAAGGTTAATTGTATTTTAGAATTACTGGTTTTAACCTACCAAATATTTAGCAATATTTTTTTTTTTTTACTGGACTAAACTTTTTAATGGAATCATCAGCATCCGGTATCAAAGATTCATCCGTATCCTGATTGGAAGAAACATGTACATCATCTTTATCTAATTCATTGATTCATTGTCAATTCATCACTTGAGAATACTTTGATTAGCGCTGTAATTTTCCGCAGTTTCTTGCATAAAGAAACTTTTCTTTGGGCGGCCAATATGTCCTTGGTGAGGGTATGTGACAAACAAAATTTTGAGCCAATCGGGTACTTTCCACGTTAAAAAATCTTTTAAATACCCTACTGTATTTTTTCACCTTAACTGCAAATGTGAAGTAAAATTTATAAATTTATTTCTTTATCAACAGGCTGTTCACAATAACAGGCTGTTCCTTCTCTTTCTTCTTCAGTCGTAATCGGAACATGCCGCATAAATATTTGGAAGCGGAAGATATTTTTCTCTCTAATACCGTTTTATTTATCCAAGCTTCAAACATCTCCATCCTCGAAACCGTCTTTGTCTGAAAAACTGATGTGAACAACGGTTCGGCGCACAGTGGTTCAAAACGCACTTTTTCGGGACAAAACTCCGCCCTGGTCGTTCTATTTATGATAGAGCAACCATCTCAACGTCATTTTGCTCCTAAGTAAATTCACTTTAAATGTTTAGATTAACAAATTTTTAGATAATTTTCATTTGATAAAAATCTATAATTCTTTTTGGTTATTTTAGAAAAAAAATTTGTTTACTAATAATTCTTGTATATATATCAGGGCAGAATTTTTTTCCTTTTAATATTAATTCCATCTTATCTGACATTCTAGTTTATCATTTTAACAGTAGCTATCACATTACGTAATTGCATATATTAAAAAAAAATACAAAAACACATTTGTAGCTATATCTCGCTTGGAGGCAGAACTTCACTATGTTTTTTCTACTGAAAACCTTAATTTAAGGATTAAACTATTTTTCTATGACCATTTTTTTTTGGTCTACTCATAAGCATTAGCAATCAGTCTAACATTCAAAGATGTAAAGGCAAGAGCATCTGTTTCTTTATTTTTAAAATTTAATCCACACTTCACTTGATACTGACAATTCTCATATTAAAGATTTTTCTGTGATTTACAAATAAAATTCTTCTCAATTACCTTTGCAATTAAGTAATGAATGTTTCTATGGCTAGGAAATTCTATCACCATCAGGACTTTGAAATCCACCTTCCAACTCATTTACTAATTAATTGCACATTTTAGCCGCTCGCTTGAAATGCATTAAGAACAAGAACAATTTATGTTCTGATTAACATGTGTAACTTTTTTTTGTAAATTGCACGTTTTATGTTTTTACTGCAGAAAATTGCATATTTAGCCGTAATTAAAAAAAAAAATGTGTTGCCCTAAAATGTAAACATTAAAGCAAAATTACAAACGAAAGTATTATGAAGTAATACGTGGGCAAAAATCATTATTCGTATACTTAGTTTTTCCGGAAAAAGATATGTTTAATAATTTATTGAACATAACCTATGTATATGATAAAAAACAACATTTCGTATTAATTGCGAAATGAAGGAAATTAGAAACCCGTAACAACTTAATTAACACTAAAAATTGAAAATGTATCGTGCAAAAAATTGATCGTACAGTAACAAATCTCGTGATAGTAACATTTTAGTTCGTTATCAGTTCATGGTGTTTCCCTTTCAATAATTATAGAATCGAAAGATAATTCCACTAACGTGGATCGTAAACATTTAACTTATGATAAAGGCTCAGGCACACAGAAAGCGATCGGTTGCGATTATCTGCGATCTCTCTAGATCGCTCTAGCTGTATAGAATTTGATCGCTACCGGGCTCGATCAAGGCTGGCTCGATTCGGTAGATCGCCTTCTATGTGAAATGTGTAGTGCGGTAAGTAGGAATACATTAGATCACAGATCTCCGCAACGGATCGCGCTGAACTTCCTGAGCCTTGAACCTTACTTAAATATTTAGACCTACGATCGAAATTAGTGAAATTATTTCCTGAGCCTTTACAGTCGCGTAAGAAACACTGCAAAACATATGAACGAATTGCGGCCGAAAAGTTCAGAGATCCAGAAGTAATTAAAAGATATAGAGAGGTGCTGCTGACTAACTTACAATAAGTCAATTATGTCATGGTTCTCGATGATTTATGGCTTCATATCAAAAGAATCATTCTTTCTTGTGCAACAGAGGCATGTGGTATTAAGAAAATTAAGCCTCAGACCAAAAGTACTAGATAGTGGAATGATGAAGTGCAAAAAGCGACAAAAGATAAGAAAGTAGCATGGAGTCTATATAGGCAGAATAAATACCAAGCTTGTTGGGATGAATACGTTAGAAAGAGAAACATTGCCAAGCAAGTTGTCAGAGAAGCCAAGGCAAGATCTTGGGAGGAATTTGGAAAGGAGATCCAAACTAACTTCGAAGAAAATCAAAGGAAATTCTGGAGAGCTTTAAATGGACTAAGAGGAAAGAAAGGAAAACAGGTTCGAAATGTCCAAGATAATAACGGTAATTTGGTGTCTCAAGAAAATGAAATTCTTAAGGTATGGCATAGGCATTATCAGGATACATTTTCCCTCCAGGAATACAGACAATATCCTGAACATGACGGCCGTAGAAGACCTAGAATCTGCGAGAACCAGATGGAGAACAGTGATGATGCCATAGAAGAAGATGAGGTTATTTTGGCGATGGATAAAATAAAACTGGGCAAAGCAGCAGGAAGAGATAGCATCGCGCCAGAATTCATAAAATATGGTGGAGAAGAAATGGTCAAGTGTTTACAAGACCTCTTTCAAAAGATTTGGTCGGAAAAGATAATACCACATGACTGGGAAAATAATATTATAATTCCGATTTTTAAGAAAGACAGCCAGACAAAGTGTGAGAATTATAGACCAATATGCCTATCCTCTGTAGTATATAAATTATATACAAGAATATTGGAACAGAGGCTCAGGAGATTGGTGGAACATGATCTGGAAGAGGAGCAGGCTGGCTTTAGACCAGGGAGACAAAACCAGGACCATATTTTCTCACTACGAATGGTTGTTGAGAAAGCGTGCGATAGAGGAAGAAAGTTATTTTTGGCGTTCCTGGATTTGAAGGCTGCATTCGATTCGATTCCCCGCCAAGAGATTTGGAATGCTTTACAGGAAAAACAGGTGCCACCCACTATCATCAGTGCGATCAAATCGGTATACCAGGATCCCAGGGGAATTATACGGCTTAACGGGACTGAATCAGAGCCATTTAGGTTTTATAAAGGCGTCAAGCAAGGGGACAGCCTAAGCCCACTTCTTTTCATAATATGCATGGATGAAGTATGGAAAGTCTGCAAACGAAGGACACCAAGAGCAACAGTGGGATACTGGAATTTAATTCCTGTAAAAGCACAAGCTCTGCTATATGCGGATGATGTGGTCTTGATTGCTGACACCCAGGAAAGACTTCAGGTGGCTGTCGATGAATGGTCGGAAGAGCTCCAGAGGAAAGGAATGGAAATAAATCCTATTAAAAGTAAGGTGATGGTTATCGGCCGAGACGGGGAAGACCCAATTCATATTTCATACAATAATGAGCCGCTAGAGAAGGCAGATAATTTCCAGTACCTGGGCACGATTTTTAGCAGAGATGGGAGAATAGACCAAGAGGTTCTACATAGAGTCAAGAAGGCTAATGGTGTGTTCTACTCTATCTGCACTACAATATTAGGGAAACAGGAGATAAAGATAGAAACCAAAATAGCCTTATTTAAAACAGTGTTTCTGCCTGTCCTTCTATATGGTGCGGAGAGCTTGACTGTTCTTGATAAACATGCGAGCAAAGTAACGGCCATAGAAATGAGGTACCTTAGGAGAGTACTTGGAAAAACAAGAAGAGACTGCTGGAGAAATGAGAGAATAAGAGAGGAACTGAATGTAAGACCAGTAAAAGAAATTATTGAAGAACGCCAACTGAAATGGTTAGGTCATGTTTACAGGATGGGCGATAACCAAAAGGCTAAATGGCTCTTGGAAGCAAAACCAGAGGGAAGGCGACCTAGAGGCAGACCCAGGATGATGTATCAAAACTATCTGGAGAGACTTGGGCGAGCCAGAGGAAGCACGATGGTGGATATGAGAAGAAGGGCCAGTGACAGAGATCAGTGGGCGAGATGGGCCGAGGCCGTTCCTCCACGCTGATGGCACTAAGGAGGGAGTGAAAGAAGAAGAAGCCTTTACAGTTTTCAATGGAAATACAAGTTTTAAGGTCCCCAGAGTCCAAATAACCACGGCTCACAAAAAAGTCTTTGTGTGTGTGTGTGTGTGTGTGTGTGTGCGGTAAGTATTTAGCCTAGGGTATATGGCTGAGATGTTAGGGAAACTTTTTCAATAAAATAGACTTACCAGAAGTGCCATTTTATATCATTGCTTTTAAATTTTTTTTACCATCGTCTCGAAAACTACTCCAGCCATTTTGATTAAACTCGGTATGTCAGTGTACAATTAGCTGTTCTTTAATATCAGCTAGGTATTATCCTCATTGAAATTTGAAGTGTGACAGGACTTAAGTGCGGAATTTTCAAAATTTCATTCTATTAAGTACCATTAATTTTAATTATTTAATTTTTCAGTGTTCTTTGAAATAAATCAGACGGTTTAGAACACACAACGTTGCTTTTAGTGATTTATTACGGGCCAAATCATGACTATAAGGGGGAGGGAGAGACATATCACACACTTTCTCAGGTTACATACGTCATCATATCATCTGTTTACGGCAATCGCCACAGGTGTTAATTAAAGAATTAGTCATTACCATATGATTGTATAAAACGTAAACAAAAAAAATGAAAATCTTCTATTCTAGACCGATTATTCTGTATAATGCTTAGTATTCTGAATCATACTCTCAAATTTCGTCCCATGGCCAGGTGCCTCCTTTTGAATAGAACGGACTACTTCGCTACGGACTCTAAATCTAAAAAGGACTTCATTCTAGAGCAGCTCATAGAAAAAGAAAAGGTAATACTGAAGAAACTTTCTGGGAAGCTAGATAAACATGTAAATAAACGGGGGAAGTCAATATTGATGCTGCTCGTGCAAGCTTCGTTACAACCTGTAAATATGGCGATCGCAGAACTCTTGGCGGCCCTAGTTCAGAAAAAGAAAGAGGCAAAGGAGAAAAAAGAATTGAAGGAGAAAGAAGAATCTGAGATGGAAAAAAAAAGTAAGAAGGAAGAAAAATCTCAGGGGAAAGAAGAAATTAAGATGAAAGGAGAGTCTACAGAGGAAAAAGAACTTAAGGAGGGAAGAGAATCTAAAGGAAAAGATAAAACTAATGGGAGAGAAGGATCTAATGAGAAAAAGGAATCAATAGAAGCCTAGCTAAGAAATTGCGGAAATGTTGTAATAAAAGTTAATAATTTAATTTTAAACAAAATATTTTCAATAGTCCTTTTCAAATTACAAATCCTTAAAGAGAATGTATTCAAATGCTTGGTATTAAAATACTTCAATAACACACTTTTTAATACACTCTAATCTTAATTTATATCTGCATTAATACGCAAACCACCTCTTTCCATAAGCTGACATAAGACACCTAACCTGTCTGCTATGATGTAGCACTTTAATAAAATAAACTTATTGATCTTATTCAATAGTACCAAGTATATTTAAGTTCATTCGTTCTTCAGGTACTGGATATCTATCATACAACTCAAAAATTGAATAGTCAGTTGACATCCGCATGATGGTATAGAAGGATAAATCTAATTAGGGATTGATAAATTATATGCCACTTCTATAATTTGTTTTATTGAAAACTAGTTTCGAATGTTATACATTCATCTTCAGTTCTAAAAC
The DNA here is from genome assembly GCA_948150685.1 of Rhaphigaster nebulosa. Lineage (NCBI taxonomy): Eukaryota > Metazoa > Arthropoda > Insecta > Hemiptera > Pentatomidae > Rhaphigaster > Rhaphigaster nebulosa. The sequence continues at coordinate 21,046,428 of OX411309.1, forward strand.
TCACCAAAAATTCAAAAATAAGCAATTCAAAAAATAGTTTGGTATCATATTACATATTAAATTAATTGTAATATAAATCAGTATTCTAAACATTTATGAACTACGAATTTGATTAAGACAAAAAATCAAATACGAGTTGGTACTCACCAAGGTTTAAATCGATAATATCAAACAGAGAAGTTTGTACTGGTTTCTTCTAGCACTGAACTAACAATTGCATATTTTTGAATTTTTTGTGTGTTTTTAGAATTGAAGATGAATGTATAACATTCGAAACTAGTTTTCAATAAAACAAAATTATAGAAGTGGCAAATAATTTATCAATCCCTAAAAATTGAATAAACTGCACAGTTCATTTCATAAGATATAAAAATACGCAAAGTTAAAAAAATTAAACATGCAATATATAAATTAACAATTAAAAGCAAATAATGAATAATTTTAATAATATCGAATTATTGTTTAAATACTAGAATTTTCGAAGAAGGATCGGATGATATTTTATTTATCAACAGGATCAGAAAAAATAATATTAAAGTTTCGCCTTCAACAATGTTCGCTAGCAAATCTGCATCCAAAAACGAAGTTCAGGAAATTTTTAAATTAATTAGATTCATAGAAATTTTATTTAAGAAATTTATTAATTATTTGTAACCAGTGAAGTAAAATAAAGGTAAGAGAATAGTCGTTAGCCAATTTCATTTCACAGATCGATCAGATAATAGGCGATTGATGGTTGACATTCTCCTGCCCTCACAGAAGGAGCATATGGAGTTGTTTCTTTCCGCTTGCGAAGATTTAATAATTACGAAGGGCGAACGAACATATGAAATATTAAGACTTTCACTGTCCGATAAGGAAGATAATCCTTAAGTTTATAAGGTAGATTAATAATGAATTTTACTCTTTTTTTTTCTCGAAACTGGTTTGATAAATATATGACATTTTACATAATACTTTGCAAATAAAACAAAAAAGCGTGAGCACCAAAAGCTTCGTCGCTAAGGTCATATTTTCACCAGAATAAAAATATACAATATCAAAATTGCGGGAGTGGGAGAAAAAAATTAGAAACGCCAAAATATACTTCTCTATCACCACCTAAATTAATATACAATTTTTCAACACCCAATTTGGAGGAGCTGTAAAGATGCAAAAAATATTTTAAAAATATATTCCAACTTCTATAGTATTTTTCTGCCTTGAAAACTATAAGGCATAAGTGAAGTTGGTGTTGTAGTCGGCTGTTGTTCAACCAGCAAATATGCAGCCTATTAATGCTTTACCCTCACTTATTTATTTAAGAGATGTAAAAGAATATATCACTTATTGCATTCCTTCGTTATGACAAGGCCTTAATGGCTTTAGGATGAAAACTTCTATGAGAGGAGTTACCGTATATCCCGAAAATACCGATGTATATCGCAGGATAGCGGCAAGTTTAAGAAGAAGAGTTGGCTTCCACACATATTAGCTTCCGAAAAAAAAAACTTCCGAGTCGTCTCAAAAAAATTGTATTACGCCACATTTACAGCAACTATAAAACAAGAGCCTGCCAACCATGGATATGAGGAAACCAATGCAGTCAATGTTATCTCTAGGTTTAAAACACCACTCCCTATGATTTTACTTCCTTGTACCCAGTATAGGAAGTATTTTAATAGGATATTGTAGCTATTTGAAACTGTTTTTAGTCGTATTTTCCCCGAAAAAAATAGACTATATTTTTTTTTTTCGCGCAACATTTGAGCACCTCCAGCGGTCCCCTTTGGGTGAAATGAGCTGAATTTCTGTATGAAGGGCTTTCTTCAAGGCAGAACGATAACATTAAAGAATGGATAAATTCCAGTCAAAATTTCGGTATGTTTACCTGAAATTTCGGCGTTTTTAGAGTTTTGCGCATCGCTACAGCTCCACCATATTAGTTTATAGAGCTGAAAATTTGTTAGTGTTGAATTGAGCTGGTGTTGGGGAAGTATCCTTTGGGGGTCTCGACTTGATTCCCCCACTCACCCTGGGTTTTCCGATTTTGTAAAACATTTGCTCACCTTTAAAACCCAGTTAGGGAGTTAGGGAGCTCAAAACCGGTTACATTGGAAAGGAAATTAAATTATCTATAAAAAAAAAGAAGTTTCATCGAAATCGGACGAGTATTAGCAAAGATATGGCTATTTCAACTGTTTCAATGCCTTAGTCGTTTTCCCCCGAAAAAAATAGACTATTGCAGTGACCCAGCATGTCAATATGCACCCAATATTTTATTGCCATATAATAAAAGTACGTGTAAATTTCGGTATGTTAGGGAAATGTCTTTTTTGGGTCTTAATTTTTTTCTTAACCTCCCCCCCCCCGTTTTTATATTTTTTTAACGTGAAAATACGACTTTAGTGACGGAGTTCTACTGTTCACGGATATTTTTTTATTATTCATTTTTTTCCTCCAGCCTTCTTAGAAGGGAAGAATGTGAATGTTGCAAAAAATCACAAACTGAGATTTTCGTGGATAATCACGTTTAAAGGTCCTTACTAACCACTTTTTATTACTTGCGTGTTTATGTGTATTTGCGTGTATGCGTGTGCGTATCAATGGATAGATGGACGTCGCGAATCCGAGTGTCGTTTTTGAGATACGGCTATCTTTGGAAACTAGTAACCAAATTCAGGATTACTTTTTAAGCTACCGATTTACAGTTTAATAGGTATACAAGGAAGTCAAGATATTTTCTTTATAAATTCAAACCTTTCTTCGTTGAACCAGCGAATGTGCTGAACTACATACTAATAACGTGACATGTAAGGATGGAGATGGAGACCAGTGCCCATTGGTATCTCTTTCTGTCTTAATTTTAGATCGTTTGTTGGCTAAGCAGATCCCTCACTTATGTCCATTTTAGCATTCGGTATGTACCGTCAGGGATATTTTTTGTAGCCATGTCTTGTATAAAAGTTCCGCAGGATTACTGGTAGGCGTGACCTCTTGACAGGTCAGCTAATGTTTTTGGCACGGTCTGTATATCAAAAGCCGAGTCTGTTGAGGCGGCCATTGACGACCACTTTTTTTGTTATATATTCAGTTCAATCAACGACCACTATATATTCAATTTTTTTATACAGCGTGGATAGGGGTAGAATTTGGGCTACTCTGGAAATATGACAGATCCCAGAAAGGGTTCTGAAACTCATTCAAGCTATTTTGGCGGTTTCAATGCTACGTGGCTCACGAAGGGAAATCTCTCTGAAGGCGGCTAGAAATCCAATGGGGTCTCCAAAAAAGACGGGAAGGGGTTGAGTATTAGGACGACACATGAGAAATGGCCCATATATTCTCAGACATCCAGAGAAAGATACAAGATCTGGATCGGACGGCACGGGGGTTATGGACTGACAATTAATGTTTCCAAAACAAAGAACCATTGCATTTTTCAAAGTTGGTGGTGATACTCTTAAAATTGTGAAAAAGCAAATCCATAAATTTGTTGATAATTTCGGATTTCCATTGCTTGCTATGGACATTTTGAGTTGTAAATGTATCAGACCTGCATGGAGTATTCTTCAGTTGTTAGGCCCGACAGTGGAATTTGTAGGATTTGAGATAGAGAACGAAAAGATGGAAGAAATACTGCCCATGCAGTGACAGGTGGTTCAGCCATTACTTGCGGTCAGCAAAAGCCTGGGGAAGTGTTCTTTTCCCAGTTGCATTTATTGCAGATATTTTACTTAAAAAATTTGAGGTAGTCGAAGGCACTCATGATGTATGCCTTGCTGTTGGATGCTTTTTAGCATTGCTTGTTATGGCAGGATACATTCCTTAAACTTGAAACAAAATATTTTGAGACCAATATAAAATTATTTTTACTGTTTTTTTGTTTTTTCTTAAAAATTATTTCATCACAGCTTAAATATATTTAAAGTGGAATACATTTTATTTGATCCCTTAGCTAAATACATCAAACATATAAAATGTTTGATATTTATTTTGAACATGTTTATTTTTTACTTTGATTTAATTTGTTACTTTTTATTTTGAGTTTTCTGGGTAACTATTCAGAACAATAATATCACCTAAGGATAATTGAGGAACATTTACCACTGTACTACTATCTAGCTAAATGTTTACATATTAGCTAATTGCAGAATATAACTAACATCCTTATTTATTTGCAGTACTTTATGTCTAGAAACTTTCCTTGTGTTCTTATGTGCGGTTTCTCTAGAAAAGCTTCAGCTTTACTTAAGCACTAATGGGTTTCATTACAATAAATTAATAAATACCCAAACATAAAGTAGAGGTGAAACGTTTACTGGCATGTACTATTGATTCACAAAAACGACTAATCACTGATTATATGGCCGGATAAGTCGATACGTAAGACGAAATCAATCATGATAATTTACGGACTATCAACAGTCACTCTTGTTTGTATGAGGGCGAGCTAGCTGGTAAAGGAATTGCATAATCATGCGGATTGGACGGCCCGCCATCGTTCCCTTTCGCAGACAGCGCATTTCGGCCTCCCGGTGGAGCAGCCCAGTTGCCGATACTTCCATCAGCACGAACTTCATCAAGAAGGCCGCAGCCAAACATGGGCCAACACCCCTTCCCAATCCCGTATTAACAGCATCAACGCCCTCATAATTGGTTAACCTGGTCCTGATGCATTTCCAAAGCGGTAACGTGCTAACCCTGTCTCCAGTGTAACGTCCCGCCACGTTGTTCCCCTCCCAGCATACACCAGACGTTGTGAATATTCCGTTAGGTGGGTTCCGAAGCTGTTTATAAATGATGTGCTATTTTGTTCTATATAAAACATATGTTAATCGATCATGCATCGTTGTCTTAATTTTGCCTAACCTTTAAATAACGTCTTATTCTCTCTCTGATATCTTCTCAAACGCTACGCTGTTAGTAATTGTTCTTGTATATATCTCAGTGTAAGAAAGCCTACATTTAGGTCTTTAGTTTTTGTCTAGTTTATATCAAACATTAGTGCAGCATCTTAATATTCTTGAGCAACTGAAAGAAAAATTATAAAAAGGGGAGATGGAAGTGAGCTCATAAGTCCTGTATCGTTCCTTGAGTCGTATTAACAATTAACAATCTGATCAAGAATGTCATGTGTACTCTTGAAGACATAAGAAGTGTAGAGGAGAGTCGAGAAGATTGGTGAACAAGGTTTGTCAAATTCAAAAGTATAATGAGTCGACATGATAAAAGTTTATATTTTAAAGTACACGAACTACTTTTCTACATTAATATCGATATTGAGCGTAATCAGGAAAATAATTTCTATAGACTCCACTAACATACTGTAAGAATAAGGTGCCTCTAGCCTATGCTGTCGTACAAGGCACCTAAAACTGGAACCAAATAAATAAATAAATATGCGTGTATCAATGGAAAATCTCAAATGTCTCAAATTTGCTTTCAGATTGTAACTTAATTACAAAAACTCTAATATGAATGTTGTATGTAATTTCTGTGCGCCAACTTCAGATTTTTTTGGTGTTAAAGATTGTTTGTAGCTACTATTTGTACTGTATTGGTCATCCTTCATTAGGCTATCTAAGTTAAAGATGTAGAATTTATTATCGAAGTCCTGTTTGAGCACCAGCATTTCTAATTAATTATTGGTTCAGAATTCTTTGATATAAGCATCCTTTATATTATGTTTTCAAAGATGCTATTTCCGAATTTACTATTGGATTTTTGACCGCGGTAATTTTATTGGGGTAATTTAAGTTAGTAAATTAGGGTTTCTTAAGATTCTGATTCCTATTTTTTAATTGCATTTTTGATTGATCATGCGCACTTCGTATTACCGTTACAGTAATTTTTTATAGGTATTGTTTATTAGATTTTCAAGGACGATTTTTTATTTTCTCTTGTATCGGATTTGTGATAGTGTATGCGCGTTTCGATTTACCGTTACTGTTGAAGATTCCTTAGACGTTTATTAGATTTTCGGTTTTTTAATTGGAACCATATCCCCTATTGTATTGATCACTGGGAACAATATTCAGTAACCGGCAGTAGCACTTTACTTAAAATTCTGAACTAGTTTTTAATATTAGTAAGGTCATGTGCTGGCGACATAAGATTTTTCAAATAATTCTCTACAAATTTTAGAAATAACGGTGTCAAACAAAAGTTTTATAAAATAAAATTCTGAGTCTAACACATCCAGAACTACGACTCAGGGCACCTTCGCAAGTAACTGACGCCGAGTATCGTTTTTGAAATAATGCTATTTCCGGAAACTAGTAACCAAATTCAGGATCCACCTTTTTATAGTTTAATAAGCGTACAAGGAAGTCATGTGTCCACATCAGATATTTTAGTATTTGCTATTGCTGATCAATTATCACTTCTAATTATATTTAAATGCTATTAAATAGGAAAATAGCCTTTCATATATTAAAATGAATGCGATTTATGTGCTTAAGAACTTTTTAATGGGAGCAAAAGTCATTTGAAAACTATTTCAGTGATGCAAAGGTGTGAGTTCCACTAACCTCAACGTGGTCATTACTATGCTCACAATGAGAGTTCTTGGAACGCCATTGGTGCTTCCTCTGTGAATGATGTCTGCCTCCGACTTGGAAGTCGTTGGATGTCTGCTTGGAAGCGTGCCAATATAAATGCAAGTCCTCTGGCCCTTCGGAAACAGGAAATTTAACAAAAGCTTTTATCTTTCGAGGACTTCTCTATTTGTATCAGCACATTTTTTAATTGCTTTTGTGGATTAATTGTATTCTTTACGTTTCAGACGTGTTTATCTAATTCTTGATCGTTGGGAAAAGACCAATTTCATTTTGCAATGTCCGTATAGAAAATTTTCCATTTTCGAAGGTGCAACCTTACCAATAAAATCCGAATTGTTTTATCCATTTGGAAGAAGGTTAAATCATCGAATGTCAAATATTTTTATTTAAATTCGTCAGCATTTATTAGCCGATAAAAGTCGGTGTACTTTAAGTACCCATCACAATTGTACATAACATATACACATGGCATTCCTCGAAGTGTCCAAGCATTGACAATCAAAGCCGATTTTTTACATGAGTTCCAAAAAGTTTTCTTACCTGAATTTTAGAATGCAGAAAATCAATATGAGTCCAAAGTTAAAATCACAATTCTTACCTGAAAAAAAAATTATTAATTTTTATTGGTCTAAAAAGATTACAAACAAATTAAGCACAGATCTGATAGTTCAAATTGATTTACCATGAATAAAAATATCAATGTATATGATGTTTTAGTATAATTATTGTGTTATAATATCAGATTGTACTAACCGAAAAATATATTAAACTATTATAATATAAATAAACTAGTAAATTATGGTAAAAAACCAATAATGGTAATATAATGAAAAATATAAACCGATCACGGTAAACTAATTTTTTTTTTAGGTCGATTAAAAAGTTTAATATTGAAAATAATAAACCAAAATTAGACATTTTGCGGATGAAAAGAGTTAATATTGGAGTACATTGTGGTGGGTTTTGGAACTGTAATGTGTTTAATTAATCCTTGCGTTCTAACTTCGAAACTTAGCTGTCATAAGTTTTATAATGATTTCGATATATGAAAAGCTTTCATTGGATGTTTGTTATTAGTTGCTGAATGTTATATTATACGTATATTTAAAATAAACCTAATGAGGTCACAGCTTTTGCTTGTAATTACAACCCGATAAAACATGAAAACGTATTTGTATTTTCATTGTATTTGTATTTTATTTTGTATTTTGTATTTGCATTCATTCTACAAACTTGGGTCAACCTTCTTCCGCGCCAGCTTTCTAATGGGCCCTAAGAGCTGAAAAAACATGCTGGAACTACTGCATTTTATATCTCTTCGTTCTAAGGAGCCGAAGAATGTCAAAATCAGATAAGCTGAAGACGCGATCCATAATAGCTTCAAAATGAAACGTAATTTCCTAACTTAAAATCCCATGGAACTGAAAAAAAAAAAATATATTTTTTTTTCCAATGATATTCTCAACATATGGAATTTTTGGTGTTGAATCAAACAAAATCTGCTATAATTTTTTGGCGTGAAAATATTTATAATACTAGTTTACTTAATAATCTAAGTATCAGGCCATCCCATATGTAATGTCGGTTTTTAAAAATCAGTCTATTTATGTTAATATTAATAATCCCTCCTTTACAATTGAATAGTGTTTATATATATTTTGTTTATTATAGCATTATGTACTCTTCTATTTACCATGGTTTTTTTGGAAAAAATTAATTAGTCTGTGCTGAAATTTCAATTAAAATGGATCTCCCCCAAAAAACTTACGCCATGTTCTGCTTTCGGAATTCGATAAAGGAGAAACTGCTGCTTCATCTTATCGGAAACTTGCAGAAATATATGGAGAAAACACCATTAGTGAATGGCAAGTGCACAGTGCTAATTTGAAAAGTTTCGAGCTGGAAGCTTGACTACGAATTCCTGCAGGTTATTCATGAATAAAATCCTGTTTAACAGTTGAAGAATTAGCAGAAAGATTTGGATCGACACATTCTACTGTCCGCCGTCATTTGCCATCAGATCTATTTTAATTGAAATATCAGCACAGACTAACAAACTTTCTCCAACAAAAACATGGTAAATAGAAGAGTACGTAATGCTATAATAAACAAAATTTGTAAACAATTCAATTGTAAAGGAGGGATTAGTAATATCAACATAAACAGACATTTTTAAAATCCGACATTAATTATTTGATGATCTGATGCTTAGATGTCTAAAGTCATTGAAATAACACGCTCTTATTTGTAAACTGCTGTATCTGAGCTTTATTAGTATACGACGGAAAATACTTGTGTTTATAGTTTTTTTTGTGTTTATTGTTGTTTATATTAGCAATGCTGGTGTGTGGAAAATGTAATAATACTATTGGGCCAAAAAGTACAGTGATTAGTTGCGAAGACTGAAAGAAAAATTATCATGTAAGCTGCGCAAAACTATCAAAGGAGAACGTGGATTTTTTACAATCGCAAAATCAGATATGGATGGCGTTGCGAAATTTGTTCAACAGAAAAAAGGAAGAGTTTGTATGCCGATATCATGGAGTCTGAAGATAAATTAACCTTGTTAGATATTAAAACTATGTTTGATGAATTTGTTAAAAAACAAGAACAATTCATGAAAGATGTCAATAAAACACTGGATGTTATATGTAATGAGGTTGATGAAATAAAAAAAATCCGTTAGTGAGCAAAATAAAAAGTTTGACCAACTTACCACTAAATTTGATTGTATAATGGCAGATAATAATAAAATCAAAAAGGATTTGAAATCATTAGAAAATAGAATTGTTGTCCTGGAACAGTACACTCGAATCAACAATGTTGAAATCGATGGATTTCCCGAATTACCTAATGAAGACGTTTTAAATACCGTCACAAATATTGGAAAGAGATTGGTATTGACATCCAAGATAATATGATTGATGAATATCATCGGTTGCGGCCGATCCCAGGTTGACAAGGACTTAGGTGAATAATTATCAGGTTTGTGCGGAGATGTGATAAGGAGAAGCTTTTAAAGGGACGTAAGGTCAAGAGGGATTTCAGTACAAGACATATTGAAAGGCGAATAGATGATTTACCTATAAGGATTAAAGAAAGCTTGGCACCTGCAAGAAGGCGGCTTCACAAGGCTGCGAGGGAAGCAAACAAGCACTTACAATTCAAATTTCTATGGACTCGAAATGGTAACATTTTCATCAAACGAGATGAAAATTCTAAATCTATTATTATACATAGCGAAGAGGATCATTTAAATTTAAAACCAGTAACTCAGTGACACTATTATTATTTTAATGTAATTATTTTTTGTTATCATTCATGAAGGTAATCTGTTATTAGGGTTTATGAGGAGTAAAAATTTTGTTTAAAATCATTAGGTATGGTATTTTTTTTTAAGAAAAAGGGATTCTTTTTGTCGTTAGTAAAGTACTTATTATGCCTTCTAGATAAGTTTTATAATTCTATGTACTGTAACTAAAAATGTGAATGGATGACATAGATTTTCATTTGTATTATCAGAATATGCGGGGTCTTAGAACAAAAACGAGGGAATTTTTTTATGAACATTTTAAATTCAAACCATGACATTATAGCTTTGACCGAAACTGGCTTACATAGTATTGAATTCTGAATTGTTTGTTCTCGCTATACTGTCTATAGAGCTGATCCAAATATTGGAATTTCTTCGAAACTTTCAGGGGGCGGTGTTTTGTTAGCTTATAGTGAAGCTTAATCTTCAAAGAGAACCGGTAGTATTAGCGGTTGTTTACATTCGACCTCTGGCTCCCTCTGCTGTCTACAATGATTTCTCTAATAATATTCATACCTTACTCCTTAATAAGCATATTAATTGGTGATTTCAATCTTCCAAATTGTATTGGTCTTGAATCTGACGTTAAAATTACTGAACTTAATCATTTCTGTGCAATATTTGGTTTAAATTCTTATAATTTCATAAAAAAATTTATGAATTGAACTCTTGGCTTGGTATTCAGTAATTTAAAAAATATTGAAGTAACTAGAATCTTAATTAGCGAAGTATTAATTCATGAGGACGACTACCATCCTTCGTTATTGGCCAACTTCGGTAAATAATCCACCAAAAAAAAACTGGCATATCATGAGTCAACATCTCATCAATTTAGAAAATTAGATTACGAAAAGTTTAAAAAAACCATTTCTACATGTAGCTGGGATGCCAATAAATTAACATGTGTAAATGAGGCAGTTAATGGAATATACACTATAGAAATGATACTAGGTAAAGAAAAAGCAGGCAAAATATCCTAATTCCTAAGTCCTAATATCCCTCCCTAGTTCTGAAAAGACATTATATCCACTTTAAAACAAAAGGAATTCTTTCGTAAGCGTAGAAAAAATTAATGGCGTATAATAGCGTAATTGAGAAAAAATTAATTACAATTACCAATGACAATCTTATTTAATTTTATCTCTATAATTTCAAGTAATTGCAATTGTAATAGCAATTACATAAAGTCGAAATGGCACCAAAGAAAAGTTATTTCCACTATGTTTCAATGAATCGAATGAAAATTTGCAAACGTAGTGACAAAATTAAATTTAAGTAAATATTGCCATGAATTAAATTACAAGTAATTGTAATTGTAATTGCAATTACTTCAGTGTAATTGCTCACTAAAAACACTAATATTAATGTTTTGGACCAGTTAGTCTTATTAAAATTATAGTCCACTTTTGATTGTGTAATTGAAGATGCAATTGAATACTCGTGTAATTGATTACTGCCCAACTCTGACAGCTGGTCATCGTTTAAACTTAGAGCACGTTAGAGAGACACAGAGCATGAGAAGCTCGGCTTTATCGACATAGAATCGAGTATTTTTCTTTATTTTTCCGTATCAAACAGAGCTTTCCAAAGTGTCCAGGGACCCAACAGTATGTTTTTCAATGCCACACGGAAACGGATATCCAACATAATTTATCAGCAGGCACTTTCGTAAAATAATAATTAAAATTTTATTGCTTACGGATTTTCAAAGAAAAACATTGTCTAAAAAAAAGGTATATTTCATAAATTTTTCTTAACCTATATAAATTAAAAAAATTTACCTATTCCTCAAGTACTAATGTAATAATAAAAAATTGGCATTTTGTTATATTATTACATAATTATTAACTATTTGTAGAAAAAAACCAGAAGAAACCGATGGAGGCCGAGAGCCCAGGACGGCCGAGGATGATCTGAGCAACTCACTGGAGGACAAGATGTCGGAGGTACAATCAAAGATCCAGTAAGTCTTATATATACATAAATAATTTTAGAAAATAAAAAAAATTTAATACATTTACAGAAATTTCCATATATATCAAAATTTTTAAATCTGATCAAAGATTCATAAATAATACAAAATATGATACATAAATAATATCGATTATTTTTCAATAATCGATGCTTCTACAGTGAGTGAATTGAGTTTAGTGAAAATATTTCAAGAATTAATAAAATAAAAAAAGGGAAGAGGAAATACATTTTATTTATAAGATTTTTTGAAGATAAGATAACTAAGAAAATTAGCATTTGATGCGTCTATTACACTAAGCCAGTTTACTGGCTAGTATATGCTCATTTTATTTTTTGCCAGCGAAATCAATCACAAGCCTTATAATATCCTAACATTTTTATTTGCACTCCAGAAGAATGGAGTGTTATTAGAATATTTTTACTTCCTTGTACGAAGTAAAGGAAGTATTGTAATCGCGAAAATTTTCGGTTTTCAGATTTTAACGCAAATATCAAATAAATTTTGACCATCCCTGAATCCATTTTGACTAGTTTCGTCGTGGCGTCTGTACGTACGTACGTACGTTCGTATTTCGCATAACTCAAAAACGGTTAGCCGTAGAAAGTTGAAATTTTGTATTTAGGATTGTTGTAAAATCTAGTTGTGAACCTCCGTTTTTGGTCACTGCTTAATCACTAAGTGGTACTTTACTTGTAGGTCATCATTGATTTTCATCAAAAATTATATTAAAATACTTTGGAAAACTTCTCAAATTTGGTATTTAGAACTTATATATTGATTTAAATACCATACTAGATTTTGGTCTAAATTGGAAAACCGGAAGAGGTACTTTATTTGAAGGTCATATTAGACTCTCATCAAAAATTATATCAATATGAATGTATTTTCTAGATTTTGGTTAAAATTGGTGAGCAGAAAAGAGTACTTTACTTGAAGGTCATAATAAACTTACATCAAAAATTACATTAAAATTAAATGGAGAAATCATATGTTTCGGTAATAAAGGTTACCAACGCGATTTTGTTTATACTCTAATTAAACATTTTTATTACTTATTTTAAGTGTTAATATTGGGCATATAATACTGGTTTTCCTCCCCATTTGTGCGATGAACAAGTCTGCAGCAGGAGAATAAGATATAAGTTAAGTGGGTTCTTCCACTTAAAATTTAGAAACTGTCGATTTCTAATGCTTTAACTAGTGGTATTGACAGTTTTAATGTTGTCATGGAACACGAAAAAATCTCTTAGAAACTAGTTACCTACTGAAAAAAAAACGACATTTAATAACGGAATGAGACCTCCAGTGGCGTGTGGGTGTGTGCGAGCGTGCGTGCGTATGTGTGTCAATAGATGGATGTCGCGACGCCGAGTGTCGTTTTTACTGCAATCTTCGGAAACTAGTAACCAAATTCAGTATCACTTTTTGAGCCACGGATTTATAATTTAATAGGCGTACAAGGAAGTCATGTGTTGCCCACATCAGATATTTTTATTTAACTAACAAATAACGGATAAATTTGTATCCGTTATCCGACAAATGATATGGATTAACCGTAATTCGTTATTCGTTATTTGAATTTCATTTGATTAACGTAAATGAGTGTGAAAATTTTCCGACTTTTCTTTCGCTTTTCCTCTTATATCTCGTAAACGGATGAATGGATTTTATCTGTTCATGGGATTTTCCGACTGATTTGAGGTAGGCTAAAAGTAAAATGACAAAATTGTCCGACTTTTCTTTTGCTTTTTCTCTTATATCTCGTAAACGGGTAAATGGATTTTCCCTGTTAAAACGATTTACTGACTGCTTAGAGGTAGGGTATGAGCAAAATGAGAGTTAAAATTTTCCGACTTTTCATTCGCTTTTTCTCTGTTAACTCGTGAAGGGATGAATGGATTTTCCCTATTCAAACGATTTTCTGACTGCTTAGAGGTAGGGTATGAGCAAAATGAGTGTTAAAATTTTCCGACTTTTCATTCGCTTTTATATCGTGAATAGATTTTCACTCTTCAGATGATTTTCCGACTGCTTAGAGGTAGGCTAAAAGTAAAATAAGTGTCAAAATTTTCTGACTTTTCATTCGGTTTTCCTCTTTTATCTCGTAAACGGACAAATGGATTTCCCCTCTTCACACGATTTTCCGACTGCTTAGAGGTAGGGTATAAGTAAAATGAATGTGTAAATTTTCCAACTTTTCCTATTACATCTCTCAAGCGGGGTGTTTTGATTATCGTAGTTCAAACGATTTTCTGATTTTTTTAGAGGTAGAATGAATGGAAAATATTTGTTTAGATAATTTTTTGATTGGTAACTATTTTTTATCTTAGCCACTAGCTGACAAAATGACATACTCCAATTTTAGCATTTATAAGGAACGGAAATTTAATATTTCTTGTTTGAAAGTTTTAACACATTTCTTTAGCAAAATTATAGTAAAAATATTAAAATTATAGCAGTTTACTTAAATTTACATTCTGCTTTGAACCGTTTATTAGATACAGGTTTACTACAGAATCAATATTGAAAAGACAGACAGTAATTGAATTAAGCCAATTTGTCAATTACAGACCTAAACAGTTTTTGCGTTTACTTAGTAAATGAAACATTATAATTTGTTTTACTTTTTTTTTTTATTATCTACGATGTGAGGGTGTTCAAACAATATAATTATATTAAACAAAAAAATTATTTATTAATTTTTTCACACTCATTTTACTTCCAGTCAACCTCTAAGCAGTCGGAAAATCGTTTGAACACGGAAAATCCAATCACCCATTCACGAGATACAAGAGGAAAAGTGAAAGAAAAGACGAAAAAATTTCATACTCATTTTACTTTTATCTTACCCAGTCGGAAAATCGTTTAAACAGCGAAAATCCATTTACTCGTTCAAGAGAAAAAAGAGGAAAAGCTAATGAAAAGTCGGAAAATTTTCACTCTCATTTTACTTGTATCCAACCTCTAAACAGTCGGAAAATCTTTTGAACAGAGAAAATTCATTCACCCATCCACCAGATGAAAGAGGAAAAGCCAAAGAAAAGCCGAAAAATTTTTACACTCAATTTACTTGTATCCAATCTCTAAACAGTCGGAAAATCGTTTGAACAGAGAAAATTCATTCACCCATCTATTAAATGAAAGAGGAAAAGTCAAAGAAAAGCCGAAAAATGTTCACACTCAATTTACATGTATCCAATCTCTAAACAGTCGGAAAATCGTTTAAACAAGGAAATTCAAAATTCGGTAAATTTTTACACTCATCTTACCACTAAACAGTCGGAAAATAGTATGAACAGAGAAAATCCATTCACACGTCTAACAGATGAAAGAGGAAAAGGGATAGAAAAGTCGGAAAATTTTCACATTCGTTTTTCCGTTTAATTTACCTGTGAATAGGCAGAAAAACCGTTCACGAGATATGTAAAGTTGGCCAGAATAATAATAATTCAATTATTCGATTTTTTAGTTGAACAAAAAGATAACAGATAATTTAATTTTATTCGTTATTCTAAATAACGAAAAAAAAATTATTCGTTATTCGTTAGTCAAAAAAGCAACTAAATCATTCCGTCATCTATTATTCGTTACTTAAAATAAATTTTGCACAACACTGCACTCCAGTGAGAAAGTTTAAGGTTTTTTATCCATTATCAAGAAAACTCCAAACGTATTATCAATTTACTTGCAGAATATTTGCTTCCAGTCTGGATGAAATATAACGTTTTGAATTAATTAATACATGCATGCAATTTAAAACAGAGCACGTAAATAAAAAGAAGTTTTATTATTATAGAAACTGCATATGCAATGGAGATTAGATTTTTTTTTAATTTCTCAGCACATATCTAATGATACATAAAGAGTAGAACTGATCAAAAACTTAAAACGAACGCGGGCTCATTTAAAAAATTTAAACAGACTATGAGTATCTGCTTTATTGATATTTTCTTTCGAATACTATCATATAAATAATTTTTATTTATTTACTTTGCTTCTTTACTATTTTATCGATCTCAATATTTATTTATGAGAAGAATACAAAGATAAATTTCAAAGGCATATAAATATTTTTTTATTTTATTTCAGCCCGAACTGTCCCTCGAATCCCGAAGTCGAAAATACCCCAACAATTGAAAGTGCTTCAAGTTCTTTAGTAGCCAATGTAAGTAAATTTAACCAACACTTAAAACTCTAGTATTATAAAATGTATTTTATTAACAAATATGCCAACAAAAATAATAATTTAAAAATGGGTAAATAGAAAAGTAATACTTGGGGAATTGCACCTAATTTGGAGGAGGGAGGTAACTTTTTGCATTGTTATTTCGAAAATTAGCACAGTAGTAATTAATCAATAACAATCTTCCCAGATAATGTAGAGATAACTGAATGAATGGCACACAATCATGAAAACTGAATTATGAATAGTATTACTAGTTCTAAAAAAAATAGCAAAAATATTGAAATACATATTCTAACAAATGAAAGTAATATATAATAGCTTGAATCGTATTTGTTAATATTTTATCGGATAAAAATTAAAAAAAAAAATAAGGCTAAAAAGCGTGAGCAGCAGATCCATATTTTAAATTATCTTTAATAGTTACTAAAATACGAAATTTAAAATTTTAAAATTACGAGAGTGGGGAAAAAAGTTATGATCCTCAAAAAGCACTGCTCTAACACCAACTCAATTCATATAAAAATTTTCAATCCTCATATTCAATTAGGAGGAACTGTATAGGTGCGCCAAACCTTAAAAAAAAACAAAAAAAAATCATTTGAACATTCCCAAATTTTCACTGAAACTTAACCCCACTTGTATGGTATTGTTATGCTTAGAAAACAACCCTATATAACGGATTTTTACCTCATTTGATCTAACGGGAGCCGCTGGAAGTGAACCCTTATAATTAGAGATCGATTAGTTTGGGTTACTTATACTCACAACACAATAATTACAAGCAGCACTCAAGTTCTACCAAGCATTGGTGATACATAACAGCAGCAATAATTATAAAATAAATTCATTCATTTTAAAAACTTCCTCAAATTAGGTGCAAGTCCCAGATAAAGTCTTGAAATTCTTTGTGATAAATAAAATGACGGATACGCCATTCCAGGCAATACGAAGGAACAAGAAGTTGAACTGCCGAATGAAGGTCATGAACAAGATAAACAGGGATAGCGAAGAATACAAGAGGACGATGTGGAATAGGTTTATAGAAAACGAAAAGAAAAAACGTATTTTCGATTCCTTAAACCCCAGGGACACTCTTCCCTCGTCTTATCTAAAAACACTAGAGGAAGCCTACAATATCAGACAGAAATTCAAGCATTGTGTAGGCATATCATATTAAAATCTTTAAAAAATAAGTATTATTAACTCTAGGGACAAAATATTATGATCCTGGAGGTCTTTATAATTTTATTATTCATCATTGTATATCCGTCTATTATTATTATTATTATTATTATTATTTATTTCACGACACAATTTGAAAATGTATGACCCTTCATTTTTTACTAATATTTCTTTACAGTGTAATATTTTTTTGACAACATATTTTCAAGGACACCATGGATGTTAAAAATAAATTCGAATCCGAAACATTATGTTCTTCAAATTGCTGAGTTTATACAAGAGTGTATTCAAAACGTAATTTCAATTACAATTACTCACCTAATACTGTAATTTGGAAATAAAATTACAGTTACAAATAATTGCAATTACTTGATGAACCACTGTAATTGTCATTGTGGGGCCCAATTACAATTACTAATTGAGCCAGAGTAATTGCAATTACAATTATAATTAATTTTATTTCAAAAATTCCAAGTAATTATGTTTGTTATTTTGAATTACTTAACGCCGAAATGGTACAGAAAAAAGTTATTTCCACAAATCTGTTAAGAGATAGTAGATAGTTTCAAAAAGGCGAGGTTCAATGAATCGAATGCAAATTTACAAAAATCACGACAAAATTAAATATTAAGTAAATATTTCTTAACTTAACCTCAAGAAGTACTTGTAATTGTAATTACTTAGCGACAAGAAGTAATTGTAATTGAGAATCTCAATTACAATTACAGTATTGCAAGGAGTAATTGCAATTACTAACACGATTAGAGTAATTTCTATTGAACGTGTAATTATATACCCATGTAATTAATTACTGCACAACACTGGCCTCGAAGCAACATCACATCCCCACTTAGTGTGTAAAACATACTGATACTGTTCCACGTCACAGTCCAAGAGATTGAAATGCTGTAGCAGCAATCGATGTGTTGTGTGGTAGAGAAAATCTTTTAGAGTGTCAGCTGATGAACCTAAAACTAATATTTTTTTCCGGATAGTATTTAGCGTTTGCTTGCAAAATGTTATGGCGTTCGAGAAAAATCAGGTTCGATGTTCTTAGCGGCTTTTGGAATTAACTTGAATTATGCGGGCTCTAAAGCTTATTTTTGTGGATTGCCCTCTTTTATTTCTATCTTTACTTCATTAGGAGATTTTACAATAGGCAGGTTTACTTGAGAAATTAAAAACAACTTAAACCACTCGGAGTACATTTCGAAAAACCCAGTGTACACTCTAGTCACATTTTTCAATCTCTGTTGAAATTGTGAAACAAACGCTTTATAATGGATGAAATTATAAAATAAATCTCTTCATTACCGAGAGGAGGTTTTTTCGTTTAAAAAAACTTGCCAAAATAATAGCAAGAAATTTCGAACGAAATCAGGATCTCACACGCCTAATAATAACTGCAATAGACCACTCCTTGGAGATAAATATCTTCTTTCGTTAATACTAACGGCATTCCAGTACAAACTGTCTAGACAAAAGTAAAAAAATAATGTTAATCCTAGTGCAAAGGTCAATTCAAATATACAGCTAACCATTTCATTGGATATGTAAACGAAAAATACTTTTTGATCAGGAAATCAGAGCAAAATGGGGAAGGTACGCTTTGTGTTTTTATTATCTAAAGGAACAATTCCGACTAGCTAGTTTCGTAATTTCTTCTCATATCTTACAGTCATGACATTATATATAGTTTTTCACTACTCCACAATAATTAAAATCAAAGAACTGCAAAACTAGATAAAATTTAATTTTTTTGTTATCTAATTCATCCATAAATATGAAATTTCTTAGACAAATCGATTATTTCTCTCTGAATAAGACTTAAATATTTTCATTCTAGTTACCCTTAAATATCGCTAATGTTTAGTAAAATTGTTGAAAATTACTATCTAATTTTGTATTTTGAGAGATAAATTGGTGAAAATTGGAAGAGAGAGAGGAGAAATGCTTTATTTACAGCAATCCTGCCCAAAAACCTTGGGTTGCTACATACATAGCATACTAAATCAATCTATAGCTAGACATACAATAATATTAAACACAATATTCATAACATTTTTTCTCCTTTCATTCTAGCTCTAAAAACATTATAATTATCACTACATTACCCATAATATATCTGTTCCTTTTCTTTTTCTTTTCCCTTTGTTTGCTATAGATCTATTACTCTCTAATCAATCCGTTATTTCTCTTTTCCGGTGAATAAACCATTTCATAACTTAAAATAACGCTTCCTATTTTTTTTTTTTTTTTATTTGTTTAATTTTTTTTCAAGCATAGCAAAAACCAACAAAAAATTCGAAAACTAATCAAATGTTCAACTTTTAGGAACGCACACTTAAGCATCAAAAACAATATAATAAATAATAATTAAATAAGAAAAACGATAAATAATAGATATCCACCCAGTTAACTACCATACAGATGATGGTGCATAATTCCCAGGGAGCCCAATATAATATTCTAGGCCAATACCGCAATATCCCTATTGCCAACACCTAGGTCTTCCTCCTTGCTCTAGTTGGGATTGTTCTGCGAGACCCAAACCAGAGTCCTCTCACGGTAAACTCTCTCTCTCCGAAGGTCTCGCGGAATTTCTCTTTTTAAAGGGATACACTTTAAATCTCATAAATGTTCTTCTTTTCCCTTTCCACCCCACCTGCCTGATAAGGTCATCACTCTCAAACTTCACTGTCGGATCCAAGACCAAGTGCTGTCTTTCCGGTCTTGGAGAATGCAACAATATCTGCATATCTCACGGACCCGTCAGCGTCGATGCAATATACTTAATCGAAGCAGGAGAAGTCCTTTTCCCTAAGTAGTCTCATCAGTTCATGCTTGAGAAAAAAAAAAGACATTGGCCTTTGCCTTAGGGATAGTTAGGAAAGAAAAAAACAGAAAGGGTGATTGAATTACTTTTATTTTAGTTGTTTTTTCCACGAATGCACCACTGGGTGCCGATTCGAATCCGGCCTGAGGGGTTGACTTTTTTTTTTCCTGAAATATCCATATAATAAATATCGACCTTCAAGCTCTGGCTACTGGATCATGACGAAAACATGTCCGTGTTGCCCTAGATTGAGTACCTATGGACATTAAACCAAATAAACAAACAAACTTTGATTCTGAGAGTTAACTGTGATAATAAAACAAATAGCAAACAAACATCATGCCGCATATCATACTAACGCAGATTCAAGTTAAACCGAACAGAGAGAGAACGATTTGCGAAACAATAGTGCAATAATAGTGAATCGATATAGAATCGTGTCAATTGCTTCTTGTATGGAGTAAAGTAATCACAATGGAGTAAATTGTAATCACGCAAATTTTCGGTTTTCAGACTTCAATGGAAATATCCATTTTGACCATCGCTGAAATCCATTTTGACTAGTTTCTTCTTGACGTCTGTACGTACGTTCTCACGTGCATATCTTGCATAACTCAAAAACGGTTAACCGCAGCAAATTAAAATTTTATATTTAGAATTTAATGTACAATCTAGTTGTAAACCGCCCTTTTTGGTCACTGCATGATCACCGGAAGTGTTCAGTTGGTAACTTTTATATCAATATAAATAATATACTAGATTTTGGTTAAAATTGGTGAGCCGAAAGGGGTGCTTTACTTCAAGATCATAATAAACAACATCAAAACTTATATAAAAATTAAATACAGATCATATGGTTCGGTATTAAAGGTTGCAATCGCGATTTTTTTCCACTCTATTTAAACATTTTTAAGCGTTAAAATTGTTTGCCTCTCCATTTATGAGCTGGACAAGTCTGCAGTAGGAGAATAAGATATAAGTTAAGTGGATTTTTCCGCTTAAAATTTGGAAACCGTCGATTTTCAGTACTTTATCTATTGACATTGACAGTTTTAAAGATGTCAAGGAACACGAAAAAATCTCTACTGAAAGAAAACGACTTATAATATTGGAATGAGACCTACAGAAACAAGAGCTTGCGTGTGTCAACGCATGGATGTCTTTTTTGAGATTCTGCAATTTGGAAGCTAGTTGCAATTCAGGATCGCTTTTTGAGCCACCGATTTATAGTTTAACAGGCGTAAAAGGAAATCATGCGGTGTCCACATCAGATGTTTAATTCATAACTGATAATATGGTTTTAATGTACGTCATTAATCGAAAAATGGCTTCAGAAAAAGTGTTTTATGATTGTTGTTTAACTTAAATTTTTTTCTTCAATTTATTATCGCTCTTTGAACGAAAAGAACAATCACAGAAACCCTAAAGACAAAATTTCTACATGAACAAACAAGAAGGGTAAGGTAATATTTAAGTTTCGAGTTGCAAATGTACGCAGTAAAGAACTTAAACACAAATTAATTAATTTTTTTAATTTTTACAATTTATGTCCTTATATAAGGCAAATTTTAAAACTTGACAATTAGAATTGTCATTATATTAGCAATAAATTTGAATAGAGTTGACGTTTCGTTGCAAGCATCCATTACAGCTGTGTTACTAATGACGTACAATTGACTGAGGTATAGCTGATCACTGACGTCACCACTGAAGCATCTGACTTGTAGATAATTACTCATCAATTCAGGTCATTGGATTCTTGATCTTTATATAAAATTGCAGCCGCCTCATTAAAATGGAGATTTCTTTCAATCTTCTCTTAGGCCATGGGTAAACTAATTGATCCAGACTGCATACAAAATATAATCCTTCATGACATTGCCTATGGAACTTGTTTATTCTTACATCGGATAACTTGAATAAATTTGAGCTGATGTCCTAACTTTAGAAGTGTACTAAAGATATAACATAGAAATTAGAAAACAGATTTACACATACTGCTTAAGCTGATCCCTTTCTCAATGGAATGAATCAACACAAAAAAAAAAAAAGAAGTAATATAATTACATTTAATTACTAATTTACAGTAGACTATATAACTATTGGGTACAAGTGTCATAGCAATATAATATAAATATGAAAGAAAAATTAATAATTAAAATAAGAATAACTAACATTAATTGTAGTCAAATTCCAAATACTAAAATTATAATTTCAAGTGGATTTTAAATAAAAAGTGTTAAATTTCTCAAGTTAAGCGTTATTAAAAAACAAATAAATGCTTTGCCAACTTGATGTACTATTACAAACATCATAATTCATTTCTCACATCAGAAATTTAAGATTTAAGTTAAAGAAAAGTTGAAGTTTAATCAGTTGAATACTCCCGACTCTTATAAACACTTCCAGAGATTATTTCAATTATTTTTCTCATTTTAAGTATTGAAATTATATACCGGAATAATACAATATAATACATTTACTAAAGAAGCTCATCTCCCAAATCCTAGGGAATTATTAAATAAAAATACTTTATTGTAAAAATAATTTATTGTCAATCTGATTATTTACTCATTCAGATATGAAATTTTCATAAATTAAAAGAAACATGATAAGGCTTGTCACTTAGCTTCTTCTTCCTCTTCCACCCGTATTCCTTTGAGTGTGGGAGTGCATCTCTCACGATGACGCATTTAATCGATACTTGTCTCCCTACTTGATTTATGTAATTGATGTTGGGGGTTCTGGGACGTCCTCCGGGTCGTCTACCTTGCGGCCTAGCCTCCATGGTTTCAACACGGTCTCAATGAGCTTCCATCCAGCAGACGAGCCCCAACCACATCAACTGTCTCTTCTCAAAGTAGCTTTGTAGTTGTTTAGCCAAAACCCAGCTCTCCGCTCCCTACTATAGCACTGTTAAGAAACTGGCTTCACTTCCTTTGATACTTCTCTCTTTCCTATAACTGTGTTATAGATCTAGTAGTAGATTTCGTCACTTAGCAAAATTATAAATTACGAAAAAAGGGCCTGGTTAGGGACATCAATTCAAGAGAAGAACAATACTTATAGTAGTAATCTTTAGATAAGAAAATTGAACTGAATCTGGAAACCTAGCTTTGATATCAAGCAAAGGATCAGTTGAAATCCGTATTTTCCAAAGAGAAAAAAAATCACACCTTTTTTGAAATTGATCATTATTCTAGCAAGTAAAGACATTAACTGACGTACACAGTAAGACAGTTGACGTACGCCGCATTGTGGTATAAAAGGATCAATCTAATTAGGGATTCATAAACAATTTGCCACTTCTAAAAATTTGTTTTTATTGAAAACTAGTTTAAAATGTTATTCATTCATCTTCAATTCGAAAAACACGCAAAAATTCAAAAGTAATAAATAAATAAATCAACAATTTAAAATATAATTTAGTTTCTGATTAAATTAAATGTAATATTACATTTACTTTAATATGTATAAGTATATGTATTTCGATGACATATAATTTAATATGTATAATAATACCAAACTGTATTTTAAATTGCCGATTTTTTATTTCTGTGTTTTTAGAACTGAAGATGAATGTATAACATTTGAAACTAGTTTTCAATAAAAACAAATTTATAGAAGTGGCAAACATTTATCAATTCCCAATTAACTTTTCCACGAACATTAAGATTTTACTATTGTATTTTAATTATTCTGAACGTATTTTCCAAGGGTAAAGTATCTTAAATAAGCTAAATAAATAATAAAAAAAACAAATCTTCAAATATAAAGATTGACCTCTATTCACAATATAGTGCGATCTGAATCTTCTTGCTCTTCTGGAAAATGTTATTGACCAGAGTTTATCTCCGGCGTACAGGAATATTAAAGTCGAGCTCATAACTCGGTACTGAAACCATTTTAGAACGCTCACGTCCAGGTCCTGAAACCAGTCAATCGTTATTCTTTTTTTCATGTGGCCAAGCGGGTTTATCGCGCGTGCATTAACTTAAGCATTTGGATGGACGACCGTCTGAAACGGATCCTTGGCAAATATTCCTAGAAACCACACTGATAGGAAAATATGAGAGGTTATGCATACCTTATACCGTAACCGGGTATCGTGAAATTGCCTTGGGTAAGGATAATAGATCCTATACGGCTTGTTAAACATAAGCCGTAATCCAAGGACCTAGACCGATGGTCCCTTTCGTACACCTCACCCTTCAAGCTCGGGTTTATTAAACCACGTCGATAAGTGTCGAATCGAAACATCGCCCGGCGTATGCATATGGATTCTTCTGTCGGATAATTTTAATGGTTTAACTTGTGTGTGTCATCTTCGAGATGCCCATGGAAGCATTCTACTTCGAGACGAATTTTGTGAGATATGGGATTCGAGAGACCAGGAAAAAACATTGGAGTAACGCGGATTTGAGCTATTAAAGTTAGACTGTAATCTAAGATAGCATTCTCAAGAATATAATAAATATTGCAGGTAATGGTGAGCGGTTTGAAGATCAAGTCTAGAAGAATAGTCATCGAGGAACCATGCCTGTCCAGTTATGAACTCAGGCCGAACATGAGCTATAGAGATTTGGTAACATCACTACTCTTTCAGCTTCCTTCAGTTTGTTGTATAACATAATTAATAACTAATGTAGCATCAGAGACGTTAAGCAACAACTAGGTAAGTTTAAATCATTTATTTGTCAGAAATAAGATCTCATGTTGTGAATCATTCTTATTGATTCGGGATTGTTAAAAAGATCAACTAATGCAGAGGGTCCCAAATTACGTCACGCGGGCCAAATCCGGCCATCCAAAGTGAATCGTAAAATTTTACAATAGTTTCCTGATGGGGACGGCATAGTGAATCAAACTGGCAGAAGGTTGCGTATTGAGAACAATATTACAGATAATTTAATATGCATAGGCTACTGGAGTAGCTTCCATCTTTTGGAATGTAGCGGCACAAGAGTCCCTCGGAAATAGTTCTTATACGCCGATTACTTGGTCTCACTTTTTGGAATTTTTTAAATCAAGCCTCACTAATTCTGAGTATGTTTCTATTCCTTCCTATTTTACACAACTACATTATCATAA
Source organism: Rhaphigaster nebulosa (assembly GCA_948150685.1). Classification (NCBI taxonomy): domain Eukaryota; kingdom Metazoa; phylum Arthropoda; class Insecta; order Hemiptera; family Pentatomidae; genus Rhaphigaster; species Rhaphigaster nebulosa. Next base: position 21,071,553 of record OX411309.1, read on the forward strand.
ATAATATATTTGGAAAGAGTATTTAATTTTTTTTTTCTGGGCTAATGCTAATCTCATGTTAGGCTTACTTTGGCGAAAGGTGATTTCACCGGTTTAAAACACAGTGCAACTAGCCTGGGCCAAAGAAAGACTTGAGTTCATAAGGAAATCAATTCTGAATGAAAAATATATTTGAAACTTGCTCAGAAACAGGCGGCAGAATTTAGAAGGTACCAAAAGCAGTTTAGCAGAATCGAGTATCTTCGAAGGACCAATTTTGAACTCCCCTTTTTTATACTTTTCATTGAATTCCTCCTTCTTTTCAACATATCACTCTAACCACTCCTTAGGTCTTCCAGAAAAAAAGGCAGAAATAGTTCGTGTTACTCAAAAAGCGTAAGCTGGTCGTGGGATGAAGTCTGAGTGCACAATCCAGGAATTTAAACATTTTTACGAGAAATACGGTTCTATTAAGTGTCTGTTAATTTTATGAAATGGCAGGTTTTTTATTTATTTATTAATCGTTGTTATATTATCCACACCTGTTTTTATTTACATGACCATATGATAATTATCTCTAACTCAACAGTAAACCATGAGTCACCAATATGACTCCAGGAGGTTCAAAACAAATAGAGAATTATTGTAGTTAAAATGTTCAGATGGCTTGTTGTTTTCCTCTGTAATGCAGTTGTAACTTATAGTTATAATGCAGTTAATGAATGAACAAAAGGGGGTTGTAGAAGACGTTGATGGGGAAGGAAGGAAGGGAGATTGAGGAGTACGTTATTTGTTGATTGACTTTGTCAATTTGTGACGGGTACGCAGGAGATGAGTATACTTAAAGTCACCGCCCCTATTTCTGCCGCTTCATGGAAGGAGACGGGTGGAAAAGCCCTATTTTTTGCTTTTCTCTTATATTTCGAAAATGGTGATTTTTAGTTTAACAACATTTTTTTACAAGAATCTTTATATTACTTTTTTTTTTAAGCTTTTATAGTTTCAGACATACCCGCTATCGAAAATCGACAGTTTTCAGAAAATTGATTTTCTATCTTGTTTTGCGTCAATCTTTTCTTTTTAACTCCTCAGCCTTTAGTTTAACAGGAAAATCGGCACACAAAAAAAAAATTGTATTTCCTTCAAAAGCATATGTTTTTTACAAATTTATTTTCAATGTACCAAAAGTTACCGCAATTTGAAATTTTCGCCTCAATTTCTTGATTTTTCTGAACAAAACTGTACTTATTCATAGCTATTTTGATGCCGCAAGGAAAGATAAATAAATACAGCTTAACTTAATGTAGAAAAGAAAACTTTGTAGTAATGAACTATGTAAATAAACCAACTATTTGAAAATATAAACCTTTATTACTACTTATTGAAAATGTTTGTCATTCTTCCATAATTCCCGTGGCTTCTTCGTGAACATCATTTTTCCGCCTTCTCGCCAAACAGTATTTCACGATCTAAACCTTTATGAATGCTTATCAAGGAATCTGAAGAAAGACTTTTGAACAGTCCCGCTGTATACCCTTCCTTTTCTTTCTTCAGTTCTTCTATGGTCTTACGTATTTCCTCTTTAGGTTTTTCGGTAAATTGGCAAAAAAAGTTCTTCGCATTGAAACAGAATCCGCTGGTGATGGGACGAAGTATGAGAGCATAATTCCAGAATTTAAGCATATTTACGGTATATGCAATTCCAATTTATACTATTTAAATGTGCTTCTTCTTTTACGTGTTCCTTTCTGTAATCATGTGAAATGGTCGGTTTTTTTTATTAATTGCTGTTATGTTATCTACGCCTGTTTTTATTTATACGATCATATGATACGTATATAATGGCGTATCTCTCTCTCAACTGTAAAACCATATCTATGTGGCACCAATGACCCAAAAGGGTCGAAGCTATCAAAATACGATAAATAAATGTTATTATTTAAATATTTAGAAGGTGCGATATTAATAATGTATTTTATTTCAGGAAAATATAATTAATGCACTATTAACAAATTCCAGGATATAATTTACAATGTAGCAACAAGAATGGCAAAACAGGTTTTGGTCGAGATAGCTCTAAGCGATTGTCAAATTCTTCCAGTCAGCATTTAGCCAGGAATGCCAATGCTGTAATTAGCCTCAAGGAAAATATTTAATTTAGGAAATATTTTTGAATTCAAAAAACTGTTGGGAATCGAAAAAGGAAGATAGTATTTCAAAAAACTAAAATTTTTAAATTGAAATTTTTTAACAACGGGTATATTTCAATGAATGACACTAGAATTGTCATTCTAACATTCATTCGGAATTGGAATATAAGGGATTATTTAAATGTGTGCAGTTTCTTTGATAGGTTATTGAAGTACTTGAAGGACTTAATGTTTCAAACAATTATTATCATACCATTTTACTAAACCTTGATGTAATTGTCTCTCAATAGCTCCTATATAGATTAAACATAATCGGAAAGGAATTGCAATTTCTCGCCGCCAAGTGACTCAAATCAAATCAGAACCGCTAATTCACTGCAATGATTTAAATAAAAAAATTTGGTGCGGTGCGCGCATCACACAACTTCCCCTTACCGTCCTATAATAATTATCTTTTTAATATAATTTTAAAAAGTTCACATAAACAATGCTTGAAATAAACTCAGCAGTATTCACTTCTTCACATCTTCTCCCACTTCAGTACAATAAAACAGTTTTTTAAACAATTTTAGTACAAAAATTCTGTACACTACTTATATATTTTAACTTCTTCAAGTTGCAAATATATTTTAAATGTTTCGGTTTAGTTTTCATGGAAACATTTTCTTTCCATTAAATAATACGAAAGTAGAAATTATTAAGTTAATTTCCACTTTTGTATTCTTAAATTACTTTATTACAGAGTATGTTGTTTATAACAGATTGGTGGGAGAAGGTTCGGTCGTATCCGTCTCCTTTCAGACGCGCTCGGTTATCCATCTAGGGTCTTGTGCTCCTCATAAAATACGCTGTATCTTTGCTAATACTGGTACGATTTTGATGATTCTTTTTTTTTTTTTTTTTAGATAATTTAATAACCTTTCATACAATTCCATACATAATGTACTATAAATTGCATGCTCTTTAAGTTAAGCGATAATAAAATATTCTTTTCATCATAATTTTTTTCGCTCCATTTCCTCGGTGATATGATAAATGAAAAGTTAAAGGCCTTTAAGGAGAAGATATTAGGCAAGTTTCATCAAAATCGTTGGAGACGTTTACGAGAAAATCGTAAAATCCCTGATATAATAGCTACATCCGGTACTTAATTAACGGTAATTTAATTACCTTTCGTACAATTCTACAGATAATTTACCATAAATTGCACGCTTTTGAAGTTATGCGTAAATAAAATATTATTTTAATCATAACTTTTTTCCTTCCATTTTCTCGTTGATATACTAAATACATGAAAATTTAAAGGGCTGTAAGGAGAAGACATTAGGCAAGTTTCATCAAAATCGTTAGAGCCGTTTTCGAGAAAATTATAAACAATTGGAATATCCATGACATAAATACCATTTCCGGTTAGTCCGATGCGCTCTATCTTTGATATTATTGGTATAATTTTGATGATTCTTCTTTTGTTTTTTAGATGATTTAATTACCTTTCACACAAGTCTATAGATAATTTACCATAAATTGCACGCTTTTGAAGTTATGCCAAAATAAAATATTCTTTCCATCATAACTTTTTTCTCTGCATTTCCTCGGTGATGTGCCAGATTTATGAAAAGTTTAAGGTCTATATGAAGAATAATTTAGGCAAGTAAAAAGTGACGTGACTTAGCACCCGGAGGTCATGATTCAGTAAAATACGTATCTTTGGTAAAGCAATAAAAGTTTTGTTCCCTTGGTGCAGTGATCCACCTCACTCAGATTTTTCTCTTTCTCCTACAAATGCCGATCACTTGACAATAGAAAAAAAAACAAGTTTCTAGTGGCACATCCGCAAAACAACATTACCACCTCCAGGGTCAGAGGATCCAACAGTTGGTTTTTCAATGTCCAATGAGATCGGCCACTCAGCATAGCTTATCAGGAGACTATCTGACATTGTCACACTTCAAAAACGTTTTCTTACGGCTTCTTATAGCATAGCATAGTTATGCTAAAATTAATAAATTATTAATTAGTCCTTACAATCAATATTCAGCTGAATATAAAATATTAATTAGCGAAGAATAAATGATAAAAGCTCTCCTGGTCTTTCTCGGTACATGCTAAGAACCTTCCTCAGCGTTATCATTCCTGTACCGATGGCGCTCATATTTCTTTTCCCTACATTAATTTTAAAGATATTTGTTTAATAACGAATGGCTCTTCTTATTCATTTTAACTATTAATTTTACTTCTTCTATTAATTTTACTATTAAAGTCCAGAGCAACTCTGTAGTCAAACCCAGAGCACATTTAGATATGTGCTACCCAGAAATCGAGAGATAGTCAAGATAAGATAATGATGAAAACATTTACAATCGAACCTCTATATATCGGAAACGAAGGTTCTTTGAAAAAAATTCGATACATGGAATTTTCGATAAATAGAAAGATTGTAATTTGTCACGCTTTTTAGGCTAAAACAATTGCAGCTTAAGGGTTAAAGAAATGTCAAAGGGAATTTTTTAGGATTAAAGAAAAACCAAGCTGAACGATCAATATCACTTATTTGAAAAATTGTATAATGTGGTTGCAGATTTTTTACAAATGTACATTTATGATTTAATAAGGACATGTATCAAAAATTAATTTATTTTTGTTTTCGCACAAAATAGCTTCTAATATCAATTTGTGTATGATTCATCGCCGAAGTTATGCTTAGGAGCAATATTCATAACGAGAAAGGCAAGTTAAACTGAATTTAAAATGAAAATTTCACTCTAAATTAGAAAAGAGATTCAGAGAATTTAGGTACTCTTGAAACAAGATCTTTCCCGAATTTCCATTGCTTTGCAAACCAGTCGAAATTTTTTTATTTTATTTAATTATTATCCATTCTTATGCAAATTTGAACTAAAGGCTCTTTTTGATGACAATCACATTTTATATTTTCTTATATGGGAATTTTTTGTTCGATATACAGAAATTTTATTCAATACAGAATATCTTTTAATTAGAAAAATTCAAGGTTCCTAAAAAAAGTTTGTTATATACAGATTTTCGATTTATGGAAGTTCGAGGTTCGACTATTAGTTAGTTTACATAGTAGTTGCGGGTTTTATCAAACTAAAATAAAACAAAAATAAATTTATCATATTCAGAATCGAATGATACGAAAATAGCAACGGTATCTGGTTCAAAGGTAATGCCAAAGACATCAAGAATTGAATAAATTGACATATCAGTTTCGATACTGAGCAAACAAACGAAATGCAAACACGAAAGGAACAACTGTTCAAAGAAACAGTCCCTATCGCGGGCGTTTGGATTTCGTTGAGCGAATTCAGCCACAAGAGAACAATTAACAGAGACAAGAAATTGTATAAGAAAAATAACGAAGCGATTCAGCAGTGAATACACTAATTGTCTTGAGATCGAATACACTAATTGTCTTGAGATCGAATACACTAATTGTCTTGAGATCGAATACACTAATTGTCTTCAGATCGATGTCTAAATAGAATATTGCGATTCCCGTGTCAAAGTGCAAACACGACCTTGTAACATATTAAATAGAAAAATATTGTAATGTCAATAGCTTACATTGATAGTGATTAAGATTTAGTCCTTGGATTGTGTTTGAACATAAAACACTACGTCCCATACTTTCTGGATACGTGTACCCTACGTACACCGAAATATGCTATTCTTAGAAACAGTTAATGAAATATCAAAGTTGCATAAGGCGCTCAGGAATCAATACATAGTTTTTATACCTAGAGTAATTTATGACTGGATACAGCAACTTAAGTATGTGTTATGCTGGATATAGATAAACTAGTTATAGAAAAAAAATGTTCTAAACAAGGGATATTTTAGGCTAAGATTATAGATCGGTTCGGATTAGTAGTGTAATACACAGCACTGCGGAATCAAATACTTCTTGAAGTCATTTCTAAACTTATTAGTTGAAAATCTGACGTAAGGGACTGATAAATTATTTGCCACTTCTATAAATTTGTTTTATTGAAAACTAATTTCGAATGTTATTCATCTTCAGTTCTAAAAACACACACAAAAAAAATTACTCACCGGCATTACTGGAAAAAACCCGACCCTTAAACCGTTAACCTATAAACATCCTACCTACCTTTCTTTCAGTGTTAGTACAACGCGAGAAGGAACCAGTACAAACTTTTCTGTTTGATATAATCCATTTAAACCTTGGTGAGTACCAACATGTATTTGATTTCTTGTCTTAATTAAATTCATAATTCATAAATGTTTCATAATATGTAAAATAATACCAAAACATATTCTGAATTACTTATTTTTGAATTTTTTGTGTGTTTTTAGAACTGAAGATGAATGTATAACATTCGAAACTAGTTTTCAATAAAACAAATTTATAGAAGTGGCAAATAATTTATCAATCCCTAATTAGATTGATCCTTCTATATCCTCATACGGATTTCCACTGATTAAGAAGCATTGTATTGTGTTTAGTGTCATTTAAAACATTCCTTATACAGAACAATTTTTTTCTATAACTTTACCTATATCCAATTAAGTTGCTGTATCCAGTCATAAACATGAATATTAATTAACTTTTTCATGAAATTAATCTTCAATGCGAAATTGTATTGTAAATAGTATTGAGTAGTTTACGCTATTCAAAAATACAATTAACTATGAGTCATGAGTTTTAAAAAAAAATGCAAAAAGGATTGTTTTCAAAAAATCGTTTTATTAGCTTTTCAACACACACTACCATTCGTGAACCTCATAGTAATCTACCTCTTACTATTTTTTCCCGCTACGGCCAAAATAGTTGTAAACAATTTTTATAATCATTAACATCCTATGTCTAATTTGTGTTAATCTGTTTTTCAAATTTCAAATGTGCGCTTTAAAATGAGAACGTCTCAAATTAACTTTGGAGGGGAAATTAATGATAGTAAATCGTGTTGAGAGCGATGTACCTAGAACAAAATTATCAGGGAAATTTAATGCTGGCAAGTCCACTTCTATGATATTAGGAAAAATAAAGAAAATAATTTAAATTTTATTTGCTTCCATGGAACAAGGTCCAAGTAATTCACAAACTGCGAAATTTGCCGTCGTTCGACATAGCAGTGTACTCCTTACAAGTATGTCCGTTGTACTGCTTACAATGAATCAGATGCGGTCAGAGACCTAAAAAGATTCTTTTAACTTCTAAACAATTGAAAAAAAATTCACACTATTTCTCAAGAAAATAATTAAAAGATACTTTTCTTAACAATAATTAAATATTTTAAAAGTATTTTTAATTTCCAATTGATAAATTTAGATTACCAAACACAGCCTCAAATTCATTATATTTTATTTCATTGTAAGATCCAACCCTCATTGAAAATCAGAGAAATTTGATATACAATATGAAAAAAATATGAAAAATTCTACATTGGTATAACTTCTACCGATATCAAAACCAGAACATATAACCACAAAAGCACGCTAAAAACCAAAGAAAAAAGTAGTACGGCTCAGTCAAATCGTGCCAAGAATCTAGGATACGAAATAGATTTTGGTAATTTTAAAATATCACACAAATATAAATCACGAGCTAAACGTTAAATTATGGAATCGATAGACATCGCTATAAATCAAGACAAAGTCCTCAATTCAAAGCAAGAAGCATCCCATACACCAAAACATTACTCACACATAATCAAGAATAGCGAAAATTCGTAATAAACGATAAAATTAAATTTAAAATAATTTTTTAGCACATTTGCCAACTGAGCAATTAGCATCTGGAATATAGAATGCGCTGGCGATCAGTGGGTCCGACATGTTCTCTTTCCCATGCAGGTATGTAACTCGAATAAAATCAGATTAAAACTGTAGCAACATCATGAATGGTCTGTTGAAGTATTTTTTAGTTTGAGTGTTGCACTTATGAACTTTATTCAAACAGGTCTGGGGAAATAATCTAAAAAAAAATTAGACGATGGACTTATGTTCAAAATAACAACCTTCCTCCTCCCCCCCCCCCTCTCTCCCCTCCCGGCTCACGACGGAGTAATGATTCGAAAGGTAGAGTAATAGTCATTGTTTGCATGATAATAAATTAAAATTATAATTATTACTGTATAATATGATGATATGCATAATGAATAATTAGCTTTTTTTTAATCTTGATGTTGTTTTTAAATAGAGATAAATATGGCGCTGGACACCGAAAGCTTCTCACAATGAAATCAAATAAAATGAATTTGAGACTGTGTTTGGTAATCTACTTTTATCAATTTTCTTAGGCCGATAAGAAAAACAACAGTGATGATGATGTCATAGAAGAAGATGAGGTTATTTTGGCTAAGGATAAAATTGAGCAAAACTGGGCAAAGCAGCAGGAAGATAGTATCGCGCCAGAATTCATAAAATATGATGGAGAAGAAATGATCAAGTGTCTACAGAACCTCTTTCAAAAGATCTGTTCGGAAAAGATAATACCACATGACTGGGAAAATAATATTATAATTCCGATTTTTAAGAAAGGCAATCAGACTTTGTGGACAAGTGAGAATTATAGACAATATGCCTATCCTCTGTAATATATAAATTATATACAAGAATACTGAAACCGAGGATCAGTGCGATCAAAGTGGTATCCAAGGGAATTGTACGGCTTAACGGAACTGAATCAGAGCCATTTAGGTTTTATAAAGGCGTCAAGCAAGGGGATAGCCTAAGCCCACTTCTTTTCATAATATGCATGGATGAAGTATGGAATGTCTGCAAGCGACAATGTTAACAGTGGGGTACTGAAATTTAATTCCTGTACAGGCACAAGCTCTCCTACATGCGGATGATGTGATCCTGATTGCTGACACCCAGGATAGGCTTCAGGTGACTGTCGATGAATGGTCGGAGGAGCTCCAGAGGAAAGGAATGGAAATACATCCTATTAAAAGTAAGATGATGATTATCGGCCGAGACGGGGAAGACCCAATTCATATTTCATACAATAATGAGCCGATAAAGAAGGTAGATAATTTCCAGTACCCGGGCACGATTTTCAGCAGAGATGGGAGAATAGACCTAGATGTTCTACATAGGATCAAAAAGGCTAATGGTGTGTTCTACTCCATCTGCACTACAATATTAGGGAATCAGGAGATAAAGAAAGAAACGAAAATAGCATTATTTAAAACAGTATTTCTGCCTGTTCTTCTATATGGTGTGGAGAGCTGGGCACGCGTAACAAAAGTAATGACCATAGAAATGAGGTACCTTAGGAGAGTACTTGGCAAAACAAAAAGAGTCTGCTGGAGAAATGAGAGAATAAGAGAGGAACTGAATGTAAGACCAGTAAAAGAAATTATAGAAGAACGCGAACTGAAATGGTTTGCCCATGTTTACAGGATGGATGATAACCAAAAGGCTAAATGGCTCTTGGAAGCAAAACCAGAGGGAAGGCGGCCTAGAGGCAGACCCAGGATGATGTATCACAAATATCTGGAGAGACTTGGGCGAGCCAGAGGCAGCGCGATGGTGGATATGAGAAGAAGGGCCAGCGACAGAGATCAGTGGGCGAGATGGGCCGAGGCCTATCGCTGATGGCACTAAGGAGGGGGTGAAAGCAGAAGAAGAAGAAGAAAAACAAGTTGCTTTTGAATTTAGCAATATTAATAGAATGAAACGAAACACTGTAAGACTAGTATGGATACTCAAACTTGGCGTCCAACCAATGAGGATGTATTTGCGATATTATTAATTAATACTGCAGTAATATTATATCTGTGCGTGATAATCTACTACAGTACCAATATTAACAACCACTAAAGGGACTTTAACCATTGCCGCAAGCTATTACAGTACAGATTAGAGATGAATTGCAATGCATGCAATAGATGTACGAGAGAGTCCACTTTGTGGATACGTTCCGTTAATCAATTAGTCTCAAGGTGTCAATGTTAAAACTATTATTCTATATAGATGGACATTAAATTTAATTTTAGTTTTATTTCTTTATGCATGGATTAGCAGCAATTTTGTGGATAGGTGATCAATTCCGAAGCTATTAAGATAAAGCTCCAGAAAGCTAGGTGAAAGAATAATTAGGAAATGAAACGAAATAAAGATTAACGAGGCAGAGGTCCTTCCAGCAACGGGAAAAGTATTGGAAAGGACGAGGGAGTTCTGTATTCAGGAAGGAGGACACACTGAAAATACTTTTTATGTTATCATTACCATTAATATTATTAAATTTTATTAAAGGCGAATTTCATTTGTTATTTATACCCACTTTATATATTTGATTGTGCATATTTTTGTTTTTAAATAAAAAGTATATTTTAGTAATTATTACAATACACTACATTATTACAATTTATTAGAATACATCCCTGCCGTGAAAAGCTAAAAGGTCCTAACTCCAAATCATTTTTTTTTTTAGTTCTTCTTTGTATTGCACCCGAATTTCACTAGAAACTACACCTTTTTATGATATTAGAAATCCCTAAATCCAAAGGTTAGATCCTTTTCACAGCTTTTAGGGCTTTCTAATGTCATAAAAAGGTTTAGTTTTTAGAGCTATTCCAGTACAATTCAAAAATGTATTTAACAAATTATTTGGAGTTATAGCGTTTGCATAAAAAATCATACAAAAAAATAATAAGCTTTGTAATTTTTATTGCTAAAAATACCGGTAGCTTGAGGAGCGAGAATTTCATATCACGTAATTGTTTTACGAAACCAGAGGCGAATTCTAAATCTCGACCGTTCAACAACGCTCAGGCATTTCCTAGCCAAAGCTACCAATTTGTGTAAAACTTCTTACACAGAACTTCTGGTTACATTTTAATAGGAAATATTAATTTATAGGATATCTTTAAGTTCATATTTGTTGTTTATATAATTTTTCTATACTTATATCTCAGGTTATAGTAATAGGAAATTTTAATTGAGTTAATTTTTTTTCTCACTTTTGTATTGTTTAACATTTTTGTATAGCCTTTTATTTAATTTGTTTATTTTAATGTTCATAATAATTATTCTTAAGGAGCGACAATCTCCTCATTCATTAATTAATTTAAATCAGAATTAATTTCAATGAACACAACATTTCTAATTATGACCGACTTATTACAGACGTTTCTCAAAAATGTCGGAAAGCCAGTCTATATCGATCATGCATCCACCGGCTCATCCTTCACCTTCACCACGGCTAGCAGCTTGAAGCTGGAAGAGCGAGATGCAATATCCCAAGAAGAAGTTCAGGTAGTAGCTATATATTATTTTGAGATATCCACTGTTATCTGATTGGATCAAATTAACCGTGAATAATATTATTTTATGTTCATTACAATTGAAGAGCTAACGTAAGTGGAAGAACATGTTAAATGGCATTTTAGGAAAAATAGGGATTTTTTAGGAGAAAAAAAAGGATATTTAAAATACTCCTTTCTATATAGCACGTTGTTTAATTTTTCTAAACCTTATACAATTCAATTTCCTTCTTCCACTTAAATCTTCTACTAAAGTTAAGGAGAGAAAATTTCAGAATTACTTTTGTAATTGCGATGATACCGATATTTTTAATTCCTATCGACTTATTACAGACGTGTCTCAAAAATGTTCCGAAACAAGTCAATACAGATCAGGAATAAATGGTGTTTTAATGAGGTTAGGGAGCAAGGTTGAGGAATGGAGTTGCCCATTCTTGTTTTGGAATTCCAAAATAAGGTAGCACGAATGATAAAGGATTTTTGAAAGGAAGCAGTTCTAAAGGATGGGATATACAAATCGGTAGGTTGAGATGTTGTATTTAAGAGATGAATGGAAGAACGTAGGATGAGGAGGTCAAGAATATAGGAAGGTTTTCTTTATAGATGGAAATTAAGGCAGGTGAGAGGGAAGATCCCTGAGGAACACCTCGAGAGAAAAGTAGTGGTGATGAGGGAGGTTTGTTGGGAATAATGATTGTTTGGGAGCGGAGGGACAGGAATGAGTGGAACCAGCTTAAAGCACTATTGGGTAGAGAAATTTCATGTGGTTTGGAGAACAGGATAGTATGATCGACAGAGTCAAAGGCTTTTGAAAAATCAAAGAGGATAAAGGAAGTATGGCGGTAGGGTGCGTTTTTTTACTAGGATTTAGTTTTGACCATAATCATTCGTTGGGGATTTTAGTATGGAAGCAATTAAGTCCTCGAGAATAATGTGAAGAAAATAAAATCTATCAGGATTAAAAGGAGTTTGAGGAATAGAAAAGGGAGGAGAATAAGCGTGAGGTAGATATGAGATATGAGGATCAGTGAAATAGGAATTTAGGTTGTCACGTGAAACTGGATAACAAGTACAGGATGTGTAGCAGGTTGCGCAGAATTTCTTTAGGATTTTTCACTTAGATTTAAGATTTGGAGCTTGGGAAAGATTACTATGAAAATACTGTTCATTGGCACGGCGTAAAGTGGATTTAGTTAGATTTCGTAGGAATTTGAAGATGGAATAATCATCAGGAATTTGTTGAAATTAAAACGCATCCTAGCGGCATCTCTTCTATTCTTCAGTTTTCGAATTTCCGAACTAATCCAGAATACTAGTGCGTCGGAAGGTATAGGTTTTGAGAGGAGGAAATTGATTAAGAAATGTAAGGAGATTAGATGAGATATTCCACCATCTCATCTAGGGAATGGGAGGAATGGATGGGTTCAACGGATATGAATGATGAATCAAGTATAGGATTAATTGTTTCTGGTGTTATTGAGTCAAGATTTATTCAGAATACCTGGGGTTGAGAATATTATAAGGGATTTGAATAAGACCGTACTATGACAGAAATGGTATTGGATTTTAGGAAAACGAGAGCAAATTTTGACAAGAATCAACAATAATGCGGTCAATTAATGCGGCGGAAACCTGGGTATGATGGGTAGGTTGGAAGGGAACATTATTGAATAGGTCAAGGGAACATATTAGATATATATATATATATATATATATATATATATATATATATATATATATATATATATATATAGAGAGAGAGAGAGAGAGAGAGAGAGAGAGAGAGAGAGATCACCTGCAATTATTAGATTTTTGTATAAAAAAACTAAGGGAAGAAGGGATGATTAAAATGTTGGATTGAATTTGCCTTTTTGAGGGCGGTATACAACGACATATAGGAGAGAGAGAAAAAGAGCTAGAGGTCTTGGTAAATAGGTACTCAAGGTGTGGGGTGTCGGAAGGAGATTTAAATAGAATTTTAACTTTCAGACTGTCATGAACGAATAGGCAGACTCCTCCACCGTTTCGGTCAATTCGATCATGACGAATGAATGCATAATTAGGATGAATAATAATTTAAAATAATCCTTTCTAAATAGCATCTTGTTTAATTTTTCTAAACCTTAAAGTTTTATAGTTTTTAGAAGTTGAAAATTGAGTGATCTATTATGAAATAGCGCTAAAATCAATTTTTCTTAAATTCAAAATTTTGAAATATAACATCTACCAATAAGCTCTTCAATTATTCTTGAGGAATGAAAATCTCAGAATTAGAATTACTTCTTCGTTTGATATTCCGAAGACACGTACATTTTTAATTCAGACCGACTTATTACAGAGGTGTCTCAAAAATGTCGAAACCGATCATGGATCTTCGGAGAATTCTCAAGATTCATTCTTCACCAAGACGGGTAGTTTGAAGATCAACGAACGAGATGATGCAATATCGCAGGAAGATGTTAAGGTAGTTTTTTTAAAATTTTATTTACACCTATCCACAATTATCCAATTGGATCAAATTAATAGAGATTTATTTTATTTATTAATTCATTTAATCGTTTTGTCTCTACTCATGAAGTTTATTGGCGTATTAAATTACAAATTTATAAAGATTTTTGTAGAAAATTTAATGTTCTTCAAATGCTTATTATAATCAAAGAAAAATGTAAACAGTTCCAGTAATGAGGAAATAAAATATTCTTTCCCTCATAACTTTTCTCGGGGAGGTAGTTCATGTATGGATAGACAAAGGGTTTTAAGATGAAGACTTTAGGCAAGATCCATTAAAATCTTCTGAACCGTTTTGGCGCTATACTCTAGGAAAGAAATGGTTTTTCGGCTATTGTTCACGATCTATATCGATAGATTTTATTATTGCAAAAGCTTTTGGGGACCATGATAAGGAAGTAATTAAAATTTGGTAAAGATTGGCTCAGTATTTTTAGCGGCTAGCGGTTACAAACGAAAAACAGGCAGTCCTTTCATATTATCATACTATGATGATACAGATACAGTTATAGATGAATGAAGTTGTCATAACAACGAAATGTACCCAAGTTGGACAATATTTCTCTTAGCAAGTTATTTATGTTTACTGCTCCGTTGTTATGGGTCGTAGCGTCATGTCACAAAGCCTAAAGCCTTTCTCGGTAAACGATCTATATAACGCAAAAAGAATTCTTCAAATAGGACTCGTCGATTCTTGAAATTATACAAAAGAACTCCTGAGACTAATATAATACTGTAAAATTGTTTTTTGTTTTATATTTTTAAACATCTGTTCTTAAACATTGTATTGGTAACTATTTGTAACATCCTAATCACGAGTTTGTAATAATTAAGCACTCACTGCGCTAAACGAAATGTAAAATGTCCTTGCTACACAACAAGTGTAATATTACATTAAAGTAATAAATATTTATTTGCTTATTTTATCAACAATAATAAATAACATGGCATCATGCACAACAAATGGCCAACATTAAACAAAGGAGGAAGAATTTCTTCAACTATGCAACTTTGGTTAGTAATATTCAGAAAACTTTAAATTATGTTGAGAGATATTTTAAAAAAACAAAGGAGTTATTTGCCAAAAGATATTTTAAAATTATGATCTCAAGTTCTTATTCGAACATATTAATAATTATATAAATGTTCTTTAATTACTTCATTAGAATTACTAAATTTGTACCAGCATTTTCAGGAAATGAATCTTTTGAAATTTCGAAAGAAAAAATGAGATGTGTTGTTTTTTTCTGTCGCTATAATAGTTCATTAGGAGATCAATATTTCTTAATACGTTACATGTAATGACGTTTCAGAATACTATATTCATGAGAGGAACTATTAGTTAGCGTTTGGTAGTTGGAATATGAAAACCATCTCTCTTTAATTAATATATATGGAAACCTGGAAAATGTTAGACATATTTATGTAAATAAACTTATAGGTAAAAATACTTTTATGATTAAATTTTAGATTCAACAGCCAAAAGAATACAGAGAATTGCCGAGTACAAGCACCGGAAAATCATCAAATGAAAAAGGGAAGAAAGGTCCGAAAAAAAAATCATCAAAAAAGGTAAACGTCCAGAGAGATTTTTAAATCAAATGGCCCTCAATTTGATTAAAATAATAATTTCACGTCACTCAAAATTAATGGTAGTATTATTAGTTTAAATAGGTTCTATCAAATGATTACAAACACTCACCCATTTCAAATCTAATGCGTCCTTGTTTCAGCATAAGCCTAATCATGGGCAGCATATAAAAAAAACCATTTCTATATGTTAGATTCAATTCAGTAACAACATAATACTTTTTTATAGAAACATATTTGTACTAATTATAATTAGTGCATAGGAGTACCATATGTTTATAAGTATAAACATATGGTACTTCTGTATTAATAGCATATGGTGATAATATTGTTACCTAAGACTAAAAGATTGTTGCCATTTATATTTAATTCAAGTGTCATGGAAACGGTTGCTGGGAAACAAATGAAGTCAAACTGATGAAAAAATCTTATTGCTTTCATATTTGATGCTATGGCAACGAGGTCGGAGTGGTTTCTGTGCTTTTCGATCTTTCTGGGTAATCAAAATTATTTGATCGAAGAGGATACGACATATCTAATTGTTGAACAATTAACACTAGTTCCAACTTTTGGAATGTTTTCCATATTTCGGTTTATCGAATCGAATATAAGTTTGCGAGTATCACAAGACACTTCTAAATTACAGAGTTTGGCTTCAAGAGGATGGAATCATAGATAAGAGCAGTAGCGGATTTACTTACAAGCAGACCAGGCAATTGCTAGAGTGGGGGGAGGGCAATTTCGGGGGGCGGCAAAATTTGAGTGAAATTATATTTTTCGATTCAAACGAATTTTTAAACATTAAATAGCTCAATTACTACATCGAAATATAAAAATTATTTCCATTCTGTTTTTAAAAAGAAATAATTATTTTCGAAGATAGGAACGGCTGGAGGGGACGGTATTATCTGCCATGCCTGTGAGCGTCAGAACAACAAATCCGCCTCTAGTAAAAACGCTGAAACTAAATCAGAGATCGTAAATGTCTTCCGAAAATACATGGAGATATTAATGTCTCCGCCACACAGTCTTCTAAATGATCCGAGGACCGATGTAATAGTGGCTATCATAGTTATATCGTGAATGAGCGCATTATTTTGTTTTTCCACAGTTAAATTATATTCCCAAGCCTCGGCATACTCTTAGAGACGCCTATTTGAGAAACATAATGAAAGATATGATACAATCCGTATCTTTCATAGTAATATCGTCTTTAAAACTACCTTAAATAAATCAAGTAATTTTATGTCAGAGAATCGGAGACTAAGGAAACTTGAAATTTGCCACTCGGCATGTTTCCGATTGCTCATTAACTCGGCCTCAAATGTTTATTTGTCTACAACAGCAGTACAATAGTTCTATTAACAAGAATTAGATTTAATTCAAAACTATGGTAACGAGAAACAAGTGAAATCTAAAACATATGGTCATAAAACCAATTCAATATCGAAGTTGTTTTTTGAAAAACGCTTAAGCCCCAAAAATTCGAAATTTGAGTTTCGATTTATTATGGGGCATAAACAACACCTCTATCGATTCCCGGTCACGACATATCGAGAAAAAAAAATTGGAAATGGTATAAAAATCGACTATTGATGACGTAAGTATCAGATACAAAAGATTTGTATATCTGGCTTTGACCACTATTCTGTAATATTTTTAGAAGCCTTAAGCAATAAACAATAAACAATAAAATTAAAAACAAAATTGTTATTTGGAAAAATCGTTTCATGTGTTTCCTGTAAAGTTTGCTAAATGGTGCTTAAGACGTTTTCAGAAATAGACTTTGTTTTTAAAAAAAGTCGATATTACTGTTATCTCAAGTTGAAATACTGCTGTCATTTGAACTGTGATAATGTAATACGAAAATGTGATAATATAAAAAGATCACACAGGGCAACAGTGCTTTTGTGGTGCAGGGTTTTCTGAGCTGAATCTCGATAATACCAGTCTTCTCAACACGAGAAAATATCAGATTTGCATAATTGACTCCAGTTTTTGAAATAAAGATAATACACACTCTTATACTGAAAGAATCATTTTTTGGAGGGAGGGGGAGAGGGAAGGATAAGTTTAAACTAAAAGTCAGTTATTATTATTTTTATTTAGAGCCTGGAATCAGAAAAAAAATATTTATCATTTTGTCCAAGTTGTTTCCCAAAATATGGCTTGATAAATTTGTTTAAAAAGGTCATTTATATTTCTTCGTTGTTTGCCTTGGAAAAATTTCCCATATATGTTGCAAAAGTGGTCAAGATCGCCAGCATAAGACTTGATTGAAAGATGTTCTTTCTTAACTAATTTAATGTTAAAAGAAGAGAAATAACAACGAAATTTTATTCACATGAAAACATTTTTCACTTTCGATAGATCGGTTTATAATGAGAATCTAAAGAGGAGCGGACTGAGGCTATCTCCTTGCTTAACTCCCTTATAAAATCTGACTCGATGGCGCTAATGATAATGAGGTTAGAAGGGACACGCTTCTCCTGGAACGCCCTCCAAATTTCTTGACTAGGAACGGAACCGAAAACAGCTTTTAGTCCCAGGAAGGCAAGATACATGTCGCGGCCTCTGTCCTAGGCTTTCTCAGTCACCATCTGGAGGGAGATGTGATCCTGAGTTTGTTTGTGAGGCTGGCTGTTCCTCTTCCACATAGCTCCTCAGACGCTGCTCAATAATTCTTGTATAGGCTTAGTACACTACTGAGGAGAGACATATCGGCCTATAGTTTTCGCATAGAGTTGGGATTCCTTTCTTATAAATTGGAACAATCGGGTTTTCTTCCCACTCGTCTGATATTCTCTTTTCATTCCAAATTCTCTGGAAGAGGTTCTGCAGAGCTTTTTTAAGTTCTGGTCCGCCATACCTCACCAGTTTCAGCAGAAATCTCATAATTACCGGCAGCCTTGCCAAGCTTTATATTTTATATTGTAGCTTCGACCTCTTCTTCTTCGATAGCATCATCCATATCAGGTGACAGAAAATCTTCTGTCCTAGGCGCCTCCTTCTGTCAATTCCTGGACCTCCTCGATAAACTTCCATAGCAAACTTATCTTGTTAATAGCTTCGCCAGGCCTCTAAGATTCTTCTTTCATCTGTTTCCAGGCTGCCATTCTTATTCTTTATGCTCCTGACAGGCTTCCCTTTCTTCCCTCTAAGACCTTTCACTGCCGTCCAGAACTTTCTAATATTCTCCTGGAAGTTTTTCTCCATGTCTGTTCCGAAGCCATACATTATCCGAAGTTATACATTTCACGCCAATACCAAGCATAGAAAAATAAAAATTCAAGCTTATTTATTTTTTATGTTGAAATTCACGCAATTTTGGAAAACATTTCAGAACAGATGGAGACAAAATTTCAAGAAAATGAAGTGGTTGATGAACAGGACATAAGACACAAAGAGATCATAATAGTTGGCTACTTTCAAAACGATGATGAATTTCCGGAAGAGAAAAAGGTTAGTAGAGGAAATATTTATACATAAATATATATTAGTACTGTCTCCTATTAATTTATTAAAAAAATGTATGAAATGGAATTTGATACATTTTCATTAAAATACAATGAAAAAAAAAAGTCTGCCAAGGAGTCAGTATAGCTTCCTCACCTGTCTATTTCTGTTTAACTGTCTATTTCGACATATTCCGGATTATTATATTTTCTATATCTATAAATGCAAGCGACCATCTATCTATACATGATACGCAGTATCTTAAAAACGACAATGCCTATGAAACTGAATTTTTTTAGGGTGTTTCTCCTCATTTTCTAGATGTGGAATAAGGCTGGGTTTGTAAAAATTCGTAATCTAAGAGGTTGAAAGAAAAATGATTTCTGAAGCCTAAGAAAAAATTAGTTTTTCGAATAACTCGAACTTCGAATAACTATTCATCTTCTGGAAAACTATAGGTAATCATTTGAAAGATAATTAAATTCTATACAAAATAAAGACAAAATCATCTAACCCAGTCCAGTTTTACCAAAAATACTAAATATATAAGAACAATATATATATAAGGATATTGGACATAGTTTCCATATTTTCAGTGCACATTGCCATGGAAACCCGTTCAATTTTTATTTATTTTTTTTAAAAATACCTAATTCGAAAACTATCAAAGTCATTTAAAAGGAATATATTTAAATTATCAGTGTAATAGATATATACCCCTCACTCACTCATTGATTTAGTAATCACTGTATCTAAGAAACGACAATGCCTATGAACCTCAAATTTTTAATGGAGGCTCTTTTTATGTTGCAGGTGTGCAAGAAGGCGGGATTTGAAAAATTCGTACTCTAAGCGATTAAAAAAAACTTATTTCTGAAGCATAAAAAAATTATTTCTAAATCCTAAAAAAACACTTTTTTTTGTTTTGTTTTTTTACAGGCGGGACATTTCATCCAGGGATGGGAAAAATCGCATTTATATTGACAATGTTTTACGAAGGTATAAAATGTTTAACAGCTGTATCTTATTCCACCAGTTTTTGGTTGATATATACGCCAAGATAGAGACAGAAAGGCTCAATTTTATAAAACCAAGCTGCGAGCGAAAAACTATGTTCATCTTAATGATACCATGTGCAAGGGGGATGGATGGTAAAGTTTCAGATATTGGAAAGATGTTTATGTTGCTATCCTTCTTTACTGGTGGGTCCCAATATAAGCATGAGAGAATTCAGGATGTCATGACATTTTTGCAACACTACGATAGTCCTGACTTGTTTATCACGTTTACAAGTAACCCGAAATGGTCTGAAATTGGAGATGTCTTAAAAGATGGACAAACGCCTCATTGGAGATACGATATAACTGCTCGAGTGTTTCATTTGAATGTTAAAAAAAAATTATGCATGTTTTAACTAAAGGCTCCATTTTCAGTCCAAGTAAAGAATTACATGCTTACTGTAGAATGACAGAAGGCAGGGCTTGCCTCACGCACAAAAAATGTGTAACACAATTATTATATGCATTATATTTATCCTCAACATAAACGTATCTATTATCTATAGGCAAGCAGTTTTTTTATCGTGCCGAATACTTACTCTGCATATATCAATGTAAAGGTATTGACATCTACACGTGCACAATATAAAAATTCACAAATTTTTTCCGTTAAGGCAGGCAAATCTCAGTTTCTTTATTTCTGATTTTTTCATACGTTATAGCGGTGGCGCAATAGCCGAAAAAAACATTTCTTCCATTAAGTCTAGTGCCAAAAAGGCTCAAAAAATGTTGATGAGACACCTCAAATCTTATCTTTCAAGCCCTTTAACTATCCATACACGTACTACATCCCCGAGAAAAAGATGGAAAAAAGTTATGTCGGAAAGAATATTTTATTTGCGCATAACTTGAAAAAAAAAATACATGTTTCGTCTATTATACAAATGCTCATTTGAAAGAAAATTAAATTCTATAAAAACATGGTTTTTCAAGCAAAACGTTGATATTATTATTTTTCAAAGGGTATTAAAGGAAAAATATAAACATTAAAAATAATTGATTTTTGGTCAAATTCATATAAAAAGTGTTTAAATTATTAAATAAACTATCCTTACAGGTATTTTCTCAACAAAAATGATGGAAGATTTTAATTCAGTATACCAATTAACCTTAACTTTTAAAATATCATCGAATACAAAAACAATTTTTTTTTTGTATGAGTAGTGAACTCATTAGTAGGAAAACCAAGTCCCAGTTGTATAAGACCCGCATCCGCCCTGTTCTTAATTATGCATCGCAAACCTAACATTCTCCGAAGAATTTTTGGCTCTCTGAAGGAAAGAGATATGGAAAACTGATAAAAACAAAGAACTTTATGATCTCTACGCCGAACCTGAGAGCTCTTAAACTAGGAAGACATAGCTGGGCGGGCCACCTAGCCAGAATGGACGAGAGATATACCAAGGAAAACATCCGAAGATAGAACGAGAAGAGCGGGTCCGCCAAGACTGTGGATGGATGGAGTGACGGCTGACTCCAAAGCCTAATAGGGATCAGGATTGGAAAGTGGCAGCACAAGATAGAGCAGAATGGCGGCGGCTCGTTGAGGAGGCCAGGACCCACCACAGGTTGCAGCCCCAGGGAAATAAAATTACAATAAAGTTACAGAAAGTTCTTTGCATTTCCCAAAATGCAACGGTCTGAAAATTACCAGACTTGTAAAATAATAACAAAGTACAACACAGGAATAGCGGTTGAAATAGACCCTGGTAAGGCTTATGAAAAATTGAGGAATAATTCAATTTTTACATGGTATATATATAACCGGTATAGCTAATGATCATGAAAATAAATATCGAACTATTTGAGGATTGCTCCACCGTAACTTTATTTTATTCAAGAAAAAAAATACTTCTGTACTGAATATCTTGAAAACTAGTTAGCGTGAAAAAAAAATCCTTTTTAAGGTTGAGTAAATTTGAGCGATAATAGAGCTCTTTACGTTTCATAGTTCTCGAGATAAATATTTTCAAAAAAAACATTTTTTTTCTCCAAAAAACGAGAAATCACCATTTTGTGAATTCAATTTGGCAAATATCATAGAATTTGCTCTTTCTACGAAGATAATCATTATAAACTCCTGTATTGCTCCAATTTGAATGGAATATACATCGTTATGTCGAATAGTTCTCTATATAAAGTTTTTTTTTTATTTTTAGCTGATGTAACTAAGGAGGGGAGTGCAGGATGTGTCCGTGGCCGATTTTGATCAATTTTTTTTGGGTGATTCTATATTGAAAAAAAATCGCCCCATATTCTACAGTTTTGTCCACTACACAATTGTGGCTGAGAAAAAAATAAAATTTGCTGAAAATGCTTTATTTTATTTCTCGTATTTGAAAAATGATATCGACATGTTTTTTTTTTTTTTTTAAACTAAACATTGGTTTTTAGAGTACATGAAGGAAAAATAGAAACATAAAAAAAAAAAAACTGATTATTTAAAAAAAGTGTTTAAATTATTAAGTAAACATGCCTTATAGATTTTTCCATCAAACCAAATCTGACGCCAGTTTTAAATAAAACAATTCTTTGAATATACTTCACCCCATAAATAATACCGTTATCATTACATATAAATCAATACTCCCATCAGAAATCACCAACAAGGTAGGGTTTTGCATGTAACATAATATATGCAATATACTATAATATACGTTCTCGGCCTTCAGATTTATATACAGCGGCCCACCGACCCGCCACTTTCGACTGATCTTTTCTTGTCCGATCCTCATCCTTATGGAATTCCATTCCTCCTTCTATTCGTCGCTCCAATACTCTTATCACCTTCAAATCTCGCTTATTCAATCACTTATTTTCCATCCAGTTCCAAAAAACATTGTAAATAGATTTTCTCTTATTTCAATCAACATTTGTAAATATGTTCCTTCATTTATAATTATGTCATATCTTATTAACATACGAATTTTGTGTGGTTTTTGTTTTAAGACGTAATCAATTAGACTATTAATACCTATTTTATATGCTAGAAGTTATTGCAGTATGACTTGTTATAATTTTCATTTGCATTTATTTATTGACTTTCTTTCTTTCTTTTTTTTTTTATTTATCTGTTAACGCATATGTTCCTATATCATCTACTCTAAGGCTCTGAAGCCCACCAATCATTGCCTGTAACTGTTATTCTAAAGGGACTTGTCCCAGAATAAATAAAGAGTTTATTATTATTATTGTTAAAACATTATTTGTGATCGAGAAATAGTAAATATTATACTTGTACATCATCGCTGTATAAATACAGCTTAGTATAAAAAATATATTTTTACCCTATAATAATACTGTTCTATATTACATTTAACTCAAAAGAGCTGTCAGAACGCTTAATCAAGAAATTTAATTATTTCATTTTTAAAAATTTGGGCTCTCTAATATTTAATATTACGTTTTATAAAAGTGTAATTTTTACTATTTCTTGATAACTAATAATGTTTATATAACCTTAAAAATATTATTCGTGATTTTAAAGTGATCCATTTTTTTAAAATGAAATAATTGAATTTTAGAGCGATCTGAAGGGTATATTGACATGTATTTAATGATAACGGAATTCTTTACGAAGTGAAGTATATTAAAATTTTTTTTTTATTCAAAACTGCCGTTAAAAAGTCAAAAACCGATTGC
Organism: Rhaphigaster nebulosa; assembly: GCA_948150685.1. NCBI lineage: Eukaryota > Metazoa > Arthropoda > Insecta > Hemiptera > Pentatomidae > Rhaphigaster > Rhaphigaster nebulosa. The sequence continues at coordinate 21,095,193 of OX411309.1, forward strand.
ATTATCTTAGAAGGATTGTGTAAAAAAAGATGATTACCATATAAAAACAAAATTGAAGATCCTTTTCTAAAACACAAAGGAATATCACCGTTGAAGCAAATCGTGTAGTTTACGAACCTTTCTTTACTGACGCCTCAAATTTGGTTCGAATTGTTCAAAGTGCTTCTGATTCATAAGCAATTATTTAAATCTTTAAAAAAAATTAAAAAGGTAGCTAGATCCTAGACAATATTTTTAGGCCAACAATTTTTATTTTTAGATTCGATCGAAAATTTGAATGTAGGAGTGTTAAAACCAAATTTTACGCCAGTTTTGAATAAGAAAATTCTGTTAATATACATCACTCCTCAAAGAATATTGTTATCATTAAAAATAAATCAAAATACCCTTCAGATCACTCTAAATTCAATTATTTCGTATTAAAAAATTGGTCACTCTAAAATTTACTATTTCTGGATCACGAACAATTGTTTTATGTTACTTTGAATACGGCTTTAAATATTCAAATTATATTTAATATACTGTGACATCCCAAGCAAGGCAAGACTTTTAACCATGTACACATCATATATAAAAGCATTATTCATGATAAAAAAAATAGTAAACATTACACATTTACTTCACTGCTATAAACATTATCGTAGTAAAAAAAAATATATTTTTACACTATAATAACACTGTTCTATATCATATATAAATCAATAGACAGAACGCTCCAAAATTTAATCATTCCATTTAAAAAAATTTGGTCTGTTTCTTTTATTAAATGCAACTCCGTACTATTGTTATCCAAAACTACTTCTTGAAAGAAAAATGGGTATATAAATAATAATTAACTACCAAGTCATCCTATTATCTTCAATGCGATCCGCGTTTCACATGGCTCGGTGGTCTAGGGGTATGATTCTCGCTTAGGGTGCGAGAGGTCCCGGGTTCAAATCCCGGCCGAGCCCGCTTACTTTTTTTATTTTGCATACATAACTTTACTAGCTTAATTGAACAATAAATTTTATAACGACTGTAAATCGTCTTCTGAGATTTATTAACTACTAAAAAGAATTAAATTATTTGCCAGTTGTTTCTTATTATTGATTTCTGAATTTAGTTGTAAGATCACAAAAAAAAGGCTCACAAATTGCTCCCCTACGACCATATTTATAATTTTTAAAATCAAACATGAACCCTTTTTGACTCTTATTAAATTCTTGGCCCATGTTAATTGATACAATATTATAAAAATATTGATAATAATGAATATTATATTATTTTGGATATGGTACAGATATAATAATAATATCGATATTTAGACCATATCTTAACCAATATATCTGAATAACTTAAGCAGTCCATGGGTGCGAAATAGATAATAATAAAGATTTATACCTCTCGAAAATCAAAACCTACGAAATCAGATTCAACTCCATCTACATATCTTCTTACTTTACGTTTACAGCTCAACATGGAATTTAAAGCAATGTCTCTAACATACCCACTATATATTACATTGATTTTAGCCACAACTTTGAACTCAGAAACCTTACACATTATAATTTTGTAATTTGCGAACCACGATATAAATGGATAAGGAGGAAAAAATAAATAAACAAAATTACATTATTGAAATACTAATGAAGATAATTTCATTAATAATTACTAGTTTTTTTACGCATGAAAGAATCGCAAATTTTTATTTTTACGCCATAATGGGATGCATAATAGCGATCTCAACTTTATGTACTATCTTTAATCTCTGAGAATGATTTTTTTCAAAGAGTACTATACAAACACTTGTTTTTGTTTTTTTAAATAGAGATAGATTTTCTAAAGGATTGCGGAGGCTAGATTTTTAGTTTTTTTCACGTCGGAACTTACATAGCTATGTTAAATTTAGAGAACAAATATAAGTTTTTACTGATGTGTTTGGCTGGATTTTCTCAAAATCACAATTTAGTTTTTTGTAAATAATCAAAAAAATAATTCATAAAGTAATAATCATTGATGAACAGTCTATTGAATATAATAAAATAAAAACCTTTTATTGTATGAAATCAATACTTATGTTATAGAATAACTGAATAGCGTACCTCTTAAATGAGTTAAAACAACATGAAATAACAATATAAAAATGTAATATAATCTTTTATGTTATTATTTTTTCATTGCTGTTTAATGTTGTTTCAACGGATATAAATCATATCTTGAAATAAATAAATAAATGAAATATAAAAATAACAGGTAACCTTCATTCCAGGTTCGAACCAAATTAAATAAAAATAAAAGAATTAATTAAGTGTTTGTAGTTAACAACTGTGGATTATAAGATATGTAAGCTAATTATTTATGACAGGTGACATTCAGTTTCGTAGAACAGGAATCAACAAATGAACCAGCCATTTCGAATAATAATGCGAATATGTCTGAAAAATTATGGCCATCAGAAAAAAACCTTCCAGGTATATTAAGTTATTAGAACATATATTTTATAAATTTATTTTAAGATGTTTTAAACTTTATAATTTCAAAAAAAAAAAAAAAAAAGTCGATCAAAAAATTGTCTTATAATTACCAACTTTAAATAATTTGCAGAGTTCCATAAATTTTAAAATAAATCAGAAGGGAAAATATGCACCCCTAGAATTTTTTTTCCTATTCGTCTATTGCTATAAACAGTTATAAAATCAGAGCCTGCATGTAACTGTCAAGCAAGAATTATTGTTTAATGTTTTTTTTTTTTTTTTTTTTTGCTTTTTTAGTAATAAATAACTCTAAAAGTCCAAGGATTCCTTGATGACAGAAGTATGGGAAAGGTGGCAATCACTTTCTTATAAATTGAAGAATAAGAATATCAGCGATGATAAGATGACATTTTACTCAGACACCCACAATCAAGATGGTGGCCAAAATTACTGCTAAAATATTTAAATTCCTTATAGTTTAAACATATTACCGAAGTTAGAGTCCAATCTAATCATATGTTAGTTTGTAGGATGAACATCAAGTATTGGGAAAACCTAATTAACCTATTGTTTAGATATTCAACATGGGGTCCACGATTGCCGCCTCTGTAAAGGATATTATTCCTTCTACTAATTGGCGTTTGACGTCCATTCCTATCCTATTAAGGCATTCAGGGCGGGTTATTCTACAGGTTATCAACCTATTCTGACCAGAGTGGGAAGGTCGAGATTCATTACGTGGGGCCACCACGAAATAAATTTCAACCCGCCCAGGCCGGATTCGATCCCGCGCAGTAACAGGCTCGAGGTTGCTAAGGTGACGCCTCAACACTCTCAGCCCCCACGGCCTCACTGCTTCTAGTTGGGTATTGCGATGCATCAAATAATATGTTTTGGAGCTTTAGAATTGAAAAAAAATAATTAAATTGTTGAAAAGATCAAACTATATTATCTTAAATGATGAAATCAGATGCATAGGGTCTCACAAAGTACAAGATGGAAATGAAACCGAGAAAAAAATTATAGTTTTCCTATCATTATAAAAATCCTGCATTATAACAACTGGTTTTCAACATTGCTTTAACCAATATGATCGACATTGTCATATTCCTTTACTCTGCATCATCATCATCAGTAGAGGAACAAACATTGTCAGACAGTTCCGTATCACTATTGCCTTGGCACACTTCTGTACATTTCAATTGGTTTCCAACACAAATACATGTCATACGACACAGTTACATCTTTTCTGCTTACATCTACACTTACTGACTTCCAAAAGAAATGATGGGTCACAAGATTTCATACACACGACCTATTTATAATGTTCAGAGTACTTTAAAAGCTTCCACATTACCAGCATAACATAACTGTTGTTGAATGCTTAGATAATCTTGGTACGTGACCAGATATTTCACCGGACACCAGAGCTTTGTTAGAGAAGTTTATTTGTCAAGTATGCAACCAAATAATTTGATTGTGGATATTGGCGAGCCAAGTTGATAGTTTTTCGTCAAAATCAGTTTGCGACCAAAAAGAGAGTCAATTCAACCAGAAATTGATAGAGTAAATTTGCAGGCTATGATGTGGAAACAATGTTTAAAACAATACCCAGTAATACCATCTCAACTTGAACATGGCTGGAAGAAACTTGAGGATAAGTTGGAACCCATATTTGTGAGCATGAAACCTTGTGCTCAATCGTTCCTTTTGGATCCCATTAGATGTGGATGTTGGTTCCCTGACTGCCGATGAGGACACTTTTCATCAAAGTGATGATGATGATGATAATTACAGTGTCGATGTTTATAAGACCAGTTACTACCGCAGGATTGTTATAGTGCTTACAAAACTATTTTTTTCTCGGTTTCATTTCCATTTTGTATTTTTGGGATACCCCATACATCAGATTCCATCATTTAAAATAATTAAATTTGACCTCTACAACAATTCAGTTCAGTTATTTTAAATTCTAAATTCCAAAAAACATATAACTTGATATGTCATTATACCCAAGTAGAAGGAATTCCTAATTCCCTTTACAGAGGCGGCAATCTTGGATGTCATGTTGAATATCTGAATATGTGTCCGTAATTAGACTTTCTCAATACCTTAATTTTATCTTATAAAATTAATATCCATATAATAGCTAACTAAAACACATATAATTTGACACTGATATCGTTAAAGTATAGTAGAAAAGTATAGTTCATCTACATGTAATTTAAATATTTTAGTAGCTATTGTGCTTGATGGTGAGTGAGCAAAATGCCAACTTATTACCATTGATATTCATATTCTACAACTTATAACGAAATGATTGACACCTCTCCCATACTTCTATCATCAAGGAGCCCGCGGAATGACACTTGCCCCCGGACCAAAAGATGAATGTTACCAATATTGACCATTATACGAATATAAAATACTAAAATTATAAATTTTAAAATGCCGATATTATAATCAGTATGCTCAATTTTTTAATAATCGACATTCAAATTCAGTTTTTAAAATAATAACGGAATAAGAGCCTATCATGTCAGATCATTAGTTGACATTTTCGTGTAGATTTTTTAAAAAGAGAGCTTTTAAATTATCAAAATTCTAAATAATTAATTGGTATCTAAAAGAAACAGATCAGTTAAAAAAATTAAATTAAAATGATCATTGCGAATAGTAGCTAGTTGAGGAGACACTAACGTAACCTGGACAGTGTTTATTTTAATTAAATGCAAAGTTTAAAAAAAAAATAATATTTTGGTGAAAAGTGACATAATTTCGATTTTATCAGTAATTAAATTACCTCCAAGAGATTTTAACAATCATTAAACGGTCATTTAATACTTTATTATTCTGAAAGTGTTTTGGTAACTCTTCAATGGATGGTTTAATCAATAAAATCCCAAATGATCGAAATTATTTCGGTCAATTTCTTTCACTAGTCCACAGCAATATCTCATGCAAGGTTTCATCATAGATGGCGCTTCCACTTCGGAGGACATTTTTGAGCCAGGGCCTTCCGAGAATACTGAACTTGAAGTATGTTTAAATTATATTTATTTAAGATACTCGTAATTTACCAAATATATTCCGTCATATTCTTTTATCAGCCAATTCAAAGTGTCATGAAATATCGACCAGTAAACCCACCAACCATTTCCAAGAGCAACTTGATAGATGGTAGTAGGACTTCAAGCGAAAAGGTCGTAATATTCCATCATAATTATTATTGATATTTCCAGTTTGTTCATTCATGAAAGTTATTTAGAACTTTAAAAAATGAATGAGCTTAGTATGCTTAAAGTTTCCTAGATTCAGTTCAACCTAAATATTAAATAATTAATCAAGTCGTCAGAGATATGTTTAATTTTCACGCATTTCTCGATTTCTGCAGGATATTCTAATGAATATTATATTTTAAATTTTTTTTATAATGACGAATGCATTATTGACCTCAAATTTCAAAACGAATAAAAACGTTGTAAATTATTATTCTATGGTTAATTGTTTCTAAATAGTTATAAGTATATTTAAAAAAATATATAAAATTAATTGGATTGAATATTTTTTTTTTCAGACTTTGGTATAACGATTCCAAAAAACACTTTATATTTTCCCTTTATCTTCATAAATATTCAATTCATAAGATACGGACGTATGAAACCGTCCGCCATTTTGAAAAAAAACTATGGAGGGTAATATCGAGTTCCGAGGATCATCCTAGGGCGACTAGTGAAATTGGTTCCAAATCTAAAAAAATTCGCTCAGTAGTCTCAGAGAAAAGTAGAGGACGGGGTTTTTTTTTTTTGTTTTTTTTTAAGACTTAGTTAAAATGATTCCAAAACACTTAATATTTTTCTTTTATCTTTATGAATAATCTCGAAGAAAAGCTAATACGTTAAAATTGAAATTTTTAGTAGTTATTTTTTTTTTCTTGATCGATCGCAAAGATTCATTATTGAAAATAAAAAATCAAAATAGATTGATCCTGATATCAAAGCCTTTATGGTACAACGAGGTAGGGCAGATGAGGGCAAAGCTCTGGAATTTTGTATTTATATTTTTCAATTGTGGACAATCCAGTCAGAAGTAAATTTTCCTTCAATTTGATATTGAAGATATCGATTGAGATCTTAGTATAATCCCTGTAAATACTAGTCTTGTCTGATCATTAACCGTAGAGAAATTTGAAATAAATAAAATAAAAAGAACTGCAGGACTTTACCCAAACAAATGGAGCAAACCTCTGCAGGACAAACTATTAAATGAAAACTTCAATTTCTTAGGAATAATATAAATCTCAAAATCTTTATAAAACTAGAACAAAATAAATCGAAAAATAATTATATCAAATTCAACGGACATGTACCAAGTTTCCTATTAATTAGTGAAATCTGTCTGTCCACTGAAATCTGAAAGTCTCCCTATATTTTTAAAAATTGGATTTTGGCATCATCCAACTTTTTTGCAGTCATTCAACTGCATTTTTTTAGTCATCCAAACCTCCGGCAACATTATAAAAATATTAAATAATGCAACTGAATGACTGCAATAGAGTTTTTGCAAAAATCTAATTTTTAATCGTTTTACCTTAATTTCCTCGATATCCTGACACTCTCTCATCCAAAATGGATGCCCATAAAAATGTAATTTTCAATTTGTGAATGGATGGTATGCACCAGTATCTCTGCATATCAATCAGACATTTTTTTGTTAGTTGTATTGACAATCACTACTCGTTTCATCTTCATAAACACATTCGCAAAACTTTGTCACATCGCTTATATTTCTTCACTTCGGAGGTGGTAGTTCGGTTTCAGAATGGACTCTCTGGTGAACTTTATATAGTATATATAGTAGTGAATAGTTTTCTTCTATTCATTTTCGCCATCTCCAGAGACACACTTAATATAATATTTCGTAACACTTCTATTATTTTCATCTTGGTTGCATCCAGTTCTTTGTAGGCCGAAACATAGGCATTTATAAATAGTGTTTTTATTATTGTTTTTATGTATATCTCGAACGTCTCTCCATTATGAAGAGGGACAACATCTAATTCAATATCTAATAGAATGTTTTTTTTTATAGAGATCCATAGAGGCACATAGCAGTCAGCAAGAAACGATTTCTGACTTTGGATCTAAGCTTAGAGATATAGGTATTACGGGTAAAAAACGTTCCCCAAGTTGGTTAAAGAGGTTTCTGTCGAGATTAAGTGATTCTGAAAAAGCATCACCGCAAGTCCAGCAGTATATTCAGCAACAGCTCGAACCGGTAGCTGAGGAATCTCCTACTGAGAATGAAGCCGGAAGACACGAATCGGAAGAACAAAATCGTCCTTCCCAGAGTCGAGTGAAGAGGGCATGGGACAGAAGTATTAAGTACGTGCTGCTGGGGTTGGCAGCTTCTGGGGAAGAAAGAAGGAATGAGTCAACACAGGAGGAGAATTTGTCGAAAGCGGATTCGGATAGTGTTCAGAAGTGAACAAAATTATTGTGAGGAAGGAAAGTGGGCTCAATGTACACTTTAAGGATAATTTGGATAACGCGAATTTTATTTTATGAATATATAACGAAAAAGAAAGAATAGAAGAAAAAAGATCGAAGAAATTTATAACGGCACAGAAAAGTCCTAAGTAATAAATATTGTGAAACCACTTTTAGTATAATTAATCTAGAAGATATACCGTACATTATATTAAATATACGTTAAATACAATTGTATTACATTTATTTTATACATTTTAGCACCTATCTAATATCTCACTATTCAGAAATCGCAATTGAAATTAGTAAATTATTTTTATTAAGATGCCATACATTTAAAATGTGCAGAAAAATTGCCAAGTAATAATTTGTTAAGGAACGGTCAGGTAAAATATATAAATATATAAATTCCACCCTTTTCATTTTTGCTTCATCCCTCGATGATAGTAAGATAAGATTATCCGAGCAGACTATAATATAGCTGTTATATAAGTAGTTAATTATATTCTAATTAAATTATATGTTAACTGAAATATTGTTTTAATTGTGATATTCAACCGGAACAAGATGAATATATTCCAGTTAAGTGAACACATAAGAAATGCTGATGCTACTCTTAAGTAGAGCCAGAATATCATAGCTAGTACTAAAGGTATGTGCAAAAGGACATGAAATGAAGGTACGACTCATGTGGGCTTCAGTGAAACGATTTAACTGGAAGGAATGCGGGACTAGAAGGGACATGTTGGAGTCCTATCTGTGCGAATTTATATGGAGTAGGAGGTATGAGAAGGAGTGCTTGTTTCAAAAGATATGGGAACACATCTAGATCTATTTATTGTTTAATTTTTGGGGTCATCTATTAAAACATTGTTTTCTTTTAAAGTAATCTGTAATTTCTTTAACATGTATCAGTTATAAAATATAACTGGGATGTCTTTTCGACAAAAGACCTATTTAATTTAGTATTAGGTTTTTTTTTTTTTTTAATAAATTATAAAAAAAATTTAAATCAATGAAACTGTCACCAGACGTCTGTTCTGTTGATTTAGGTAAATACCAGTTTGGCATGATCCTTCTCCAAGATATTGAAAGGTAATTTAAAGATAGACTAGTTAGTTAAAGTTTATAAAATGAATAATCATCCCCTTATAGTCCTCATACTTCACTTACTATACAAGCTAAACTGGAAGAATCGTAGAGTCTGATTTGTCTGGATCCCAGGACACAACGATATACCTGGCAATTGCAAAGCTGCATCATTGATTCCTCCATCTGATTGTTTAGATATCCCTCATAATGATATATATTCACTGGCGATATCGCAAGTAATCAACAAATGGCAAATAAAATGGACAAACACAGCAGAAAACAAACTAAGAGAGTTTAAAAACACAGTACTTCCATGGAAAACGTCAACTCAGTGTAGCAGACGAGAAGAAGTAGTACTGGCAAGACTACGAATCGGACACACCCGCTTCACCCATCGATATTTGCTGAATAGAACACCTAGACCAATATGTGCCCAGTGCAACGTACCTGTGACTGTAAAACACTTACTAACTGACTGCAGACAGTTGATTGATACCGGTCTCCCATCATTTGGCAACTTTACTTAATGAAAATAGTCCACAAATTAACGAAATATTCGATTATTTACAAAAAAAAATTGACGCATATGAATCGATTTAAAATTAAAGTTATAGAATCATAAATTTTTTAAATATTTCTCTTGCTTCCACAATAACCATTGATATATATATATATATCAAATGGTCATATATATATATATATATATATATATATATCAAATGGTCATATATATATATATATATATCTTCTTTTATTTTAACTTATTTATTTTCTTCTGTTCATTATTACTATTTTTATTTATTTATATTTTAATTATATGTATATATTTATTTAATTTTATTTCCATTTATTTATTATTAGTATATATATATATATATATATATATATATATATATATATATATATATATATATATATATATATATATTTTTTTTTTTATGGTTTTATTTATAGTATTTCCACGTCAATTGTAACCTTTTCCAAATCAATTGTCACCTTTTCCATTTCAATTGTAACTTTTTCCACTTCAAATGTTACCTTTTTCATTTCAATTGTAACCTTTTCCAAATCAATTGTCACCTTTTCCAATTCAATTGTAATCTTTTCCATTTAAAATGTATCTTTTTCCACTTCAATTGTAAACCAACTGGACATGAATTAATTCAATATTATTTATTTTATTATTGAAAAATAATTATTTTAATTATATTGATGACTTTGAAATAATTTCGGCATATTCTTTCGACATTTTTTTCGTTTATTAAATAATTGATGTTAAGGGCTAATTTCAAGTAGTTTAATTTTTTTTTTTAAATTGTTGTTTATTTATTTTTAAATATTTATTATATTTTATTTATTTAGTGGAAGGAGGGTGGGTTTCATCGATTTGCTGATCGTTCATTATATTTTTGAAGTTGTTAATGTCAAATTTACTACCGAAATTTTGTTCGGCTATGATTATTTCTACTTAATTATTAGTTTTCAAAATTCGTCGGTATAGGTATCGTTTACTGGGTTTTCAAGGGCGCTATTTCCGATTTCACTATCGGATTTCCGATCGCGCATGGGCATTTCGCTTTACCGTTGCTATTGAAGACTTCTATGATAAAGTGATGGTTTATTAGGTTATCGAGGGTTCTGATTCCATTTTTTTGGTTCGATTTTGGATTGCACAAGCGCATTTTGCATTTTCGTTACTCTTGGAGTTTTTTATGACATAGGGATCGCTTATTAGGTTTTCAAGGGTTCTGATTTCATTTCTTGAATTGGATTTAGGATGCGTATGTGGATTTAGGATGAGCATGTGGATTTAGGATGCGCATGTGCATTTAGCATTTCTGTTACTGTTGGAGTTTTCTATGATATAGTGATCATGCTTAAGGTTTTCAAAGGTTCTGATTCAGTTATTTGCAATGAATTTTTTATCGAGCATGCGCATTTCTAATTACTATTACAGTTGACATATCTTTGGTACTGGTATCGATTATTAGGTTTTCGAGGGTTCTGATTCGATTTTGTTAATTGGAATTGTGATTGCGCCAGCATTCTTCCATTTACTGGTACTGTTGAAGTTTTCTTTGTTACACAAATCGTTAATTATGGCTTCATGAGTACTGATTCCTTTTTTCAAATTTTATTTTTTATCGAGCATGTGCGTTTCAAATTACAATTATATTGGACATTTTTTTAATATATCGTTCTATAAAACCTAATAAACAATAACTTTACCGAGAAAAAGTTCAATGATTAAGGTTATCGAAAATGAATATGTTCGATAAAATATACAATTACAAAAACTAAATCAGAACCTTTGAAAACCGACTAAACGGCCCTTATAAATGAATAAAAGTTCAATAAGAACAGTAAATCGAAATGCGCAGACGGGATAAAAAATCTGATGGTAAATTCGAAAATATGATGATTGATAACTTTATAAACGATACCTGCACCAAAGAGATTTATAGTAATTAGAAATGCGTATGCTCGATAAGAACCTTCGAAAACATAATAAACGATCCCTTTATCATAGAAATCATCAACAGTAACGGAAAAGCGAAATACACATGTGCAATCCAAAATCGAACCAAAAGAATGGAATCAGAACCCCTAAATCCAATTCAAGAAATGGTATAAGAACCCTTGAAAACCTAATAAGCGATCCCTATATCATAAAAAACTCCAACAGTAAGGGAAATGCAAAACTCGCTTGCGCGATCCTAAACCCAATTAAAAAAATGGAATCAGAACCCTCGAAAACCTAATAAACCATCACTTTATCATAGAAGTCTTCAATAGCAACGGTAAAGCGAAATGCCCATGCGCGATCGGAAATCCGATAGTGAAATCGGAAATAGCGCCCTTGAAAACCTAGTAAACGATACCTATACCGACGAATTTTGAAAACTAATAATTAAGTAGAAATAATCATAGCCGAACAAAATTTCGGTAGTAAATTTGACATTAACAACTTCGAAAATATAATGAACAATCAGCAAATCGATGAAACCCCACCTCCCTCCACAAAATAAATAATAAATATTTAAAAATAAATAAACAACAATTTTATTTAAAAAAATTAAACTATTTGAAATTAGCCCTTAATATCAATTATCTAATAAACGAAAAAAATGTCCAAAGAATATGCCGAAATTATTTCAAAAGTCATCAATATAATTAACATAATTATTTTTCAATAATAAAGTAAATAATATTGAATTAATTCATGTCCGGTTGGCTTACAATTGAAATGGAAAAGGTGACAATTGATTTGGAAAAGGTTACAATCGAATTGGAAATGCTATATATATAATTTTTTTTTTACCTTATCTGCCAATTGTACAGTACATGGCGTTGTGAACTGATATCGGTCAATCTTGGATAGTCGACATAGTTGAGCGTAGGCAGACATCAACTTTGTCGTGGATTGCCTTTATAAATAAATCATACTAATAATAATAATAAAATGGATAAACTCACATTTTTGAACAGTCTTAAAAAAACAAAACAATAACTTATACAGGAAGCAAAGAGAGAAGAGAGATAATAATCACGTTTGGTAATAAATATTATTTTTATGACAATAATGCAATGGCATAAAAAGATATATATATATATATATATATATATATATATATATATATATATAACTTATGTTCGTCCCGGTAACTTAGAATAAAAAAAGGGAAAAAAGAGAACGTAATGACACACACGCTTGTTGAGAAAAGACTGACTTTATTGCCTTAGTGATCTTCTATATATAGTCTTAGAGTATTTACATTTTAGAGTTAGGATTAAGTTGTATACAGTTACACTGTGTACCTTAACTTAGTTTACTAGATAGACAGTTGTAAAAATAAAGATGATAAAACAAATAATTTTTGCATATATAAAGATATTATCTAAATATTTATCTATCTATCTATATATATATATATATATATATATATATATATATATATATATATATATATATATATATATATATTATAAGATCTAATAAGAGAAGCACAAGGGTCTAAATATTGCCAATATTGTTTGTTTTCTGTCCTAATAGTAGTAACGGCACAAATATGTTTAATATTTGATTTTTTTTTTTTCTATATTTAATTAACACATTTTTCTTGGAAGAAAAAAGAATATGAAAAATATAATCATCACATATTCTTGATTCGTCAACAATATAAATCGGGGTCGTTCACGTGTATTTCATAGACATTTTAGAAATAAATGATATTTATTTTATAGGTTTTTTTTTTTTTTTTTTTTTTTTTACAAGCGTATGATCTGAACGATGAATGAAGATTTTTGAAGAATTACCACCCTTAACCCTTTCCCCGACAACCTGTTACTGGGGCGAATGCACCAGCACTGCCTTACAAAGCAACCTGTGGCATACAATGCAGTTAGATCCCATTGATTAGATGGTTCATTCATAGTTGGCCACTACTATATCCGTTGCCATCTCTATTTTTAGACCATGTGCAGTACATACGCTCACAATGTAGTCAGTTTTATAGTCGATCAAATTTATTAAACTAATACATAAAAGCCTTAAATAAAAATGCATAAATATATCTGCTATTATGGGAAGACAATACTTAAAATTATTATTATGACAAAGTTTATTTTTATAGAAGAAATATTAACCTAAAATCGTTGGTCCACGTTATTATTAATTTATTTGGTAGTATATAAAATTCAACAAGTATATAAATTTACAAGTTGTTAAATTCAGTGATGATTCATTTGAATATGATTTGTTTTTATTATATTTACTTACTGTTTTAGAAAAAAATGTATTAAACTTTTCAAAAGCCAATCAAATTTTTTTTATTAACAAGATTAAGTGGACATCCGACTGTCACTTATATATATATATATATATATATATATATATATATATATATATATATATATATATATATATATATATATATTTATATATTTATATATATATATTTATATATATATTTATATATATATATATTTATATATATATTTATAATATATATATATATATATATATATATATATATATATATATATATATATATATATATATATTTATACATATATAATATATAATATATATATATATATGTATATATATATATATATATATGTATATATATATATATATATATATATATATATATATATATATATTAACTCCAAAACTGTATAGTTCTATGGATAATGAGTGGTAAAACTTAAAAATAAAGTGAAAGTAATGAGCTATTTCCCAGGAAAAAATTAGATATTGTCTTCTGCTGTAACATTTTATAAATATGACATCCAACCTTCCCTCTCAAAGGTACCTTTGTATAAACATATGTAAAAGAATAAAAATAATATACAGTTTTAATAATTTAAACTATTTATTAGACACAAGAAAATATTCATTGAGTTTACAGCCTTCGGTTACGTAACTGAGAGGATGGATGGAATCAGGTTCCGATTCTGCTGACGAATTGCACTCTATTGCAACAACAATCAGTGGGAAATTCCACAATATAATATTCAATAACAGTTATTGACTATGGTAATAATCTCAATACAATTCCAGCGCTATCTCACTGAACAAATACTCTCTAGTGGGCTTTGGATTTTATAGCAGTAAATTATTAAACTAAAGGCAATCATAAATCAAGAAATGATGCCACAGTTGGAGGTTGCCGGTCCAACGCTAGTCCCACAATATTTCATTCACCTGGTTATCTCGAGCGTTCTTTGCCTGAGAAACAGAGCGAGGAATTTAATAAAAAAAAAAAATCAGATGTAGACACCACACGACTTCCTTGTACATCCATTAAACTTTAAATCGGTGCCTCAAAAATGGTCCTGAATCACTGCTTTGTTGCTACAAAGCCTAATCCTAATTCTAGATGTGCTAGCCTCAGAATTTTATATACTAAAACTTATATTTAACGCTTTTATTTCTAAAATTGATAAGAGGACCATTTAAAAAATCTTATCTGACCAGTACTTGACTTTCCCCCAACCAAATATTAAAAAGGAGATAATTTTTATATGGAGCGAAAATTAAAGCACACACAACTTCTGATTGGTAGTAGGCAGCCGAAATTTAAAACTTTATTTGCAATGGCATAAAATTCTCAAATTCAAAATTTGAAAAGAATACGATTATACTTAAATATATTATTTTTACTAAAATCTGTGAACAAATAAAATACCACTTCCGGTTGTATTAAAATTGCAAATAAAATCTAATGGGATCTTCACATAAAGAAAAGAAACATAAATACAAAAATTCGTACCATTTGGTTAATTAATATTGGAACTAGAGTGAATACTACCTCCACACGTCCATACACATATAAAAAAGCAAATGTACCTCTATTTGTTCAGATAAAACGTATAAGAATAAACTATGAATAAAAAGGCAGTTAACTATCAAGCGAATGAGGTTGTGACCATGAATGAGGTTTTTTGTCACCATATATTCAAGTATATATATATATATATACTAATTCCCGCTCTGTATTTTCAAAATCATCCTTTGCTTATTGGCCTTAAAAATTCTTATGAAGCTACAAATATAACCTTATTATATTTAACTAAGATCTAACGCATTCATTTTATGAAAAAATGAAAAAAAAAAATATTGCTAATAATAATTCTCTATAATAGACAGTAATACAAAGAAAAATAAATAAATAGATACATTTTATCTAGATCTAGTTATGTATTTTATTTAAATGATTGTATTTGCTTATTTATCTAATCTTAAATTCGTTTTCGTATTGTGTTTCAAATTAAAAACCGTTTCAAAATTAATACCGACTTCGAAAACGTTACAACTAATGTAAATAATAATACATCATAAATATTTATGCCTAATATCAATATCATTATCATTGTATTAATAACAATAATCTCTTACAAGACCATATGCTCTGAGAGCATAGAGCATGTATGTTAAATAAATGAACGGCTCTCTCACAGGTTTACTGTGTGTGTGAAAGAAAGAAAAAAACAGACCATGTAAGCTATGTACTTACTATTCATCTATATTGTATCTTATCTGTTTAAATTTTGATTTTCTCATATTTAAATATTTTCCATCATCCATTTCACTAGACGAAGTAATATTGTTTATAGAAAGAAAAAACACGACAAATGACACTAAAAAATATAACCAGTCCATTGAAAAGGGTTCATCACGAAATCATTAATAAATGGGTAAATTTAATACAAGAAATAAATTAAATAATTATAATTTCATTTTATTATTTATTCATACAACGCCTAGGAGGGAGGAGAGAGAAGGAGAATTAAGATTCACGTCATATTTAAAATAAGATAAAAAAATAAATAATTACGGGACAATGATTCATTTTTTAATTTTTCCAGGCCATTGTACCACAACAATAAATTTGAAAAAAAAAAGAGTTTTAATATTAGGAATTTATGAGTTTTAACTTCTTTTTTGTTTAAATACACCTTGTTTATTATAAACTGTGATAAATTAAAATACATATTACTCTGATTACCTAATTAATTTGTTATTTTATTTCAAATAAAGAATGAGGACTCCTGATAATATTGGTTATAATATATGTGACCAATATTATCAGGAGTCCTCATAAAATAGGTAGCGAATAATAGTTTACTACTAGTTGTTAAAGAGAGTAAAAATATTGTTGCTTGTATAAATTGAGATATACATAAATAGATGTAAAACATAATTAAATATAAATAGTCATAAAATTTTAATGCCGAAACCCGGGATCGAACCAGGGACCTTTAGATCTTCAGTCTAACGCTCTCCCAACTGAGCTATTTCGGCTTGTGGTATAAACCTATTTATCTTATAATAATCAGTATTTGTGTATAATAGTACATATATTATATAAGCATATATATTTAGATACTCGTTAGTTGGAGACAAGAACGGCAGTGAATGAACTCGTGGTGATAAGCTACGACACGTCCAAGTCGTATGGCAAGTGTTTAGTCACATGGCGCCCACATGTTGTTTTCACAAGTGTCTTCTGTCCTTAATCCTGTTAGCTCTACCTATATTCGATTCCTGCCTCTCCTTAAGTATGTACTTAACACTGGAATATTCTATAAATACAATTGTGTATTTAAATATTTTTTTAACAGTGAAACTCTTTTATATGGCATTCCATGCGCTATAATAGTAAGTACCTCGTAAATTAACTACTTAAATTTTTAATACTAACATAAAAAGTAAACAGTATTTGAATTACATGAAGAAAAATAAAAGAAATGAAACTAATATATCAAATTAAAAACCTACAAATATTCTTCCGCACTGATTGGTCATCAAAGTCTTAATTATTAATTAATTTCATTAATTCGGACCTTCACAAGTATGTATAAATAAATAAATAAATATATATATATATATATATATATATATATATATATATATATGTATATATATTTACACAATTTATTAGTCTTAAGGATAAAAATCCCCAACAAACGGAATTGGCATCAACTCAACACGATAACTTAAGGTACAAACAAAATAAAATAAGAATAATAAAAATACCAGGCAGAAAATGGGCATAAATTTGATTTTCAAGATTTTATAATAAAAGGAAAAAAACAAATTTAGAAAAAAATAACTATCACAAGCCAAAACTATCACAGAGAACTTGAACAAGGCAATGCATTTTGAAACAGATTCTGAAAGCATAAATAGATCATACGCAGAATTATTAAATATATAAAATACCAAATATAACAGCAATTTTTCATAGTTAAAAGTTTTTCTATAGAGTGGACTTAAATTATCTTTGTTTTTTCTGGAAGGATCACTGAAATTGATGTGTAAATGTTGTTTAATAATGAAATAGTAGAAGAAAAAATGTAATGGATATCCTTGAATAAGATAATATTATTGATTTATACTAATTTTCTTTAGTACAATACACAGAGAATCGCCTTATATAATTTATAATTAATTTAATTATAAATGTTAATCTTAATATTAAATATACTTTAATAAATATTCTGTTTTTGATTTTTTTTAGAAATGTTATCACAAAATTAATTATTTCGTTATACCAGTCAAATAATATCTGCTTTCGGAAGAAACATTTTTTATAAAAGCTTTAAATTTTAAATAAATACCTAATTCTCCAGTGGTAAATGTACACATATATATATATATATATATATATATATATATATATATATATATATATATATATATATATATTTATTTATTTTATTGGACAAATAGTGTTAACATATCATTAATATAAATGAATGCAAACAATGATTATAATCTAAGACCGGATTTGTATCCAAATGCATAATTTTTAAAATAAGTTTTCCAACCAAAATAATTGAATATTTCTACGAATCAATACATTTGGTGTAGATAAACTAAATTTTATTTTGCATAATTGATGGATTATTGCATATATTTGCACATTTGGCCAACTTTTTTATTAAAATTATTTTTTTCCAATTAAAATAGAAAATAGATAGGTAGACTATTTTCTGGAACACGTTCAATGTAGTATAGTTTTTTAAATTATTATTGAATGCATCAATTATAAGATAGATAAACAGGATCTACGACGAATAAAAATTATCTACGATCGTAATCGTAGCATCAAAAGACAAAATCACAACTTCAAACATTTACTGTGTAATATACTATAGTGATTATATGCTCCTTTAGCCAAAGACAATGTTAACCTTAAATACAATAATCTTTAATATATAATCATTTAATGAGTTTTTTGGTGAATGAATGGTTTTTTCATTGCCTCTTTGATGGGTACAAACAATATCGTATGTTCTAGTTGTCATATAAATAATATAGAGAGTTTTCCAGATAATCTATCTCTCCCTCTTTAAATTCTAGTATGTTCAGAGTATCGGACAGAATGATTACAAAAAGTATTTTTTAAAATTTAAAAAAACATTGTCAGATGATAATTATTGAATAATCAAAATGTATTAATAAAAAAAATAACTGGAAGCTTGTCCAGAAAACTCTTTTTGACACTTTTTTCTGTTATATTATGAATTATTGCCACTCTAATTTTTAGCTTTCTGAAAAGAAAGTGCACTCATTTTAAAGTTAAATTAATACTCTACAATGTTTATTTGAATAGTTTTCTAAAAAAAAAAAAAAGTTTCCGTTCAGAGAAATTAGGAACTTTGTATAAACATCGTGTTTTTGTGTTTTATGTGATGAGCACCATCGGCCGCATCGGATCACAAAGGTGCTCGATATGAATTCGTCTTAAAATTGAATTTTCTATCAGAATCCGTAAAAAAAATTACCGCATCCCATTAGAAATTCCAGAAGTAGAGTGGCTAGAGCAATACTCCGGTAGATTAAAAATTCGGTAATACGCCTCAAACTTCAGGTAATCCAATGGAGATACCCCTCCCCTCCCATTTTATTCTGATATTCTAAACATTCTAGGATTTGAAGGGGGAAGAATAGATTATCTGTGACACCCTGCATATCGTAGGATTTTACTTCCTATGCATTTCTGAGCTCATACATTTCTGTTGGCTAATGAACTTTTACTACTTTGTCAAAATAAATTGTATGAAAAAAGACTAAATTATTTGTTTAATTGCTTTTTATTTGTATAAATTTTCGACTACAGGAAATAAGTAGAATCAAGGCTCAAATAAAATAACAAAACAAATATCTGAATAGTAAAAGATAACAGAAGTGTGGTAACTGAAAATGTGTTTTTAAAAAAAAAATCTAATTTTATAGAAATATTTTTCATTTGCTTTTCATAAACCAAAAATAATAATAATAATCTCATATTTTAATAGCATACATAATAGGATTGTATTATTTTATATTTATGAGCTGAGATGTTACAGACACATCATTTACAGGATCTAAAAAAACAATTTTTAACAATAAATTAAATTAGTTTGTAACAATGAGTACCGATGTTCGTAATATTTCCGAGATTTTGGAGTTATAACTGTCGACTTGTACATAAAAAAAAAAAAATGTTTGCCAGAGTTAAGCAACCAAATGATCATTAAAAAGTAAAGAATCTGTAAAAAATATTGTACGGTTATTTAGACATTTAATTTTGTTTTTTATTTGTAAATTTAAGATAAATTAGAATCGAAATGAGGCAGGTCTTACTCCAAAATCATAGATGACATAGTGATGTTGCCAATGAGACCCCAAGCTGTTAGTGTAATTAGATTTGTATGATAAAAACCTTCATAGATTGCATGTATAGTAATATTTAGAACATTATAGTGAGCAGGGGACTATAAACATCTGCGCGCTAGGGGTCTTAGATGCCAGCCTACAGACCCATGCTGTGCTCCAATCTACCAAATGGAACCCTACCCATAATTTATAATTCTTTTATAGTTATTGAGGATTGATGGGCGATAGTAACTGTCAATATAATGCTAGTATTATTTTAACAAAGAACAGTATTGAAATCAGAATTAAAAAGTTTTGTAAATTTGTGAATTCTATAGATGTGGGAATTAGTTGATAAGAGCTGATAAGAGAGATCAAACTAAAAATGTTTGATGTTATAAAAATCAGGACGGGAATTTGTTCCTGTTACAGCTTAAACATATCCAACTGAGTAAACAACAAAATGTTCACAAGCAAATGAATAAATAGTTGAACAAATGGCCTGTGATTAAAATTTGATAGTTATACTGAATTAATGATATTAACATCGTTTTGTATAACTTAATTTTAAATGAAAACCTTGCATGAAATTTTAGTCTGTAGGATTTGTATTTAGTGAACGAGAAACTGATCTGCAGAGCCTTTAAGTAAGTTTGCTCTTAAAGAAATAAATAAGATGTAGACCATATTGTAATCTATAGGTATATTATTTTGATGACACAGCACTACGGTTTATTGAGCACAAAAAAACAAAACATTTTTAATGAAAGAGCGGCCAAGATAAATTGTAAAATAAGTAAAATATTCAAAAGTTGGGAAAAAAGATCTAATTGTATGTGAGAAAAAAAAATACGTTGATCGATAAAACCGACCTAATTAATGAATATTTGATTTTTGAATTGGACATATAGCCCTAAATAATATAGAAATTATTTTAGATTGTGACTGTAGAACATGATTTTTTTTTTTCGTTTATTAAAGCCTACTTGATTTCCCAATGTATTCACTTATTATCAATGGCATCCAGTTCATTTTCGTATGATAGCCATATTTTTTCTTTCAATAAAAAAAAAAAAAAAAAAAAAAAAAAGTAAGGTTAAAGTATATACTGTTTTATTAGAAAATGGTAGACAATAGGAATCGAATTCGTTTACAAAATTTTACATAAAAAGGTGCATGGAAAATTATTGCAAATATTATCACCCACCCAATGTCCTCCAATTTTAGGATAATTCTTTTCTTCGCAAATTAGGATATCCTTAACATAATGTAACATAATTTTCAAAAGCATTTTTTTCGTATCTCAAACACTATGCACTGAAAATTTTACTTTAAAAGAGATGTTTGCTTAAGTGGTGGTGGATTTCCTTGACCAGAGTATAAATATAACTGTGTAAAGTAAACATTCTAATCATTACAATAATTCAAAATAATATATACCAGGGGCGTGCGCAGATTTTTTTAACGGGGATGGGGTGTTTAATAAGAAGGCAAATAATCCCCTAAATGTTTATAATCGCCAAATTTGACTTATCCAAGTTTTAAGGATAAGGATGAGAATTGAATAAAAAATTGTTAAAATTACCAAAAATGTTACTCAAAATCCAAATCTTATTTTATATATCCCCAGGATATATCCCTCTGCCACTGATAGATACAATTTATTCAATCGTAATTTTATGGGCATAAGTATATAATAAAAGCACTACCAAAGAAGGGCACTTACTTAGCCGGCCGTTTTTCAAGCTGGTTTAAAAATTACCTCCACCGAAGCCGCTAGGGGGCCAGTTACCACTTAGCCAAGAAGTGGACAAAAAAGGGTTCCTTAGAGAAAAAAAAAGCTGTTGCTGGCCCTCTCGGGATAAAAAACACAAACAGACTGTGTTTGTAAATAGAACCGAGATATGTTTGTATCTCTTGTCGGTGCTTTGTGTCCAGTCCACACCGCCTCCGTATACAGAGGACTTCTGGTCCAAAGTACGCCACAGGTGTTTATACTACAGCGGTTATCGAACTCGAGAATGCAACGTATCAAATGGAAGTAGTTAGTAAAAAAATAATTAATAAAATATAGAAATCCTGTAAAACGAGAATAAAATATATCGAATTTATTTATAATTATAAATCCTTCCCTTCTTTCTAGTATTATATTAACAAATAAATATATATTATTTACCTTAATGTATTAAACTACACCAGGATGTGAATATTGTAGAATGAATCGTGAATCAGCCAGCACTCACCTGAAAAATAAATAAATACGTTTAAAGGTGTGCTAAAAATAAATATATATTATTCTTTGGCAAATTCATAGGTTTCGAATGAATATAATAAGTTCATGAATCAATATATAATAAACTAATAGAAATGAAGAATGTAATGACCATCTTTGTATAAATAAAGATAAAGTAAAGTTACTTACTTCTAAGCCCAAAAAATCTTAAACAAAAAAATCGAGCTTCTAGAGCTATATTTTATAACCATATATATTGTATATATCATTGTAGAAGTGAGAGATGGAGCTCACAAAGTGGTTCCTTTATATTAGAACAGAATAGAAAAATAAACTTTATTCTGGGACTATGTCCCTCAAGAATATATTCAGAGTTCAAATTGCGAGCAAAAATATCTCGAAAACTATGTGAGATAGCAAAAAAATAATTATGATCAATCTTGCGGCACATCATGTCAGCTTGAATTGTAAAGAGAGATCTTATCGCTAGGATTCTTAATTTCCGAGATATAAGGGGGGAATAAAATACATTTTGAGCGTCGTCCTCCCTCCCCTGCAATCCGCTCACCTTGTAGGAGTGGAGACTTTTAGTATGTTTACATTCTAACTAGTCCAAACAAAGTCAAAAATTGTGTTCCTTCCATTTCCCTCTACATTCTTTTATTGGCTGGACTAAGTGTGCCATTTCTGTTTTTTCTGACGTACTCTATGTTCATCCGAATGGGGTGATTATTTTAATTTATTTATAGTAGGTTATCTTCATTTGGCATTATTTAGTATAAAATATGCTCCATAAATGTAAACCTAATCTGTAGGATAAATTTAATGGAGAACATAGTTTAAATTATTAAATATAATAAATAATAAATAATTTTTTGTGGATACAATTGTATAAAAAATACTATACAAATCCACAGATTGAATGTATAAATGACACCACAAGAAACTAAGACCTGGAATAAGCTCATTGACTCCTGTTTGTTTACCGACTAAAGAGGTACTTAGAGGCAGTGTGGCCGAGCGACAATAGGCGGTGTCCCGCGGAGAAACGATCGGCGCTCTAGCAGTCGTCCATTCTTAGCTCTATAGTGGTATATCCTTGTGGAAGAGTCCATTATCCAAGACATGGGGAGGTCCATCATGATTGCCCTATTGTACTCTTCAAGTCTTTGTCTGCTGGCCTTCGGATTGTTTTGTCCGACGATGGGGTCGACAAGCTCACAGAAACATAGCTCTTCAGGGTAATGGGTTCTTATATCCCGCCGAAGTAGAGATATTTTGGATTGAAACTGCTTCCTTATTATCCAAACTTTCAACTGACAAAACGCTTAATTAATAACCTATTTCTGCTACACAATGAATGACTACGATATCAGTGCGTCCTATCCTTTTTTAGATAATGTTTCTAAATATCAAACAGAAAATGAACATAATTCATCTGATTCAGGTAAGTACCTTGTAACCTCTGAAATGTGTACTGATTCCCGTAAATTTGATAACATTTGACTATTCAGAAATATCTTTTTTTTCGAAAG
The DNA here is from genome assembly GCA_948150685.1 of Rhaphigaster nebulosa. Lineage (NCBI taxonomy): Eukaryota > Metazoa > Arthropoda > Insecta > Hemiptera > Pentatomidae > Rhaphigaster > Rhaphigaster nebulosa. The sequence continues at coordinate 21,119,150 of OX411309.1, forward strand.
CAAGTGTTTTGTACTTTCTAAATGAGTTTTGCATTATTTTGTCGAATTTTGACTAACATTAAATGGCTTTCGAAATATTTTATTTATTTTTAGATATAGCCGAAGAAGATGATCGCAAATTCATCATTCGAGTGGACTTCCAAAGGAACGCCTGTCAATTAGATCAATATTGTTCAAGATCCCCTGAATCCAGATCGTACGTAGACCTGTAAGAGAAATAAAAAATCATATGTTGGGAACTTTTTAGTATATTTCACCGAATTACCATTCATTTTATAAAAGTTTGCCTTCAATAAACTAAAGAACACTTAAATCATCCTCAAAAAACAAATTAAACAACAATCCTGTATAAAACTGGTCGCGGCAGTGATGGATACATTGATTAAATTTGTCAGAAAGTTCAGTTCAACCATAAGTCACAGTATTTGTGTTAAATCAATTTTATTACTTTCACTTAGGTAAGGAAAAGCATTGCGATCGTGAAAAAGTTCGAATCCGAATATTGAACTGAAATAAATGCCTTTTAAAGTTTCATATCCAAGTCCCGTAAAATTGTTTGTGAGTGAGCGTCTGATTGTGTAAGTGTATCTGGTAAGTCCAGCTCCAAAACAAAGAGTTGTCCCTTCCCCATGCGTATTTAAGGGAGGTGTGAGATTGTGATGTTACAGCCACTTTTTCGCCAAAATCGACTTACCAAAAGTGCCACTCTATATCATAGATTCTACACATTTTTACGATTTTCTGAGAATCGGCCGCAACGATTTGTATCTAACTCGGTATATCAATGAATTAAATTGCCTTTAATATCAGGGAAGTCTTATCATTATCACTGAAATAGTCTGATAGGGCTTAAGTGCCGAATTTTTAAAATTTCTTCCTCTTCAGTAATTCCATTTTGTTTATTTGAAATAATTAACCATTTCTCATTGTTAGGAGTAAATATGAACTATGAAAGAATTTGATAATTTACTAAAGAAGAGAAAAAACAGAAATATCTTCCCAGGTTAAAACATATTTCGGAAAATAAGAGTAGTAATATATATTTATTAATCATCGTTGGAAAGCTAAAGATTTTGTGAAAACCATTAACTAACATATAAAGTCGTAAAAGGTAATGGCGAGTGACGAAAACGCATGAACCTAAGTGATTGTTGTAAAAAATAAGTTATACTTTAATATTATTTAATGGAAGCTAAATGTTTTAATGGAAATTAAATGGAATTTCAATGGAAACTAGATGCAAATATTTAAAATTAACTTCAAATAGGGAGGTAAATTAAAACTTTTTGATGCGCGCACCAAATTTTTTTTTTAACTATTCAAGTTACTTTTCCTATAATTATTCTAAAAAAAAGTATGTTAATATATTAGTTGCAATTAAAAAAAATCTTATAATGTTTAGAAACACCTGTAATTTTCTAACTCATGGTCTACTTACTACCTAATACTGATTGGCTTCTGAACTCTCTATATAACAGATAAATGTACGAACTTCACACGAGATGGCTGAGTAAATATTTATCATTCATTCAAAATTTCGATTAATAGTTGAAACAGGTAATTTAAAATAATAATTAGAGTTATTTTATAGAAAAAGTAATAATGCTATAATTTTAATGTTGCTAATTTTATTTGATTGCTGTAGAAGGATGAGTCTGTAGGAGAAGGTATGTAAGCCATGAAATCGGCATCGACCTTGAATTCGCTAAGCCTTTTACTTATTTAAAAAAAAAAAACCCAACGGTTGAAGAAGAAATTTATTTATACTGATATATCAGTCGTGGATCGAATTAGTTGGTCGGCTTAACCCATCTATCGTGCAACCCTCTCCACATCTCTTTAAATTGTATATTGTTGTGTTCCTTGTGTCTAGTGATTAAAAAGTTTTCAAATAAAACAAGTAGAACGATTATTCTCTTTATATACATTCAAAAATACCCCCCAAAAATATGGTGTGATCCCGACCTGCTCTACGAATATCCCGAATTGTGTGGTCACTCTGATGTGGAGTCACCCTGTGGAGGGAGAGTCCCTTCCACCCACAGACTACCTCTGGATGCGTTGACGTTAACGAGAAGAATATCCTTGTCATTCTTGAACATTAAGAAGTATTTTAGATCTCTCTGTCCATTTAAATAAAATAACTTATGTTTTATATTTGTAAGAAATTTCGAACTGGGCATCTTGTGAATTTGGCAATCAAGTTTAACAATAAAACAGTGTTACAGGATACTTTGGAGAAATCAAAGATTTCGTAAGGGAAGATTAAAATTTCTACGTTGGTTGGACAGGTTTGTTTTAAACATATTAGAGAAGGTGACTAGAACCTCGAAAATAAATCTCGTCCAGCGTATCCTCGATTATCGAATTGGAAAGGATGATAATCTCTATTTAGAAAAGCAAACTTAATAAGGTGATGAACTGTCAGTTATTTAATTGAAGGTAAAAACCCACAGACTTCCCAAAAATCAGTTACATATTTGGACCTACGACGATATACAAGTACATATTTCCATAATTTTCATTATCAACAGGAAACAGAAGCAGGGATCTTAACTTTTTCCGAATGTAACCATATTTTCACAGTACAATCCGATCAAGCATCCATCCATCTTTTTCCAGGTGTACCTCCATCACTTCAAGACTACCGAACATTATCCGCTATTCCCTCTTCCTTTACCCGGACAGTTTAAAAGTAGCCGTCCTTTAACAGCTACTGGACGAGAACATCTGCGAACCCAATTGGGAAAAGGGACTACTCCAATGGAAATTCCTTCTTTAGTTGAGTGAACGATAGTAACCTGTCTAATTAGTCTGAAGTCACCTAAATGGTTTCCGGTTCCCAGTTCCCACACAGTAAGCTAGGAAACATCTGCGACAGTCCTGACAGTAAAGGTCCTGCCTGGCCTTTAATGTTATTTTTTTTTTTATTTATTAAATATCACGCTTATTGAAAGATATTTTTTATTTTAAGGTATACATGGATTCATAAGTTATATAAATAAATAAGGATTGTTATTTCTATTGATATATATATATATATATATATATATATATATATATATATATATATATATATATATATATATATATTTTATATATTTTTTTTTATGTGGGCCTGTAAATATACGACGGCACATAGGTGCATATTTTTTATTATTATAAATATTATTATAATAATTTACATTATATTATTTTATTTTATAATTAAATTGTTGAATTAAACGTATGAATACAAATATTAACTTATTTATATTAGAAAGCAGCTTTCTTCAATAAATTAAATGATAATATGCTGATAAGATGAAAACGGAATGACTAAACTATTTAACATATTTTACACAAATGAAATTCAAAAACAAGCCGCGATGCTCCCTAGAGATAACATTTCCCGCTTCTCAAGTCGGTCTTAATTTCTCCCACTTCTTAGCTACTAAACATTACTCTGCCCCAATCCTTTATCTAAATGCAAAAGAGTCCCAGCAAGAGAGTATTTTATTTTCTCTGACATCTTCAGACGCAGTCCGTATAACTCTGAGGCGCTTAATAGAGACGATGAATAATAATAAAATTTTCTGTCTTGTATTCTTTTTTTAGTAGTTTTTGTATTCATTTCTGTTTACAGCTCTTATGAAAATAGTTTTTTGTATTATGTTCTAATTGTATTTTCATAAAATTGAATTTAATAAAGTATAAAAACCCCGTCTGTGGAAATAACTTTTACATCTTACAACCCTATCCGTCTTAAGGGACGGAATATATTTGCATATCTACTTAAACATGTTGGTGGGTTGCTAATGAAGTTGGCGTCCATGAACATTGAAACTTGGTGTTATAGTCGGGTGCCTTCCATAAACTTACAGAAATCAATAATCTTCTTTGCTCATTAATTTACTTTCTGTATGCTTACATGCACAGATGAATGGGACGGAATGTATTCGCAAGGAGTCGTAACGTGAAGTGGAAGGCACTGGACTACTACACCAAGATTAAATACATATTCATGTATGTCAACTTCACTAACAACCCACCAATGAGTTTAAGTAGATATGCAAATACATTCCGTCCCTTAGAACGATTAGGGTTGTAAGATATGAAAGTTATTTTCATATTCGGAGTTTTAATTTTTTATTAAATAAGATTTTATTTTAACGTTTTTCAATTATTCAAAACTTATAATGTATTACCATATGTTATACATAACATATTGTATAACTTACAAATGTTATAAATAAGAAGCATCAACAAAAAATCGAAAATACTTAAAACATAAAGAAACATTTTTTCAGTAATTTGAGCTCACATTGTTTCAAAACATACTCGGGAATTCAATGAGTAATTTGAGCCATCGAACTTAAAAATAGGTCGTGAGGTTTGCCCAAAAAATTGCTATATACCCAGAAACGGTCAAACTAAATACATTATCCTCGTTGTGGCTAAAGCGTAGTCGAATAAAAACTGTGGATAACTCAGCCAGCATTGGAACGGGTATGGTTTGAATAACATAATAATAATATTCGAACTCAGCATTTTAAATTTAATTCACATACATAAACATACCAGATGGTTGAAAACGATCCCGAAAATCGACCAAGCTAACCTTTATATACAAGATCTATAAAACTAGAACAGATATTCCTTCTTTTTTGATTAATTATTAAATTTTTCATAGTTTATATTAATCCATTTTCTATTTCTACTGACAATGAAAGACGGCCAATTATTTCAAATAAACGAATTAAAGGTACTTCATAAGAAACAATTTTGAAAATTCGGTATTTGAACCCTGTCGGACTATTTCAATAAGGATAATACCTAGCTGAGATTAAATATTGTTAAATTGTACATTGATAAAACTGTTAATCAAAATCATTTGAGCCGTTTTCGAGAAAATTGTAAACAAAAAAAGGAAGAGTAAAATCGATTATATGAAGTGGCAATTCCGAAAATTTTCTTTACCGATAAAGTTACTGAAACCTTCCAGGCATACACCTACCTTAAATACATAATTTCTGTTTGGTACAACTTTTCGGTTTTGTGCTAGGCTATTCACAGATAAGCACACACAAATCATTTTGCAAGACTTGGTTATTTAGATTCGGGGAACCTTAAAACGTGTTTATCCGTTGAAAACTCGATTCGAAATTTTTCAAGATCGTAATACTTTATCATTATATAAACTATTAATATATATATATATATATATATATATATATATATATATATATATATATATATATATATATATATATATATTAAAAAACTAAATACAGTTTGCTCGTAAAGATCTAATATCTACCTTACAAGCTAAGTGAATTAACGAAAAAGTGTTATGAGAAGCAAATAAATCGTCAGAAATTAAAAATACCTTAAAACCGTTTTATAAATTTCAGAAGCGAATAAGAAGCAGCTAAACCCTTAAATTTACAAAATTTCGTTCAAGGAAGATCGATCTCCCGATAGTTTAAATGTATCAAAATCAAAGCCATTATTGCGAAAATTACTTTGTTAATATAATTGCTCGTTCAAAACGCCATTGTCAATTATAATATTGTCAAGTATTACAAAGCCCTGACGATAATTCCCAGGGCACCTCAAAGCCGCAGTAATTCCGATAATAACAAGCCTAACTCCTGGACAGACATCCTGCCAAAACTTCAGATAAACACAAACTTGGAGCGCTCTCCGGAATAATAAAGGGCTTGCTCCTCACTGCGGTAACTGTAAAGGACATTTCACAGAGGACAATAACTGGACACTACCTCTTCCGACCAACACTCAACATCGATTTAATAACTTTATTTTGAAATAATGTTATCACGAATTCCGGAATGCTCGGGGGAAAATGAAACACATCGCACATTAAGAATGAAATGTGTACAACTCATCAGCTTCCTTGAAAACTTTTGAGTTTCATTTCGGACAATCCAACGCAGGAGACTAGAAATATTGGGTTCTGAAAGGGTCCAACTTCAAATAATGTATAATGTTTAGCGCAAACTAACCAAAGGAAAGTAAAATTAAATATCATTAACAAATTAAATAAGTTAAAATATATTAAATATCATAAACAGATGTGCATTCTCATATTTCATTATAAAACAATTAATAAGAAGAAAAGAAACATATGCTCTTGCATTTTTTTTTTTTTTAACGTTTTGCGAAGAATATTTTTATCGTTTTTATGATGCACACTATTTACGACAGAAAAAAAAATTATTTAATCACTTAAAAAAAAAAGAAGTAAAATAAGATAAATGACGTGTCCCACAGCGGTGTTTCACTGTCCAAACGACACATATGACATATGAATAATAAACAGTAATGGTCCCACTATTGATCCTTGCAGCACTCCACTGATGAAGAGAAAAGCCTCTGGACCGTTTGATAATTGGGATTTAGTTAGAATTGAGTGTCTCGTTAGTGCTCATGTGTACTTGCGAGGGATTGTAACAACTTTAACGACTGCACTAAGTGTAGCGGGTGCATTAACTTCAGTAGTACAGGATCTACGATAACGAAGTCTCTGCTAAATAATGAAGGAATTTACAGTATGGAGTCACTAAGCTATAAAGGATAGTGTATATTGTATATTTTAGATCAGCTATATCCAGAGATGAGTCTCCTCCCCGAAGTTAATATGGACGACGAAACTTTGTATATATATTATATTATATTATATTATATATAAGCTGTTCTTTTCAGAAAATGGCGCTTCAAGATTTCATAAAATTTCTGCTGATTGCTACATTTATCTTTAAAATTGTATTAATTTTTCTTGAACCCATTCGTAAGTAAATGCATAGAGGTAATTGTGCAAGGTATCTTTTTATTCCTAACATAATTTCAGCCCTAAATTTTTTAATATGTGTTTAAATTATGATAGATAAAGAATTAAGACACTGCTCAGATAAACAAATCTTAAACATTTGTATTAAAGTGAGATTTGTATAAAAGTGATAAATAAATAGAACAGCAACTAGATTTGTTTATTAAAATTATGTACAATGAAATAATAATTGAATTAGGTACTAGAAATTCTGAAAAAATAAAATAAAAAATTTGAGAGCATAAAAATTAAGAAAATCTCTACAAAGCATCAGATAGATTTGAATAATGCTTTGGGGACGTTTTTCCTTAAAATATACTTAGATGAGATAGCATTTTATTAAATGAGACACTCTTGAAAAAAGAAAGAAACACATCTACCCTAGAGGTGTCTACAGACCAACTGAAAATGTTACTTTGTTCTTCAAAATATCGAGAACTTTCATAAATTCTATTCTGACACAACTGCCCTCCACCGGTCACACGATGAATATATATATATATATATATATATATATATATATATATATATATATATTTTTTTTTTGACACTCTTAATCATAAAAATACAATCATCTTGTTGAAATTCTTAATTGTAGAGTTGTGCCGGTTTTATTCCAAGCTAGCGTTATGTATTTATATATTATTCAATATACTCTATCTCCTCCTTTTACGTTTTTACTGGGTTACAAGAGATTTGGAAGAAAAAGAGCGGAAACTCAGTTAAGTAAATCAAGTTACATCAAGCAAATAAAGTTTTCATTTTTCCTTTTCTTTTCCTTACTTTTTCTCGGCTATATGCATATATATAATATATATATATATATATATATATATATATATATATATATATATATATATATATATATATATACATATATATGTATTTTAAAGGGCTTATCAAACTCGTTATAGCCTTGGCGCTACATTCTACTATAGAAAAAATGTTTGTTGGCTATTGCGCATAGAGTGTCCGATTTGGTACAAAGGCAGAAGTCAACAAAACACTACAAAAATAAATAAATAAATAAAATAAGTAGCAAAATCGGTCCACTAATTCAAGAGATAACCGTAGCACAGTGACACATACAGATCAATGGCCGAAAATGGGGTTTTCCGACTCATTTCGAAAATCTTCCTCGGTTACAACTAGAGGTAGGAAAGTAATAATGGATATCAACGCATTCCTTTTTTTTCTTGTTGGTTTTTTTTCCTGTTTTCCAATTTGCATTTCCTTTTTAAATGATATTTTCATTTTTGTTTACAAAGCATAATTATCACTAACAACCATTAACACTCGACCTCTTTTCTCACGAAGAAGGCTAAGAGGAAATGGAGGAAGATAGTTATTGGAGGAAGGATATTCCCTCTCATTGCTATTCAGAGCGGCAGATGTTAAGGGGCAGGTACCCGCCGGAGAACGGGTCCCTATCCTTTATTTACTTTTCCTTCCCATGTCTCCTGTTACTTTTGTACTTTAAAATCCTTTATCACACCTTTTGGTACTGATCTCACATCTCCTGTTTTTTTGTTGTAGTTTTTCATCCAAGCGGAAGCGGCTCAGGTGAAACCGCCCCGGCCTTTTTTTATTTTAAATAGTTGCTGGCTAACAAAGCACTGAGGGTAGTGGATGCCGTAACTCGGAGGGCATTGTACACAATACGAGCGGTGTGTATGGCAATACATGTAAACATCTAATATCAGATTTGTTAAAGATGATTTATTTCATTTTTTCTGGACTAAAATTTTCCAGTTATCTTGTTTATTTTTTATTTACATTATCTTGTTGTGTTTTTTTTACATTTAGTTTGTCTATTTATTTATTTTCAATTGTGATGAACACATGATTATACTATTTTATTTATTTTTGTTTAATTAAAACAATTTAAAAAAATAATAAACGGAAAAATGTTAAATAGGACTATAAATTGCTTACTATAGTAAATAAATAAATATTGCTTCTGATATTTTCCTTAAACCTATTTTAAAAAAGAAGAATGTTTTCAATTTAACATGAAAATAATATAACTACTTATTTTGAGAGCTGCCGTGAAGTTAAGTCCAAGGGAAGATCAATTATAAAAATAATTTCAATAAAACCACTCTTTGACGTTGAACAGTCATAGATTCAATTCCTAAATGATTCAAATAGGAAATCTCAGAACAAATTTGAAATGAGTTGAAAAGTGTCATCTAAAATCAAAAAGGTACCGAGAATATATAGGCAATCTCATGAGCATTTTGAAATCGAAGATGTTAAACAAGATGAAACTTTGAGTCCAATAATGCTTTTTATTTTTGAAGATAATATTTAAAATATATTCAAGAGAATACACAGCTAATGATCTTAAATCCTGGCCAAAGTACGAAAAATTCAAATCCAAATGCTGAGTATGAACACAGTTTTGTTTTTATGCACCTGAACCTACAGGGATCTGACATTTTCCGCCGTTAAATCTTTATTTATGGGTAACTTTATTCGTTTATGGGTTCAAAGTTTAATCAAAATCAAATTTAAATTTTACTGTACCACTGATGTCACTGAGTTGATATTAGTTATACTATTTTTAATTCTTTAGATGAAGATATCTTCGATGCTACACACTTAACTCATGAGAGGAGCTCCTTAGATGATGAATTATCTACACTTTATACTCTCGAGGAAGGAAATTCATAAAAATAATGGAGGATAGCTGTCTTATTGTATGCTATGAAAGATGTTTGAGTTAAAGCCCAGCTAATTTTACGTAGGTAGGGAATAGAGGCAATTGTTATAGGCATATTATTGATTAACGGCTTTGCCATGATCTCTATAACTTCGATCCCGGACCATTTTTCATGTTCCGTTGAGATTCAGTTGGAACATGATATTTTCATGTTCAGGATAGCGATGAAAATATAAATTGTATTAATGTCTATTTTCAAACATGTACCGGAAAATTTGATTAATTTTAGTATCCAGATGGATGAATTATTTACCCCTTATTATAATCTAAAGAAGAATGTAAGAGATTTATATAATAATCTAATGTCCAACCTTACTTTAGCTACAAGAGAATCAAAGATTATCCATCATCTAATTATTAAAGAGTATAAAATTTTACAAAAAACCGTGGTATAACAAGGAATGCTGAATGACGAAGCGTGAATTAAATAAATTATTTAAAATCGTTATAAAGAATAATTTTATGAATGAAACAGGAAATGCACATATATCAACACGATAAATGTATAGAATAATTATTAACGGAAATAGAACTAAGCATGAAAATTAAATAAATTTAAAATTAGCTAAATCTGAGAACTCAACAGAATCCTGAAATATAAAATGATTTAAGACTCTCTTATCAAGAATGAAGATTTAATTGGTATAGACAGCTGGGAAGATGTTAACAATAATCGCAATATTTTCCCCCCAAACCATGAATCCATTCAGTATCATTTTCACAACTGATAATTACAGAAAGCAATACTAGAGGCGGGAAGCGATGAGGCACCGAGGAAGAGCGAATCAGAAAAAATGAATAAAGATTTAATTATTGGCTGCAGTGGCATGCGCATAACCTAGCACCCATCGCATCCCGCTGCTGCCAAAAAACCTGGATGCCAGCGATTATAAAAAAAAAAAATAATAATAAAAAAAAAATTGCAGGCAATATTACAATAGAGTGCTATAAAGTTCTTCCATTAAAGTGGATACAAAATATTTTGCATATATTTGTATTTAATAGATGAAATATTTTCGGAAGAAATGAGGACATTAAAATTGAAAATGTTACATCAAAAAGGGAATCAGAATGTTTACAGGGAATCAGTTAAACCCGTCTAATTATAGACCAATAGCACTTCTGAATGAAATGACCAAAATGTATACAGGAATCATAGACCATCGAGTTGGGTGGAATATAATGAATTCTTTTCCGACAAACAGATGGGTTTTCGTTCAGGGAAAGGTTGTACTAATGCTATTCTTACTCTAGCTTCCGTAATAAATATTCTGCTTCGAAACAAGAAAAGGCATGAATTCATCATACTTGTCGATCTGAAAAGGGCATTTGATTCAGTTTCACACGATAAATCCTCCTCCAACTTTACGAAGCTGGAATTTCTCAAAAGATAATAAGACTGATGAAAATTCAGACTTAATTATAGAAAATAAGGGGTGGTGTTCTAATTTGATACCTGTCACAGAAGGCCTTCTTCAAGGAGAATAAATGTGTCATTCACTGTTTTCGTTATATATTGCTGATATAATACAAACGCGATAAACGATCTTATTATGATGCTCTATACAGACGACATAGCCATCATAGCAACGTCTTGATAGACACCCAGAAGTCATCAAACATCGATTATCAATCATGCCAGAAACACTCTAGAAGTATATGTCTCTAAAACAGTTATGATGCCTTTTTAATTTAATTTTGTTCTTTTAAAAATCATAAGTTACTAAATTGAAAATGATTTAAAGCTCCATTTAAATTTAACAAAATAATATCAGGCTTTTGCGAGTGTTTTTGTATTTAACAAATAATTCCATGAGCCGAAATAGCTCAGTTGGGAGAGCGTTAGACTGAAGATCTAAAGGTCCCTGGTTCGATCCCGGGTTTCGGCAATTATTTTATGCCAACTCATATTTAATAAGCTTAAAATAAATAGTACAATCATTTTAATTTAACAAAATAAGTTAAAGAAGAAATTAATGGAACTTTATTTTATTTAAATTAACATTTGAAAATTATTTCTTTGTGTTTTGTAAAGCAGTGAAATTTCTTGAATAAATTGACAATATTTTAGTCGTCAAACGAAAAAACAGTCGATATATTTCTGAAATTTAGAGGAAAACTGAATTGAAAATTTTGTTGGATTAGCAGTTCAAAACTGTTTCTGTTATTAAATATTTGAAAGTTTTAAGTCTCAATTAAAAATGACTGTATATAAAATGTTATCAGTATATTTAATTTAAAAAATTTTATTTGACCCTTCTTCCTGAGAACGCCTCAATTATAATTAAATAAGGTTGTGATTAAACATAAAATTAGATAGCCAATGTTTGATTTAAAAAAATCGGTAAAGAATAACTATAAATAAAGAGAGAAAAGTGAATTTTATAAAATTAAATATCTAGAAATTTTATTTTATTTTTTTATTTTTGGTATTGTGTTCTCTAAGATTGATTTAAATTACACACCGCTAAATTTATATACAGATTTTACTTACAGTACCTACATTTTCATAAAAAAGTTTTTACATGGTATGAAATCATAATTTTTATTTTTGGGTATTTTTTTTTGGGGGGTGGGGGTATTGTGTTTTTATTGTATTGTGTTCTCTAAGATTGATTTAAATTACACACCACTAAATTTATATACGGATTTTACTTACAGTATCTACATTTTCATAAAAAAGTTTTTACATGGTATGAAATCATAAAACCTAAGATTTACAAAAAATACTGCCGAAACCCGGGATCGAACCAGGGACCTTTAGATCTTCAGTCTAACGCTCTCCCAACTGAGCTATTTCGGCTCATGATTCGGAACTAAAATAGTTTAATTGGGACTGATATAATTTTATTTAGACTGTGACATATCGAATTCATAAATAAAATGAATAAACCATTAAAAATAATAAAATTATATTTAATTCTATAAATCGCCTGATATTACTTTCAGAAATATATCCATTGTGCTTTTCCATTTGATTATAAAAATATAATCGTTTTATTTAAATAATTTTAATGCTTTAATGAAAATTTTAATAAAAATTATTGAACTATTCTTTTAAAATTTATAATATCCAAGGAGGATGAAAAAAGTAATTGCCGAAACCCGGGATCGAACCAGGGACCTTTAGATCTTCAGTCTAACGCTCTCCCAACTGAGCTATTTCGGCTGATGATTCCTCTCGTTAAATACAAAAACACTCCCAACGGCCCCATAATATTTTATTAAAACTGAAGCGGAGCTTTAATTTATTTTTAATATTTGTCATTTATAATTCCTAAATAATTTCTAAAACAGAATTGAAGATATCATTACATTAGACTGATAGAATAAAATGGTTTCATAGATTGCATAGTGAATAAAACGGTAACTATTCACAATTCATGCCCAGAAAAGGCATATTTTAAATTCATACATTTTTGTTTTAATACAGGCTTACTTCAAGGCTATAATATTAAATCACTCAGCTAAAATACCATTAAATTGTCAGGGAAAGATGATGGATTCTAATTATATTTGTGGTCTGGAAATAAATTATTATTTATTTATTCATTATTTTAATTGATAGTAATCTGTATAATGGCTTAATATATACTATAGAAATAGTAGATAATAAGTTTTCTTTTTATTTCTACAATTTATATGGTTACAAAAAAATTATGATGATTGAATTTATTAGATTATAAAACGATTAATGCCGAAACCCGGGATAGAACCAGGGACCTTTAGATCTTCAGTCTAACGCTCTCCCAACTGAGCTATTTCGGCTCATGAAGACCAATTAAAAAAAATTGAACTCTATGCATAAAAACTACTGAAATTGCTGATCAATTCAGCTAATGCTTATAAATATTTTAGACTTGAAACATTGATATAAAACTAAATATCTCAATATAACATGGGATAGGCATCAACTACAATAATGAGGCAACCGTAATGGTAGCTATTTAATTAACTATATTAAATGTTGAAATTATACATAAAACATTTTATAATATTGCATATTACATTCTCATAACATTTATTTTAGTAGTTTTTAAAGTTATAATCAAAGTTTTATATATAAAAAAAATAAATAATTGTAAATGTAAAAGTATGGTAAAATTGTAGTATGTAAAGTATTAATAGACGAGACTTTTGAACAACTTATAAGGGAAACTATATCATTTGATATAATAATACAAACCTTTATAAATTAAAAAAATGATTATTTTAGTAGAAACGAAAAGTAGGCAAAAAAACAAATATATATATATATATATTATGAATGATACAAATCTCTCTTTTCGTGGTCGATTCCAGAAGGAGCTAAGGGCAGAAACGTGAGTTAAAAGAAAAAAGAAGACAAGCATTTTTTAATAAAGTTAAATTAATATCTATTAATTTAAAATTTCTTAAAATGCTTAGAGTAAACGACCCAATGTTTGATAGGCTCCTTAAGTTGATATTTTATATTTAAATTTGAAAAACAACAATAAGATTGAATAGGATTCATTAAATTTGCCACTAACATTATTCTTCAACTAACGTTCTTTCAATCGGCGGTAAATTTAATGAATTCTCACCTATCTAATTGTTGTTTTTAAATTTAAATCTGAAGTGTCACTTAAGGAGCATGTCAACTTTTGGATCATTAACTCAACAAATTTCTAAAACAATTAATATTTTCCAATACATAACGATGGTGCGTTAAGGATGAAAAAAAAAAATGAATTCTCAATTTAAAAAAATTATAGTTAGTAATTTACTTCTGAGACTGGCATTCTGATTTGGTTTGAAATTATAAAACCCAAGGTTCATAAAAAGTAAATGCCGAAACCCGGGATCGAACCAGGGACCTTTAGATCTTCAGTCTAACGCTCTCCCAACTGAGCTATTTCGGCTCACGAGTTAATTACGTGTACACAACGATCCTTGATAAGTCCTAGTGTAATTTGTATATTGATACATGTATAATTAATAAATATAAAAACATAATAAATATTAAAATTTAATTATTTTAATTTAAATAAATATAATCTGTTTTCTAGAAATTCCTAAGTTCTCTGAAGAGATAATTTTCAATTATAATTCGCAAACCAGAAGTACCTTTAAAATGATTCACACTCACAAACCGGTCCATCCTCACTCCATTGGTCCCATCCATCCTCACTCCATTGGTCCCATGGCATCAAGATTCCATTCCATATAAAAAATATCTTACTATCAATAAATTTCTACATTTCAAATTACAAAACTTCGTAAAAAACAAAAAAAAAAAAAACAAATACTGTTAAAACTCTTAGAAAATAACAAATCTGAATATAAAAATAGGATTAACTAATTTTACAATTAAAACAGAGCTCAGTCTTAAAATAGTTTAAAGGCTACAGACTTTTTGGAATATACATTTAATTAAATTATTTTTCTTCTTTAATATTTTTGAAACTGAAAATTGTCATTCAATCTGAAAAGAATAACGTATATGTTAACTTGAAATAATCTTATAAATACCAAATTCAAAAGTCTATAATCAAAAAGGAGTGAGTACTGGACTGACTTCCGTTGAGGAACAGCCTTATAGACCAGTCAAATTATAGATTATGTTGTAATAAATCAAGTAGACGGTTTTATTATTGTTCCCAATGTTGTTTAGGATGCAAAATCAGAATCTGGAGCTATATATTATTGTTATATTATATATAACAAAATTTTCGGATACGTTTTGAGACATGTTAACAAAAAAAAAAAGAAGCAAATTATTCACACTCCTTTTTTGTTTTTTCCCTTATAATTTCAAAGCGAAAAAACCGTTTGATCTTTTTTAAAGCAAAATAAATTGACAACAATTTGATTTTAACTGCAGTTCTTTTTCAATACTTCAATAGTTCAATACTTCCCGAGGATACAGCACTTCGAAAATTGATAATTTCCATAAAGTGAAATTTTAATTATTGGGTAAAATTTTAATTCGGATATTGGAAAAAATACTGATCCTATGAGGAAAATTGTTATGAATGAAGTTGTGAAAAATCTATTTAACTTTAATTCAAGCACAAAACGATGTCTGTGTACCCAATGTTAGCAAAATAGTATTGTCAACAATTTCAATCATCACAAAATCCAATTTTCATTGATTATTTTTTGCAAATTACAAGTCAACCTTTTGACTTACAGATCTTGTCAAAGTGTAATTCGCTCAAAAATATACCTTTCTGAGCGAATCACTCTTTGACATTTAGCCATCGCTCGTATCGTTCCTCTAACAACTGTAATAATAACAAAAAATACATTTTTCCTTATTCGATACTGTTGACACGACGAAATAATTGAAATAATAGTCTAATTAAAGAAAAAGATTTAAGTATTTGCAAACAATTTGTAATTTAAGTATTCGCAAAATAATCTGCTAATAGATGTGTAACATTCTTTGCTCTGCGTAAAGTTATATGTTCAGCATGGCCTAAAGTATGAATCCCTAATGGGATTTTAGTCTACATTAGAAATAAATGTTACAGATTAGATGGGATTCAGTTACTGAAAAAGTAATTCCTTCGTGCTTTTATCCAAGAATATGAGCAAATAGTCGAACTGCTAGCAAGTAGTTAGCAAAAGTTGGCTTAATGATTTTAAATAAGCTTTTACTTTGATATTTTAATTAGAAATCTTCCATGAGATAACATAGGCAATAATATATATCGACGTCGTTTTTTTGAAAAAGGCTTTAATCGCCATTTAGCAAACTTTACAGAAAACATATGAAACGTTTTTTCCACAAATAAAAATATATATATATTTTTTAAATTGTTATTGTTTATTATGTACAACAGGGATTTATCAAGGTAGCAAAACTTTTATAATTACAATTTACATATTTTTAAGGCACCCTTCAAGGCCAGAGCGACGACTAAAAGTCGTCAGTATTTAGTGCTGAAGTCATCAATAATCGATTTTTAAACCATTTCCAATTTTTTTTTCGATGTATCGTGAGCGGGAATCGATGGAGGTGATATTTAAATAATAAATCGAAACCTAAATTTCGAATTTTTGGCGCTTAAGCCTTTTTCAAAAAACGAAGTCGATATAAGGGGGATAAGTTTACATGTAAAAGTTTTAATACCTCGTTCCTAAAATATCTAAGAGAAATAAAATTAAAAAGGAAAACAAAAACGGCCAAAAAAAACAACAAAACAAACAGAAAGCTTTTACATCTTCAGTACAATTCCATCTATTTCATAATATTTCAAAAATAGTTTTTTTTCTGTGGATGGTGATAAGTAGGCAGAGGTTACAAGTATTTTTGGTATCGAATTGAAGGCCCAATATTGAAAAATTTAACAAAGGCGGTGGAAAATATTCTCTGGACTTGACTTGAGGTAGACCTTAGCCTCAGCCCCATAAACAGAACTACTAAAGGACTATCGGAAGTGATAAGGAGAATGCTCAGCGGTCGACTAATAAGCACTATCTGGGACCTGCGACCGCCCTTCCAAGAAGGGTCGGCAGGACCTCGTGTACTCTCTTTGACCTGTTAGTGTCCTGCATCAAGATCGTTATCCTTCTCCTCTTAGTTAAGGACCTGTCACTATCCCAATACCTAAGTCACCAGGCTTGTCAACCTAAACATCGCCAAAAAAAAAACTAACGCACGTTAGCAGAGCTAAAACTTGCGTTTCTCTGGTATACTTATTTATATTAATATAATCTTAATATAAATTCAATCAAATCTTTGGAATAAATACAAATTATATATTGAACCCATTTATAAGTTAACTCTGTGATAAGTGAACAATCTTAACCGGATGGATAAATACTATTGTCTATTTAAAGAAATAAATTACTAAAATGTTTAATAATAACCATGCATTTTGATTAAAATGTTACAAAAGTGTCATTGTATCATTCAAACGTTCTGAAGCTCATATTTTAAAATGAAAAATATTATTATCTAATTTTTATAATGACTTTTTAAACTATTTTTTGCATCATTTAATATCCCTGCATTAATATAAAAAAAAATGTCCCAAAGAATATTTATTGTTATTTGAGAGAAAATTTCATGGAGTATTAGGCTTTATATAATAATAATAAATCGATGGTGAAGATACACCACCTCCAATGTCAATTTATGTGATTTTATTTTACTAATGTGTTATTATAATATTTGTACATCATTAGTCCATCCTCTTATGTCCTTATTTTCAATTAATGAAAAAAAAACATAGATGAGGCAGCAACATACAAACCTTCTATGTCAATAGGTCAATGTTACGTTTTATAATAGACAGGTCATTTTTGACATCGGATATTGGAACCTTCAACATCGATATTTGGTTTAAATTTTCTATTGAAATATAGATACCTATATGAAACAAGTAGCTCTGATAACATCAAAGTACATATTCAATGTAAATAAATTTAGTAGATAAATTTTACATATTCAATGTAAAATGTAAAATTTAAGCCATGAGTATTTAATTTGGTAAGACCATGATGAGTATAATATCTGCAATGTTATATATTCAATAGGGTTCTAGCTTATAATTTATTTTTTGTGTTCAATATAAATTTCTCGGTATTCAATTTTGTATTTAAAAACAGAAAAAAAAACTCGGAAGGAAGTCGCTTAACAATTGTACAAAAAAAAAAAAAAAAACACACGCAAAACATTTCTGGCTTACGTATATGTAAAAATAAACAAATCACAAATAACGTAAAGAAAATAAAAGAAAAAAACAATTCTTGTAAGACAATACAAACGAATACTGATAAAAAAGAGCAGCGAGAGACAGAAAAGAAAATTAAATTCATCCGTATAACAAAAACTGTATCATTAAAATACTTGTTTACCTCTAATAATGAAAACAAAAATTATATAAATTTGCATTGTCATATGGTAAAGAAATATATGAATAGATAGAAAAAAAGAAACTCTATATCTAAAAAGTGAGTATAAAAAATAAACATAATTAGTACATCGAAATGCTTAAGAATCGAATTTTAACAGATGGCGGAAGCCAAAGGATAGTTTGGGAGTAAAAACTGCCCGTCGGATGATAGTGATTCCAGGTAAGGGTTTGGTCAATGATAATGACTTTTAACAGAGCAGCAGAAAGTGATGGGGGTGGTCATTTAGGTATAAGGTAGGAAAGTTGTTATTGGGTCCGAGAAGTGGTTTGGAACCAATGAAAATTACCTGAGTTTTAGAAGCACTTAACCTTAAACCATTTAAGTTTGCCCATGCGCTGATTCGGTCTGGGTCTCTTTGAACCTTGGCAAATGCTACTCATAACTGAGAAGGAGAAAAGGGTAAGTATTTAATTTTATTATTTTAGTACCTCATTATTTTTAGATTAAAATATAGTAGATATGAGAAGTAGGAACATGAACAGTTCTTGATTGAAGTATTAATTTGATTGAAGTGCAGATTCAACCAGAGTTCCGTATCTGGAACACTGGACATTCATCTCCAATACTTAAGAATGGATGTATGAGAGTTTAATGCCTATTTAATGTAAACATAAATAGTTCAAACTGTCACGGCTCGGGGGATGAATTTTTAAAAGTAAAACTAGTCGTTTCAATAGTCGTGAAGCTAAACCAACTGAACATTCTCATTTTTTCATTACGTAAGAGGAAAATGCTTCGTAATATTTTAATAAAAAAAGATGTGGTGAGGGTAATAGGACGTGCCACCGTGGTGTAGGATCGATGCCGTAGACTGAGTGACCACATCATTTATCCTCCTAAAGTCCCGGGGTTGATAGATTGGTCAACATCATGCTTTAACTGGGACGAGATTTTGTTATAGACATTATATTATAATAACATATATTATATCCATATAAATTCGTTAAATATACCCACTTATATCAATTATTTCAATAACATTTTACTGGTACTGGTACTGGTATTGGTGGGAGGAACTAGTTCGGCAAGTGGGCCTTGTTGTTCTTTTTGCCAACCCCTGACGGCTACTTTTACGTCACCGCCGCGTACTAACCAGAGTGGGAGCGTCAAGATTCATTTCGCGCGATCGCCATGAAATAAATATTAAATGACCCAGGTGGGAATCGAGCCCACAACGTTTCGAACCGGGCACTCTGGGATCCTCGCCCCAACGTACTCGTCGGCCTTCACTTAATCAATAAAAATTATAACTAAACTAAGTAAAAGATAATTTTTAACAGAATTTTTAATTGCTACATTGTAGCGTCAACCGCAGTGAGAATGGACAAAAGTAGAGGAAATTTGAACTTGGCTCACAAAACCCTTCCCAGTAAATTATTTTTTATTTACAGGTGGTTTGTGTGAGCTTAGACAACTTCATAAAACTTTATTTGTTTTCAATAATTGTATTCTAACATTACCATGTAGACAAAAAATTAGTATATTTTACAATTCTTGAATATTGTTGTCCACCACTTGATAAAAACCTCATTCTAGACTTTATTTGACTGGGAACAAGGTTCAGTAGAAACTTAAATAGACAACCTGCCCTGTTTCACGGATGGATCGAGGGAAGGCTCGGTTGGCTTAGCGGGTGCTGGAGTCTATTTACATGATTTAGACTTTAATTTAACTATTACATTGGGCAAACGCTCTACCGTGTTTCAGGCAGAAGTGTATGCGATATTTCCCGCAGCAACATGTACGGACGTTAGATTTGATAGAGCTGGGCTATCACTATCTACTCAGTCAGTCAGCTCTTCAAGCCCTGGAATCCTATATGGTAACTTCCGCACTTGTAAAAGAGTGCAAGCAGGTTTTAGAGTTACTCGCTTGCTCCAAGATTTTGAAATTAGTCTGGGTTTCTGGTCATAAAGGAATCGTAGGCAACGAGATGGCTGATCAGCTTGCAAGGAAAGGTGATTATAACCTGCTGGGGCCTGAACCTTCGTTAGGTATCTCGAAAAGATGTCAGCGAAAGGAGATTCACGATAGGACATGGAGAATTGCAAGTAAGAAGTGGAGGTATTGCGTAGGCCTGAGACAAGCTAAACTACTACTTAAAAAAAACTCTCCTTCTAGAACCAAGTGGCTGCTGGGCCTCAACAGAAAGGAACTCCGACTGTTAATCGGAGTACCCATATGTCATTGCAAGCTTAAAAGACACTTAAAGATTTGTGGAGTACTATGTGACGATTTCTGCCCTTCTGCAGGCAGGCACCAGAGACTACTCTACCTACACTACATAGTAGATTACAACATATATGCGTCATTAAGGTATAGACTTCTGGTATCTGACAGAATCAGAGAACACGAGGCTCCCTCTACTGAATGGACGTCCCTTCTGAACTTCTTCAGGAAAACCAGTAGGTTCGATACGGAGGAAAAATAGGGTATCCTAGGTTATTATTGGTCATCCACGGGCTCGGAAAAAAGGACCACTAGACCCTCTTGCCGGACTCTGTCCCCTCACCTTTACCAGAACCAGTATGTTGAGCAATTTTTGTTATGTTGACAAAACTTGTGCTGTAGCTATCTCCTTAAACCGATTACCGTATCGTTTGTTATGGTACTGGAATAACTCCTTTTGAAAATATTAGAAAATCATCCAACATTAGCCGAAGTTCTATTCATTTGTGTGGTGACTATGGCCAAATGGATACATGGTCATTCTCATCCTGCGCTCAACATGCTATATAGTGATGCACAGTGACTTCTCATTAATTCAATTATTAATACATTACCCTGGCAGTAATTTCAAAATACTTGGAAATCAAAAAAACACTTATACTGTGAAGTAGGAGGATGTTTGCTTTCCATACACATGCTAACTGTAAATAGAACCACCATTGCACACACAACTGCCCCGTATTACACAATGGATTCAGATTCAAGTGAAATAAGAACAAAAAGGAGACGAAATGACAAAGATTGCAAATCGCTATTCGGTCTTGTACTGCAGAGAAGTTCATGTGAGTAAAACTGTAAAAGGTACAGAGTGAAGCAGATTTAACATCCAAAAACCAAATACTAGGGCATTACTACCCACCAAACTAAAGTACAAGAGTAGTTCACCGTTTCCTATGAAAAAAAAGATACGACATATTTTACACTAATACAATTTAATGTTTATTTAATACAAACATGTTAATTTATATAAAGAAGCTACTAATGATTATTTGAATAAAAAATATAAAGAGATGCCGTACACTGAATCTCTTTTTGAAAAACATGACCAACTTAAATGGCTTTTCAGCGCCCTTGGGTATCTTGTTTTATCGTCCCGACGTTCGGGTGAAACCTCTCGCTTCGTTCGTCGATTACTGCACCCAATTATTCTGGAAAAAAGTATCCAATTGGGAGAGTAAAAAAGGCATTTCTAAGTACACGCAACACCTTAGTATTTCATAGGCATTCAAGAGTATATCTATGAGGTTTTTATAGTTTTCATCATTATTATTGCCCTGAAATCCTTTCATCTGACAATTCCTTTTCGTTTATTTTTTCTTAAAAACGGAAATCACCTAGAAGTTTCCCTATTTGAGACCCAATAAATATACCAATATAGTTTTGCATGATTCTTTTGAGGAAATATTTCTTCTAGGTATTTGAAACCATTATCTGTTTTGTCCATAGCTTTGACAAAGTATTTCATTAGTGCAAGTTTATCATGGAGAGGCAGAAGAAGCACTTTTCTGGGTTAATATAGCATATTGTATAATGAAAGCGCCAGGTTGACCTATGAGACTAATCTTTCTTATAGTAATGCTCTTTTTTATAGTAATGTCCTACTTCTCCATAGACACAAACACCAGCAATACTGTGTAAAACCCACTTGAAGTCGTAACAATAAATCTTATAAACTTATAAAGAATACCAGCCCATAATATGAAGGAGAAGCAGGTACTTGGAAATGGACGTGCTAGGCTATGTTTGTGATTTTTTTTTTTAATAACTATCATTACGAAACGCAAAAAGAGCATTCCCGTCATTATTACAAAAATAATATCGACCTGTATAATTTTAAGAAAATTTGTAAATGCGATGTGGACCGCGTGGATCTTACAATATGGATTAAACGGCCCGCACTTTAATTGAGTTTAACACTCCTTTAGCGCAACAATAAAGTGACGAATAAGAAAAAAATGTTTGTTTTTTCAAATTTGTTATTTTACGGTTGACAAGATGATATGACTTAATCGGTTTTTTTTGGTTATTTTTTATTTATTTAACCAAACGATAAATCCTTCAAACCAATTTAATTTTAATTTGTATCACGTGCATTTATATTCCTATTCTATTGTACATAAAATCCTATTGTCTATAAACCATTCATTTTTTTTTAAGGAATATTTAAGTGCGATAAAAAGATGGTTTCACCCTACAATCATTTTTTGTTATCATATATCTTGTTAAATGATTTTTTTTATAATATCAAAAGAATGTTTTAAAATGGATAGACTTTTTCTGTCAATAGTGCTGGTCTAAACTACTTACATAAAGCTAAACCTAAATTGTTTTGCATATTTGGTAATTAAACTCCTCATTGATTGGGCTTATTATATGCATTAAATGCAAACTGAGAGGCATAAATTATGTTTAAAACAAAAATAATTTGAGGGAGTTCTTAAATCGAGGAATATTTATAAGATAATAATCGATTTTTACGGAAGGTGGGGCAGGGCGTGGGTCGACATGAAGCCTGTTAGGCGGGCGCGGGAGTTTACATTGAATGGGCCTTGTAGTACTACAACGGTAGTAAGAGGCCGTAGCCATGGAAACAGGCGGGATCGATGCCACGTGTTCCCGCCGGCGGGAATATCTAGGGGCGTGGCCATATCGACCGCGGCTGTCTGGATGTCTGCAGTCGAGCACTTTGGCGGGGAAGTCTGGGTAAGGGCGTTTCCGTCTATTGCTGGAGGCGCTTTGGAACGGGGTTCCTGCGAAGACGTCTGAGAACTTATGGGAAAAGATTTTGTTACGATTATCATCACGTGAAATGTGCGAAGCATTTCTTAGAGACCCATTTCTTAATCGTAGTACTGTGGAGTGTGAATGTAATTCCAAACAAATACGTTTAAAAGAATAACATTCTTATGTAATTTATTATTATGGAATTAACTTAGTATTATGGAAACCTGTACCATAAAGGGCAAACTTCGAAAGAAACACAGGCTGAATAACACCTGGCTAGTACTGGGCCGAGTCGCTCGCTTCATCCACTCGCCCGAGAACAATGTAGAAGAGTAGAAGTGATCACGTGAAGAGCGGACAGTAGATGAGTCAGCATGGTTTCGCGTCGAAGGAAAAAGAAAAAATCAAGAGAGTTTTATGCAATATTGCAACTAGATCATAACTTCCAAAATGGAGGAATTCGAAGATGCAATTAACAATAATAGAAAATAGTTATGAACATGACTGTTTATTATAAGTATATTTATTATAATTTATTATAAATATAATAGAAGAGGAACTGCAACTCATTTGAAACTGAAGATCTCAAAGAGTATAGATATTTTATGAGATTAGGATTATATCAGTTTGTTTCTTTGCACGAAACGATAGCTCATCACACATCACGCATGTTTCTTATCTCTGTAGGTTGCCGATTTGAAATTTCATAAACGTTTGCAGGCTTTATAATCTTCTATGAAATAAAATGTCGTTTCACACAAGGTGTCCAATGAATGATATAGCATGAACAAATTTCAAGGCTCTGAAATGTAGAATTCAAGGCGCTTTTCGCCAATTTATTGGATTACAATTAAAACAAAATTGGAATCATAAAATATTCAATTCGGACTTAAGAATGGATTTTAACAATTATAAAAATTATAAGGTTTTATTACTGTGTGATAATGACAAATTGTTACTTAACTTCTGAAAATGAGGCCTCAACGCATAGCTAAAAAAGATAAAAAAAAAAAATGAAAAGTAATAAAATACAGAATAAAAACAATTTCAAGAATAAATAAATAAAATTCACTAATACAAAAATAAATTGAATAAATTTTAACACAATGATATTCATAAAATTATTTTTGCATAGGTAACAAAACAAACTAATTATGGGAATAAAATGAATCCTGGCAATCTCGTATCCCTGTTACTCCGAACCGACGAACTTAATATAATGCCGGCTCCACACCATGTCAAACAACTTGAACAATGTTAGTGAAGTTTGAAATGTGAACCTATAACTGTACAAATAGGGCATCCACTCACATAGCAAACCATTTGACGAATCATTCGCCAAAGGTTTGTGAAAATATGTGTCAATAACGCAATAATTGTTAAGAGCATTCAATTATAAATATAAGTTTTTCACATCAATATGTACTCACATTCCCTTTTAATGTATTTCAGATATGAGGAGAGTCGTGCGAGAGCCATCACGATAATTTGAAAATTTTTGTCGGATTTAAGGAAAAATATTATTTAATTAGACAAATATAAATATTCACGCAAGTTTACTTAAGGTGGGGATATTTATTCGGTCGAGAGGATAGGACACTGGTGACGGGCGACAAGAATGTCCCTAAGAGAAAATTTCAAAAATAAATTAATTTCAAAAAGACGGAAGTAGACAAGAACATTCTGGAAGAAATGAGAGAAAAAACGCCTTAAATGGTTTGGAAATTTAAAACGAAACCAAGTGCGAAGAGTGTACGCGGAAGAAATTAGATGGATAAAGAAGCTGATGTACTTAGACCAAGAAAGAAAGTGTAAAGAAATGTAAGAATATATATAATGAGAGATTATGAATCAGAAGAATGGGCCTTGGATAGAGTAATCTGGTAGGAGGCCATACACAACTTAGTTAAAGGAAATCCTCTACATTAGTATAACATAAATTAACATTAACATAAATGGCACTCGAGATTCTCAGATCTACTGGCCGTATGCTGGTACAAGCCCATAAAATACAAAGCGACCATAACGAAACATGATTGAAATATAAACCTACTCATTGTTATTAATTGATCACAAGAATTAGGGCCCAGCAATTACCAATAATTGAAAACAATGAATAAACATAATGACATGATTGAGAAAGACACTGGAGCAGGTGGCTTTCAAGGCGGTCTCTAATTGGTTACACTAACGATGTCTCTAAATGAATGTCCACAAGTTTATTTTAACAATGTACCAATTTCTACATCTGAGGAAGTGCGAAATTTGTGACTTCACCTAGACAAGAGACTGACATGGAGAACCCATATTAGGCTGAAAAGGAAAACAACTGAACAAACGATTTGGAGGAACATCCTGATTACTTGACAGACGCTCCAAATTATCCTTAACTAACAGACTTACAATCTACAAAATACTAATTAAACTTTTATGGAAATATGGGATAGAACAATGGGGCTCTGCCAAGACTTCAAACATCCAAAGAATTCAGTCGTTCCAGTCAAAAGTATTGAGAAATATAGTGGATGCGCCTTTCTGTGTGACAAATGACTTGCTGAACAAGGACTTGGACAAATTAACAGTTTTAGATACTGGCAGTTACAGATAATATAGATAACATTAACCCCTTAGCACAAACACGCACCCACCACGAACCCATACAACCCACCTTGACTCTTCGAGTCACCTTGACTTTCGAGGCGGTGGCCACGAGACTCGTTTAAGTTGACCGTAAGAAACTGGATGAGCGCAGATTTTCTTATTGCAAAAATAATTTGCAGACAAAATACAGATATAATTATGCTTGTAAATTTAATATATATATATATATAAATATATATATATATATATATATATATATATATATATATATATATATATATATATATATATATATATAGTAATATGGGCAGCGTTATGCAAAGACACCAATTTGTGATAAATTGAAGAAAGAGTTTTCACATAAAACAAAATTCAGCTCAAAGCAACAAACAAATTTGATTGATTATACTTACATTTTAATTTAATTAACTTAAGCAGAAAATTACCGAGTGGGTTGGATGCGTTCTGCTAAAACAAAATAGTTTCAAAACGGCATGTTGCTTGGTTTGATGATTAGTTAGACTTCCATTATGTTAAGTAAAGGTTGGTTGGTTTCTGCAAAATGTAGAACGGCCTCAATTGGTTCGAATGACTTTCAGGTCCAGAGATAGATGGAAGAAGGAAAGGAATAAGGGAGCATTTACCCCTGGTGGCAGAATTTAGAGGGCGGTAAATTTCGAACGAATATTGAGTTTAATTCAGTAAGTAAAATTATTTTATGTTATAATAAGATAATGCTCATTTCGAAATATATTATTAAATATATAGAGAGGAGAGGGGGAAGGAGGAGGTGAAAGAAGTGGTGGCTCTGATGTGTTCAGTACGATTTTTGTCAGTTCGTGGGTTGGTAAATGTTTGCATAACGCTGCTCAATAATTTAAATGATAATTCCATGAAAAATTTAATTATTATTATTATTCATTTATCATTCATGCATTCAATTTCTGGAAATCTCTCCGACCTTTCCCATTCTTAATCCCATCTCTGCCTTAAAATTAGATCAAAGATAAAACGATGTTTATCTATATTATTCTTTTAATGTCTTCTTCTTCCTCAATTTCTATTATAATAAGTACTAGAAACCACAGGCTACATGCAGATTTTTTTTTTGGGGGGGGAAGGGATTTATGAAGAAGGCGAATAATCACCTAACTATCTGTGATCGCCAAATAAGGCGTAATTTTTAAGGATGAACATGACAATTGGATTAAAAATGATTGTTAAATATTACCAAAAATATTATTCAAAATATAAACCTTATGTAGGCGGGTATGAAAATCATATTTTTTCGTACATTTCAGGAGAGAATATATTCTCGATCCTGCGTACGCCACTGAAAAGCCAAAACTTGATTTACAACAAATACTGCTCGTAGCGTATGAAATAATTCCCACAATTTTATCATGTGTAAAAAAAATTATCTTCGTAAAATTTTAATAATCTATCCAACCCATTCCTTTCTGAGTTCACGAGCATTCTAAATGAGTCATAGAGAGAGTATGGTGATAGGAAGTAGAAGGAAAAAAGATATCCATTCCTATAAACGCAAGGAGATCTACAGCAAACTGCACACAGACCATAAGATATAGGAGGCACGTATAACAACTTTCTACCATCTCGGACTCAAGGCGCTCTTAAACAGGCTCCAGATATAAAATACTGAAAGCCATTAAGAGCGCACGAGGGTAAAACGCATATAAACAAAGAGTTGCAACTGCAGTAAATAAGTTCCCGCATTGCTTTCTCCCGATGCGTTGTTGCCATCGCCCAGCTCCCCGCTATCTTTATAATAGTTAGTTTCTCCTTCTTTATTATCGTTTAGTGTCGGCTCGAAATAGACAATTACTTGGATCTACTTACGTTCAAATTCCATCATCAATTCTTCTCCAGTTGCGGGTTAGAAGGATAAGACGGATTCATGGTGCAAATAAACACTGAGAGACTGCAATAAGAAAGAGTGAATTGATACAAAAATTAATATCTAAACAACAGTATTCTAAATATTTACTTGATTAGGAAATCGAATATTTATTGATCAATACATTAATTTTTAAAAATAGATCTATAATGCATACATGCTCCATTAAGAGTGTGTAGACTATAATTGTGTATTTTGATTTATTTACTTTTTTTTAAATTATATTTTTATAAAAATAACATAAAAAGTATAATTAAAGATAAAATAAGTAATAAGATAATATAATTGAAAAAGAAACTATCATATTTTGTGAAGTACCTACTTAGCTTCCAGATTAAATGGAGAAGAATTATGTACAATCATACTATATTATTTGCAGAATGAGATAATATGAAATATTTTCAATTCAGGAGAAATATTATTAATAGTGGAATAAATTAAGAGATGTTTAAGGGCGAAATAAAAACATGAACATGGATTTATAATTGGTCCTTATGAAAAATTGATGGGCTTATTATTTTTGGCAGAAAAAGTATAATAATTTGGATTATCACAAAAATCCACTTATAATAATTGATCAAAATCAATAAATATGTAATACAAAATATAATGATTTTGCTCTAATTACAATGATAATTGCATCTGGAAATACAGTTAATTGTATAAATTATACATTAGTGAACTTCGTGAATGCTTTAACTACTGGAATATAATATCATTCCTTAGTCACGGCTCGAGATAGATATTTACTTGAATCTACTTTCGTTCAGATTCTATTATCAATTCTTGTCGAGTTGCGGCTTTCAATGATAAGACGGAGTCGTGGTGCTACTAAACATAGATAGACTCTAATAGAACAGGCCATTTGAAAGATAAGGAATGAATACAAAATAATTATCTAAATAACAGTAGTTTCAATGTTCACTTGAATATTTATTGATCAATATACTGTTTAAAAATAATAATAAAGAAGAAATCTGAAGAGACGAGCTTGTGAATCTATAATTATTTGCTTTAATTAATTTATTTTTAAATTATATTCATATTTATTTACTTTTACAACGATATAAAGTAAAAGGAGATGCAATATAGAAATGTGGTCAAAAAGTCTTATGAAATAAATAGTCAGGACTCAGTCATTATTATTTTTTATTGCAAATCGACCTAAGCATGTGGGCCTCTATCAGGGCTAAAATTAAATCAGAGACGCAAGAGATAAATACAAAGAAATCAACAAAAATAAATAAACAAAAAACAAATAATGAATAAATAAGATGAGTGCAATTAGTACTAAGAATATAAGAACAAAATAAGATACTGTCTTCATCAGTTATCTTATTCTATTTTAGTTCGTATATTCTTATCATTTATTTTATCTCTAATTGAACTCTTCTAATTTATTCAATTATTGACATTTATTTTTGTAAATCTCTTCGCAATTAACTCTTGCGCATATGATTTTATTTTAGTGCTCAAGATTGTGGGCCGTCTTCAGGGCTAAAATTAAATCATAGAAGTTCGGATCGAAACGTTAGCTTTTGCAAAAAAAAAAAAATGACACCCTAGATTATTTATTCCAGGATGTACATAATAGTTGATCATCTACGACCAATGGTTCAATTACACGTTTTAGGTTTCTTAAAACTTGACAGAACTTCTTGTTATTAAATATCAGCTTAAAAAAAAAGTTCAGTAGCTTGGTATATCGAGAGATACTTGAAAATCCTAAATATTGGCGACAGGTATTTTAAAAATGAATATCTAAAATAAAAGATCCAAAACTTGTATAACAGCCGGTTCCTTTTAAATATCTCCTGATAAATATTTTCTGATTTGTTCGTCGTTTCCTATCATGAGTGAGCCTTACGCCTCGAATGATGCAGAAAGGATTTTTCGCTCAAAAACCAATAAGATCTGCTCGTTAGTTTTAGATATCATCATCAATATCTAAAACTAACGAGCAGATCTGGATCGGAGAGAAAGATACGGCGCACAGTGATCAAAAAGTAGAGAAAAAACAGAATCGCAACCCTCTTAAAATGCTTATTCAAGTATATCCCATAATTTTAGAATAGTTTATGAGCCCCTTTCCAAATTTACGGGGGGAAATGACATTTTTACAGTTGTATTTGCTTAGCTCAAACTCCTAGCTGTCATAAATCGTACTCTAAAGCATAGAATTTGATGTCAAAATTCTGAGTGACTGCATTTCTACTAATTTATCAATGGATATTCAGTGACACTGTCGGTGCATATATTTTATATATATATATATATATATATATATATATATATATTTTTTATATGTGATCTGAAGAATATGAAAAAAATATATATCTATATATATATATATTTTTTCATATTCTTCAGATCACACAAGGGCTTTTTATATGTATTTTTGTACTTTTTAAAAAAATAATTAGGGATTTATAAATTATTTGCCACTTCTATGATTTTGTTTTTATTGAAAACTAGTTTCGAATTTTATAAATTCATCTTCAGTTCTATAACACACTAAAATTCAAAAACAAGCAATTCAAAATATACTTTGGTATAATAATGT
The DNA here is from genome assembly GCA_948150685.1 of Rhaphigaster nebulosa. Taxonomy (NCBI): domain Eukaryota; kingdom Metazoa; phylum Arthropoda; class Insecta; order Hemiptera; family Pentatomidae; genus Rhaphigaster; species Rhaphigaster nebulosa. The sequence goes on from OX411309.1 coordinate 21,149,628, forward strand.
GTATAATAATACACATTAAATTAAATGTATTATAAATACCAAATTATGTTTTGAATTGCTTATTTTTGAATGTCTGTGTGTTTTTAGAACTGAAGGTGAATGTAGAACATTCGAAACTAGTTTTCAATAAAAATAATATTATAGAAGTGGCAAATAATTTATCAATCCCTAATTAGATTGATCCTTCTATATCATCATTCGGATGTGCATCTTTTGAGCGCAGTGTTCTCACTTGTTTCTCTTAAACTATTAGGTTTCTATTTACGTGAGGAATTAGTATCCAGCTGCTAGAAATTTACGAACTTTCTAGAAATTTTGATTTTAATTCGTAAGTGTATTGTTCTGAGTTAACGTGTCCAGAATGAGATGGCGATGAAAAGTTTTGGAGAAGTTCTGAAAATTTGCTCATTTGTGTGCATTAGGTTGCTGATTACGAATTTAAACATTTCCAACTTAAATTTGTCCTGTAAGCATAAACAAAAAATGAAGAAACCTGATTTTTTTTTTCTTTTTTACTCATAACTTGACCACTAATTCGAATAACTTCTAATATTCATTTTACATTAAATTAAACAAAATTAAATTACCAACGATTTTTAGATTTGGTTTTATCCCATTTTTTAATCCTTTTCTTACTTACCTTTACCTTTGCATAATTTACTATTTTACTTTATATTCTTTTTGCATGTATAACTTCTGTATTTTTATGCATACTATTGATTTTTTTTATATATCATTTTTCATATTTCATATAAACAAAATTTCATATTATCATATATTCTTATGTAAATAATTTTATTTTTTTCATATTCTTCAGATAACTCTATATTATTTATTCTTCTCTTCTGAGTTAGTCTAATATCTTGTTTTTCTCAGCCCTGATGAAGACCTACAACTTAGGTCGAAACGTCGGCTAACATTAAATCAGTACATTACCATGGTGTTTCATTTTTCACCGCATTCTCCCCTCCCCGAACTTATTCTTCTTGACTAAAACAAAAATGAGTAATTCTCTTGTAACATATAAGGATTTGTGTTTTTAATTATGCAAGAAAGAACTTTTAAACTTTTGCTGACGGACATAAAATAGCAAACAAGACGACAGACCCCCACCGCTCCTTCCCTTCTCGGGAAAGCAGAGCAAAGGCCATAAGACATAGCAGGATGTTTTTCCGAATAGCCTGCAACTTTATGTAGCAGGGGCGGATTAAAAGAAAATAAGAAAAGAGGGAGAGATTTGTGGCGCGGCCTAGCCCCGGCAGCCATTCAATTTAACTTTATTGGCGGGAGCGGGAAATTTTTTGGCGGGGACCCCTATCTCGACTGCTACAGCCGTTGTCAGCGAATCAATTAGAGCGGATAGGGTAACAACTTTGGAGTAGATAGCGCTATGTGTTTCCGTCTGGAGTAGCCATATGGAATTTAAATCAGAAATATGGTATCGAAATAATTCGGACAATTTTATAAATTATAAGAATATTGCTATAATTGCACTCCAGCACCTATCGTATTAGTGGGATAAAGACATATTTTAGAATATTAAATATTACTGTTAGATTTCGAAACAAAGGCTTATGTCTCTAAAATGGCAGTAAATATAAACCAGTCAAAGTTTCGCCAATACAGGTGGCATGAGAACAGAAGAATATGGAGATAACATAAATGCAGAACAATGACAGCAAACCTGTTTTGGAGCGATCTTCTATCTAGTGGATAGATTTAGTTCTGTCCTGATGATGTTTGAATTGGGGAAACGTTAACTGGTTAGTAATTTACTAGTATTTTATTTATGTATTATATCAATCAGTATTCAAATAACAACCAACAGATTACTAGAACAATATACGAGTATTACAGATAGAAATACGCAGGCAGGTACATTGTACCACGTACAGCGTCCTAAGTAGGAAAAAGATGCGTGCGACAAGGCCATCAGTTAACGAATACATTTGTTGGTAATTGATTTTGAGTTCCCATGGCAGAGGGCGGTGTGAAGGATGTGAAGGACGATTCTTCGAAAACAGGACCCCCCGGAGGCTGGGACAATAGATCTCCTGTGTCACAAAGGAACTCGATGCCTCTCTCATCACCACCGATCCGACCTGTATTATCATGTCACAGCGTTTCCTCTACGCCATTCTGGGATTCTCTACACTATATCCAACTCTGCTAACTGAGAAGATGGTTTATATCTGGAAGTATTAAAAAAAAAAATACAGTGCATGAGGAGCTTCCTACCAAAAGTGGACCTCTCTATGCCAACCTTTGTTTACAAAGTGACAGCAAAAACTGATTAGTCGACCATTCGATAATTCATTTTTGGTTGAAAAAACAAACTTTTTTCTATGGAGAAAAACATATTTGACAGAAGTAGAGCTAGTATTAAATATAGATACCTACCAGACCTCATCGAAATCTGTTTCGGTCGGAAATGTCCACTTTCGATAACAACAAGCTCCTCAAATCTCAAAAAACGTAGAAAAGCAATCAAGGTTAGTATCTTAAAGACCATATATGGCGTCCCGCATACATATTATATACTACATTTACCTATCGTATTAAATAAGATTATGACAGACGAATACAAATTAACTCCTGAAATTCGACGCACTTATTTGTAAGAAATACAATTTGTTGAATGCGAACAAAGCTTGAAAGAAAACCGGCTCAGCCCTAAAATTAAAGATTTTCCCACTTTAGTGTAATCATCATCAACGATATGATAATTTTTTTATGATTAAGGCCAGTTTTTTAATTCATGTTTAAACTCTACTTTCGACTAATCTTAAGTTGAAACAGAAGTTTAAAAAAGAGTTTGGTTGTTGAACTATGGCTTATTTTGGAAATACAGTTTAAACTCTAGTTTATTATAAATCAGAGAATTCTACCGTTTAAACAGCAGTTTATATTTAGAATCCTGGTAGTCTTTGTCATGTCTATCTTTCTCAAAGCTCTTATTTGACTATTTTTTAAAATCACTATTTCGTTTTGAATATTTTTCTCAGCCCCCTGATGGGCTGCCGATACCCCTACTTCTAGGAAAGCTTCTACTTTTAATAAGCTTTAATGTCGTATAAATGAAGTCGATTATTTCTTTTGGGGTTGGAACATATTCATAAGAAAAATATTAGAAAAATATTCATAAGTAATGAGTGATTTAAAAAAAAATATATCAACTTCTTACTATTGGTTTCTCCGAAAGTTCCCTTGCTTTGGATTTAGTTCAGCCGCAAAATGTGATTTTTCTGTATTGTTTACCTAAAATCAGTAATCACTATCAGTAACTATAAATCAGTAATAATTTATATTGGCAGACTACTGTTTTGCTGTTTGGATTGATGAACCTTAAACACCTGTAACTCAATTTTTTAGTTTATTATTTTTATTATTAACATTCTTCCATTCGTTCGTTGAATTATCGGAGCCATGATTTATCTTTTTACTTTTAAAATATTATCAGGATATTAGCTTCGTCTATATCCGTTACCTTGAGCGTCCTACAAAGAGAGGTCTCTATATAATCGTTTTGCTATGCCCAATGGTTTCCTTCATATTCCAAATTTTCCTATAAGCACAAATGCCCAACAAAGAGATACGTCTTCAACTAGATGGCATATGTTGTACTCATAATCAATGCAAAACAATTTTATATAAATTATAATATTTTTCGCATTGATAAGATTTATTAGATAGAACCCATTACAAGTTTCACAATGTATAAGCTTAAACAACTTAATAAAAAGATGTTTTCATCAACTTCTACAATTCTATATCAACTTATACAGCTGAATTCAAATAGAAAAACAGCAAATAATTTTGGCAGCCTACCAACTATTCAGTGGAAAACATACATTATGAAAACTAACCCTAAGCAAACAAAGATTATATGTTATTTCAATGAATATATTGTGGTCGCATATCTTAGATATAAAGTCTGTTTTGAAACGCATGTAATTTATTGAGTTTCACAGACAGACTTTCATTTTTTTTCTTAAAATATGATCAATTGATGATACAGAAACCACGTCTGTATTATCTGTTTAATTTTTTTCGTGTAACGTTTTTACAGTGTCTCTACTATTAAATCTTTTCAGTGGAATCAAAAATGGAAATATTTTTTAACATAAATTTAGTATGAGTTATTTGTGAAATAAAATTAAGTAAATATATAATAATAAATAATTTATAACTAAAAATGTTTTATAATTGCAATGATTGAGAGACCAAGTTGTAGATTTCAAGAAGAGTTTCTAATTATTATTTTTTTTTTTAAGCAATCAAATTTTCTATTTAATAAATATTTTTTCTATTTCTGGTACCAGTACAGGTGGAGGGAACTAGTCCGGCAAGTAGTCCTTGTGGTCCATTTTGCCAATTTTACCTGATGGTTGACTAAAGTTTGCCGCTCCGTACAAAACAATTCATTTCTCGAAATTACTGCGAAATAAATATTAACTGGCACAGAGAGAATCGAGCCCACACCGCTCCGAACCGGGCATTCCCGTACCCTCGTCCAAACGTGCTCGCCCATCACGGTTTTTCCTATATTATGGGCAACTTAAGTATGTAGTTTATAGAAATGCGAGCTCGTCAAAAATACTGGCTGAGCGGTTACAATGTCGAATCGTTCACCTGAAAAATACTAAACACATCTCACGTCTGATGACATTCCGATAGATTTAACTAACAATATCGAACGGGAAGCATTAAATAAATATAGAAATATGTTGTTGATGTTTTTTTTATTTTTATTTAAGGTGAAATGGGATTTATATAAATAATTATTTAATAACTAATGGGTTTATTTGTTTGAACGCGCTAATTTCAGAAATTACCAATCCGCTTTGAAAAATTATTTTTTTTGTTAGGCCGTGCATTGAGGAAGGCTTAGGGTTTTATAACATCACGCTATAGAGCACGAAGGATAAACGTCAATCAGTCTGGAAAGCTTGCGGATGTAGCTGTCCATCGTCGTCATGACTACTTCATACCCGTGGAAGTAAATCAGTCTAATTAGTCCTATTGTTTTTTCATATGAATTTCGCATAATATTCAGTTAATCAGGTGCACTTGGTCATGTACCCATCACGTGTATGAAACAGGTATGTATAATCCAAATTTAACGCGGGTAAAAACGCGAGGAACAGCAGGCAACTTTATAACTAAGCAAAGAAGAATTTATTTTCATAAAATTGTAATAATATTTATTTTTTAAAATATGTTTATAAGATTAACATCTTGCTCTACCTAAAATCATTCTTAGCCCAAATACATGATTTTTTTTTTAAGTTAATATTTATTATTATTAAATATTTTTCAATATTATTATTGGATTTGTTGAGCTGGTATAAAATAGAAAATTATAGTCAAATAGTAAAATTTGGCGGAGTTCTGTAGCCGAAAAAATAGAAATTTCAAGCATTTCGTTTGGATAGCTTAATATTATACGGCGTATGTTATAAATATAACTACAAGGCTCTTGGTTAACATATTTTCATAAAGATTAATCGGATCCTCTTTTACTTCATTACTAAATGCCATGACCGGACTGGCTCAGGTGTGCTAATGATACTGATAGTGATAGGAAATCAAATATTAACGAATGGAAACGAGCCTAGCAAAGGCAACAGGTGTCGCTCGGCTATCTTAATTCACAATCATGAGCTGGAAAGGTAAGTTCTCTCCGAAGTATAAATGTTGCAAGTTGATCCCCGAAGTAGAGAGATATACAGATGAGCTCTACAACTTCTAAGTGAGCTCTGCAATAGTTAGTGCTATAGCTAATTCACGAGTCTTAATGACTCTAGTTGTTAAGTGGGCTTGAGCTAAGTAAGGGTCCACTCGCAGTTATATATACGTGTAAGACTTCATATAATGAGTTCCACTAACTGTCCCCATAAATTATTTAAGCTTGATTCTGTAAATAAATGTATGTTATTTAATTAAGGTTTAAAATCTAATGTCAAGTTCATAAATTTATTAGAGAGCAACCTCCCCTCTACCCGAGAAATTGACTTTACTGACAAATGAATTATCTATACATTTAGGAGTAATGTTCACAGGAATGCAGGTGATATAAGAGTTCCGACAGTTTTACTTCCGAGTAAACAACAAAACATAAAAAAAACTTGCTAGGACTCTAACAAGAGAACTAAAGTAAAGTGGTAGTAAGCTGAAAAACAACCGACTGACAAGACTAGAGTAGCTGGAAAAGCGTTTTTGACAGAAAGCTGATTTAAATACCTCTGGTCCACAACAGTTTCGAAGAATTCTTAATTTTCAGACTAGCCTTTAAACAGAATACTTTTTTTTTTTTTTACAAAAGTAACATCGGTACTTAAACTGCATTATTCTACACAGTTTAGAATTTGCAACTCGCACATTTTATTTGTCTAAAAGAAGATGACAGTAGTATTGAATAAACGAAATATTAGATTTTGAAACCTGAAAAATACATTAATAAAACTCTCATTGGAAATCGGATATTTTATATTTTTTTTGTTAAGTTTTAAAATTCTTTTAAAGGCTGTCCGTGTACAATTAATTGTTAAAACATAATTTGCAAATAAGCGATCACAAGAAATTCTTATTGCATGTGCCATACATTGAGTATGATGGTTCGTTAGCTATGGTATGTAGAAGAACTGTTTTGTTTGATTGTATTTATTTTTTCTTCATGATTTTTGTCATAATTTTAACCATTCACTCTTAGCTAATATAATATCTAATATTTTAACGTAGTTAGGATTATTCATTTTATAATAAACATTTTTTTTATTTATTTCACTGTTTGTTAAAAACGACAGATCGAACATAACAATATCAAAATAAAATCGAAATCGTTAGAACAAAAAATGCTTGAAAAGAAATATTTAAGGATATAAAACAAAAAAAAAATCTGCCAAGTAGATCAATATAGCTTCATCACTATTTCTATTGGATAATAGGATAATATATATATTGATGTATTTTGATGAAATTGATACTGAACCATTTGTATATTAATCGCCAACTTTCCGATTAATCGGACGAGCCATTCTTGAAATATAAGCATATCAAGGAAAAATACGTTTGTGCATGTGTGAACTAAAGCTGTGAATGGAATTTGGAAAAATTAGAACTGAACTATTTTTATACAAATCTTTTTTGTTATTTTTGTTAATAAAACAACTGCTAACCAGCGGTCACACGATGAATATTTTTTGTGGCTCCCTTAACCATAAAAAAATAACCTTCTCGTTGATTCTGATTACACAAAAATTGGAAAATCGTTAATGTTTGAGTTGTGCGGGGCATCTTTCAAGTTAGCGATATATAGATAAATATGAAAATGAAGTGTCCGTTTTTAATAGTTAAAAGCCTTGGACACCAACATTTTTTCAAATTTAATACGTCTTTATTCCTTGGTAGAGCTATGCATAGAACTACACAATTGGTACAGAAGCAGAGCGCAGGTCCTAACCTGTCTCCCTTGCACAACGAGTTGCAACTACCCTCCAAAGGACATCTGCTCTTCGGGTTTTTTTTCTTCCCCTTGGAAGACCTTTGTCCCGAACCCCCTTGAGCTTACCTGCCCCTCCTAGTCCATTGTACCTATCGTCCTTTCGAGGTTATCTCATTCAATGATACAAAAAGATATTCGCGAAGAAGAAAGAGAAGGAAAATAGCAAAGGGACCTGAGGTGCGCATTAGCTGGGTATAATTTCGCGTCCCTTCGCCATTGTCTAGCTGTTTACTTTAAATTCAATGGAGTCAAAGATATATTGGCACATTCGTCACGCTGAGGAACGCTTTCATAACACATTGAAAAAAAAAGTCTTGGCAGCCGTCCGTCGTTTTGAGAGAAACTCTAAATCAGTTCTTTAAAAAAGGCAGATGGCTCTGCAATTAAATGGATCTTTTCAATTCCTTGTTCAACGAAAAGACAGAAAAAAAATGGCATTAAGTAAGTACATCAGGAACAAGAAAAGTGTACTTTATCCTTACAATGTTAGATAGATAAAATTATTTATCTTAAGGTTTTATAAAAAGATTAAAATAAAAATCTAAACCAATTTAAAATTTGCACAAATATAATTTTAAAAACTACAAATAATTAAAAAATAATTATAAAAAATATATTAAGATGGTTCATTTGAAAAAAAAATCCAACCAACAGTAAATATTATTTAATCAATTAATTATTCTTACAATCAATTATTTTAACTCCTATTATATAAGATTAATTTACAGAACTTTAGTATTATATTCCAAAAGATAGTGTTTTGGATACATTGTTAAATTTTATGTAGTATGTTTTTCTTGTTTATAATTGATAAGATTCACTAATGAGATTTTTAATATGATATAATAGAACAAATACCTAAAAATAAGATATACTGGTAAAGAACAAAATATTTTCACCTGAAGAAAACCAAAAAACATCAAGTTTCAAAAGGGAATTTAAAAAGAATGATATTTGAAATAAAAAATATAAATACAAACTAAAACATTTAAAAAAAATAATACTGATTTACAACTATCATCTCGAACAGATAAGGACATTAAGATTCAGCAAAAAATACAGTTAAAAAGTTATTAAAGCATTTGAATTGATAGATAACAGCAACATGAGAGAATTAAGGATGATAAACAAAATAATGTATAGCCTTAATAATTTAACAATAAAACCAATTTATTTTATATTAACTAAATTTTTAAGTCTTACACGAGCAATGAAGTGAAGAGGTTAAAAAAAAATTAAATAATAATGTCGAGGAATATACTTAAAAAGATTCTGGGAAAAGTGGCAAACTCTTATATATAAGTAAAAAAAAAAAAAAAGAAGCACTAATGTATAAATAAAAAATTGTAAGAATAAAATAAAAGAAAGGTTTTAAAAATAGACCCAAGTCCGAAACGTAGACCAAGGAAAATTATACAAAGAAGAAATGTAAAAAAGGGTTAAAGTATAATTTAAAATAAATAATTATATGATTATTTTAAAAACATAAAGTTTCTGATTGTTTGTTTCCATTTAAGCCTATTTAACTTTAAAGTTTTTATTTAATTTAACCATATCAATTATTAAGCATATAATTCCATTGATAATAACCGGTCGAATTAATGATAACAGCGATAAATCCAAGTCATAACAATCTATAAAAACTAGAGAGAGTCATGATGAACACAAATATAATATATCTTATAAAAATTAAATAAATTCTATATGATCATTTTTCTAAATAGTCGACTATTTCAAATTCTGCTGTTTTTTTTTTAAATATTTCAATTTTGTTTCTTTAGTAAGTTCGTTAGTTTATTGTTTATTTATTAAAATGATCAGACTGTCATATCACCTGGTGTCTAGGACTTCGAAGTCCTTTATTTCAGCCAAATATATTGAGCCTTCCTATCTCATAATTTGGACAATAAAATACTGTTTACTCTCAAAACCACTTCATCTTTCATAATTGCTCGTTCGTCTTAATATATATCAAAAATTTTATTTAACCAGAATACACCACGAAAATAACATGGATTTATAATACATAATAAACCACTATTTGTAAAATTAGAATTTAGCACAATTGATTAAATAGTACCTAATTATAAAATTTAAAAAAAAAAGAGAGAAAAGAAATCAGATTGTGCATAAACAACACAACTCTATACCCAAACAAAAACAACAATAATGACTGTTTTGAGACCAGGCGGTCTGTGAGACCTCTGAGGGCGACTGGCCTTGTATCGCAGACAGCCGCAGACATCCTTGACTCACTAACGGAGGCCTGTCTCGGTCACGAACAGTCTGGGTTCTGGCTTTCACTTCCGACACTTCTCGCAGTACATCTGGAGGAACACCGTCAGAGGACAGGAGCTCTGCATGGAACAGGAGGCTGGAAGTTATGGCAACACTCCGCGTGCTCTACTCCAGAAGGGAGAATATTGAAGTTCAATGAACTTGGTCCGATAGGCGCACTAAATAGAGAAACGAGGATTGCTTCATTGTAAGGGTCTCTATAGCAGTGTAACACAAATTGGAAGAAATGGCATAACTCTAAATGGTGTACTTTAGACAAAACGTGGCTTGAAATTTTTATCAAATTTCAACTTATTATTAAAGGTGACCTCAAACTTGTGTTAATAATTTCTTGAACCCATTTGCAAGTAAATACTTGGAGGCGATTTGTGTAAGGTAATTTTTTTTTGTTCCAAACATAATTTTAGGTCTAAATTTGTTGACTTGTGATAGTTTTGGCAAAAACAATTTTAGATTTAATATCGTATGAGAGGCCTGCATATTGAGCCAGTCAAGGATGGTTGAAAAATACAAAACATAATATTTCGTTTTAGTAAAAACATGGGAAACAGATATCAGCAAACAATACCTCTACAAGCATACTTCCTTGTACGCCTATTAAACAATAAATCGGTGGCTCAAAAAATGATCCTGAATTTGGTTACTTGTTTCTGAAGATTTCCGTATCACAAAAACGACATCCATCTATTGACACACACCCACTCTTGTTTCTGGAGGACTTATTCCGTTATTATATGTCGTTTATTTTCAGTAGGTAACAATTTTCCAAGAGATTTCTTCGTGTTCCGAGACAACATTAGAACTGTCAATGTCACTAGATAAAGCATTGGAAATCTTCGACATTTTAAGCGGAAGAACCCACTTAAATTATATCTTGTTCTCCTGCTGTAGACTTGTTCAGCTCACAAATGGGGAGAAAAACTAGTATTTTACACTCAATTTTAACACTTAAAACAGGTAATATAAATGTTTAATTGGAGTGGAAACAAAATCGCATTTGTAACCTCTACTACCGAACCATATGATTTCTGTATTTAATTTTAATATAATTTTTTATGTAAGTTTATTATGACCTTCAAGTAAAGTACCCTTTTCAACTTACAAATTTTAAACAAAATCTAGTTTATCTATTTACGAAATTTGAGAGGTATTACATTATATTTTAATAACATTTTTGATGAAAGTCTAATATGAACTTCAAGTAAAGTACCACTTCCGGTCTTTCAATGCTAATATTGCTCTCTGCTAATGTTGCTTCTCCCTACCTCCCGAAAATATTGAAAAATAACAAAACCCACAAGAGCATGGTAGAGGTGCTATGTTGTGCCGAAGGCTATGTGACATTTTACTTTTAACTAAACTGTTGGACTGAGATAGCAAACTTAACATGATGTGATCGGAATTGATTAACAAATTGTTATATATGTCTCTGCCGGAACAGAAGACCGGCACAACAAAATTAACAATTTTCCAATTTTTTTGTAATCATTACCAATGAGATGATTATTTTTTTATGATGGCTCGAGCCGCAAAAAATATTCATCTTGTGACCGCTGGAGAGCAGTTGTTTTTGTTTTTTTAACAAAACTGTCATAAGTCAAACATATGGTATAAGGTATAAAATTTGTTTGGAATAAAAAATACCTTAAGCAAGTTACATACAAGCATATACTTTCAAATAGGTTCAAGCATCTATTTATACAATAGAAAGGAAACCTGTAAGAATCAGTTGAAATTTGACGATAAAAACTTTAAGCGCCTTTTCTCAAAAGTATTTCGAAATAGTGCCTGTGTTCTTCCATGGGAGCGATATGCTCGCCCCATTGTACGACTTTGTTGATTTTTTTTTTCCTAAATAAGAGTTCAGTATTTCTGACATCCAAAAATCCTTACTCTAAAAATTTAAGCATAATCCTTCCGCCGGATTTTGCAGGATGATAGAAATAGTATTACATTACTTTTAGAATAATATTAACAACTTGCTAAATAAAATTAAAACTTATCGTTTCGGGTTTCCGCTATAGCTTATTTGTTTATGTTGACAGAAACCGAAGAATGTCCATTTATTTTAATGCCAAATCAAAAGTTATTCAAGAAGACTTTGACAATTGAGTTTCCTAATAAGATATATTTACTATAGAATATCGACAATAATAATTTCAGGCTTTCACATTGAAATATAACTTAAGAGTCATAAAGGAACTGCGACTAAATAATTAGCCCAGATCCCACGGCTCTTGGACAAGTTTTATATTTTTTCTTTTTTCTGTTTTGGAGCCATCGACCGCTGTGAATTGGCTCGCTTCCTGCCACAATCTTAAGCTCTGTTGAGAAACCGAAATTAGGTGTTGCAGGTCATTTAGTTCGAAAATATAGCGTCTATTTACGAAACTAGTTCAACTATAAATATTTCATAAATATTCGTATAAATATTTGTGTTCCAAATAGACCCAAAAATACAACGATCTCGTAATTCCCTAATAATTATTTCTAAAAATGTTCAAGATGACTTTTAGATCACTTTTTATCCCCATTCAATACAGTTCAATATATTTAATTAGATAACAGCAAAACTGATTTATTGCATCACACCACTATTATATAAAATAACTATATATAAAAACAAAAAAAAAAGGTGTGATCAACAAAGCTTGGTCACCAAGTTATTTTTTCTCCTCATTTTTATTTATAATAATTTCTGTTAGATAACTTATCTTGATAAAATTAAAAAAAAAAAAAACAGATATATCGAAGAATAAAGATACAAAATTGAAAATATCAAAATGGATCCACCAGAGGCACTTCTCTAACACCAGCTTAATTCAGATACAAACTTTCATCCCTTAAGCTCAATTTGGAGGGACTGTAGAGCTGCGCAAAACCTTAAAACCTCGAAAAACTATTATATTACAATACCCATCTATAGTATTGTTCTGCCTAAAAAACAACCATACATGCCTAATTTCAGCTCATTTGATCAGAATGGGGGCGTCGAGTATATTATTTTCGGGGAAAATACGACTACTAAAAAGATGACCTACGCACTAATACCTCAAGAGAAAATTTTGGACACTTATGGATGAAATATCGCTCATTTGACATCCAAGGAAGGAGAAAAATGACAGCCGCTTTATTTCTTAGGGGAGAGTTTATCTTTTTTTGCATTCATTAAAGCCAAATTCGGATAATGATTTTTCCATTTTCCCCTCATAAAATTGTCTACTAAATTCACGTTAATTCAAATTGTTTGCGAAGTGAAACGTTAAATTTTTTATAATAGAATCTTGATAAAAATAATATGGAATATTCTATAACACAGAAATATAGAATACACCAAAAATTTACCAATAAAAAAATTATTCTCCTACCAATGTAGCCTATTTCATGGTTGAGTAAAGCTAGCTGGTAAATTATAATAGTTGTGTTTAAATAATTATCCATATATCATATCGTCCCTACCATGTCAAACTATCAAATCTGCAAAAATGGGATTTTCATATTCGTCACTTTGAAATGATCTTATAGGATTACTAATCCTCAAGTGTTGACGCCTTGTGCTTTATGGAGGTTAAGAATTCAAGACTTTGCCACAATGCCCGCCTCAACTAGCGCTTTTTAAAGTAACGAAAATGAAAATCCCATTTTTGGATATTCGATAGTTGGACATGGTAGGGACGATATACGAGGGAGTGAGAAGCAAAGGGGTACGAGTGACTATTAAATCATTTTGTGAAAAGGCATTTTAAAGTTAAAATATCTGATGTGGACAACATATGACTTCCTTGTACGCCTATTAAACTATAAATCGGTGGCTCAAAAAGTGATCCTGAATTTGTTTACTAGTTTCAGTGTTAGTAGCAGAAGATCGCAGTATCTCCAAAACAACACTCGGCATCGCGACATCCATCTATTGGAACATACACACAAATAGGGAGGAAAACCAGTATTTTTCATTCAATTTTAACACTTAAAACAAGTAATAAAAATGTTTAATTGGATTGGAAACCAAATTGCGTTTGTAACCTTTATTACCGAAACATATGATTTATGCATTTAATTTAAATATAATTTTTGATGTAAGCTTATTATGACCTTCAAGTAAAGTACCCTTTTCGGCTCACCAATTTTAACCAAAATATAGTAAATACATTCATATCGATATAAAAGTCCTATTTACCAAATTTGAGATGTTTTACATTATATTTTAATCTAATTTTTGATGAAAGTCTAATATGACCTTCAAGTAAAGTACCGCTTCCGGTTTTCCAGTATAGACCAAAATCTAGTATGTTATTTAAATCAATATATAAGTTATAAATACTAAATTTGAGAAGTTTTGCATAGTACTTTAATATAATTTTTGACGAAAATCAATTATGACCTTCAAGTAAAGTACCACTTCCGGTGATCAAGCAGTGACCAAAAAGGGAGGTTCACAACTAGATTTTACAACAATCCTAAATCCAAAATTTCAACTTTATACAGCTAACCGGTTTTGAGTTATGCGAAATACGAAGGCACGTACATACAGACGCCACGACGAAACTAGTCAAAATGGATTCAGGGATGGCCAAATTGGACATTTCCGTTGAAATCTGAAAACCGAAAATTTTCGCAATTACAATACTTCCTTTACTTCGTACAAGGAAGTAAAACGTTTGATAAAACCTAAAACGTTTAATCAGGTTTAATTTTTTTTATTTTTTTTTTGTACGAATTTATCATAGTTATCACTATTACCTGTTACCCCAGATTGTGGAAGATAGTAATATTTGTCAAAAACAAGATTTAAAATTAAAAAATAAATGAAGGGTACAGGGGAAAAACAGTATGACTCCATTTTTTCGATTTTGTATTTTTGGCACAATATTGTAGCTCTAAATAAGACGAATCGAATAGTCTGTACCGTCCAGAAGAAAACAGTCTAGATGCCTATTTTTTAAACAGTAAAGAACAGCTGTTCAGAAGAAAACGATATAATTTAATGATATAAATGTCTTCTGAAATATTTTGAAGAATGGATTTATATATTTATACTCCTGTACCTACCCTTCAAATATTTTAACAAATTCATAAATGAATAATAAATGCCCATCTGTAATAAATATGATATTAAATTTCTCAATAATAAAAACTTAATAAACTAACTAAGTCAATTTCAGAAAAAAAAACTGGTCCAGAAGAACCCAAACCCAAACGAGGGCACTGCTCCGAAGGCAGCGAAACAATTTTCGATGCACCACACAGCCCCCCCCCCCCCCCCTTAATATAAAACATTAAAAGATAATTGAGAATTAATGACTAAATGAAAATTATGAAAAAAGAAAAAAAAAAAAAAAAAAAAAGAGGCACTTTTCATGATTAAACCAGGGAACCCCCGAATTTCCTGACCTCCCCAAAGTTAGCCTAGCGTGTCCAAGTTCACTGAGCTGTGGCCGATCTTACACCGGTTTGGCACCCGGCTGGCCCAGACTTCCGTCTAAGCATCAGCTTAAATATAAAGGCTTGGAAAGTATATTAGAGCCACCAAATAATAATATTAGTGCATACACACGTACATGTATATCTCTCTCTCAACATACACACACATGTATATACATATATATATATATATATATATATATATATATATATATATATATATATATATATATATATATATATATACTAAAACATACTTAATAGAACTGATAACGCCTATGACATATGACGCAAACAAACTTTCACGAGATACGAGACATGGAAAAAGTGGTATACTCATGCCGACATGGCTTTAACGACAAGATTACTCTTATTTGGCACTGAACGAAAGGAAGACATATTTCAAGAGCTGAAGAGCGCGCTGAAATGGAACGGCACTTATTGCTAAGTGCCGCATTTTGAAAGTAATTCATTAATGGCGACATTTTTCATTTGAGTTCAGTGGGGTGCACCCCTCCACGAAACAAGGAGGAGATGGAAAGGGATCAATGCAAAAATTGAACGAATGTCAAACCGAATGGAAACTAATTACGTTCTTTGGGAGCATGGTGTTTCTTATACTTTATAGCTCTATTCCACTTTAAGATTATGCAGTTGATTTTTTTAAGGATCTTGCCAGTCTGTTTTTTAAAATGTTTCTACATTTCTAAAGACCCCTCGTATCCATAACTATTAAACTAATTAATAAACTTTTGGATGATTCTACATTAATAAAAAGTTACCCATATACTTCCGTTTTGTCCAATGGGCCTTAAGAGCTGAGAAAAAATAAATAAATCATGCTGAAAATGCTTTATTTTATATATCGTATTTGAAGAATGATATCGACATGATTTTTTCGGCCAAGCATTTGCTTTTTGGGGTATATTAAAGAACAAATATAAACATTAAAAAGTAATTGATTTTTGGTCAAATTAATTTTACAAAGTGTTTAAATTATTAAGTAAACCAGCTTCATAGATTCTTTCACACCAAAAATGATTACAGACCTGAATTAAAAAAAATAATCGAAAACAAAAAATAAAAAATTTTTGTCAATCCCGAGTGTGCTCAAAATTTTAAAAGCCACAAAAAAATTATTTTGTTTTAAAAAAATTGGATCACTAAAAATTTACTATTTCTGAATCACGAATATTGATTTTGTATTACCTATAAATACAGTGTAAACGTTTCTTATCCAGTACATATTATAATATAAAAACATTATTTGTGACCTAGAAATAGTAAATATTACACTCTTACACCAATGCTATAAACATTATCGTAGTAAAAAATATATGTTTACCATATTATAAAACTGATCTATATTACATATAACTCAATAGACCTTCCAGAACGCTAAAAAATTTAATCGTTTCATTAAAAAAAAAAATTGGGTTTCTGATATCTAATAATACTTTTTCCTATTTTTTGTTTACGATAATATATATCGGTGTTATAGAAGTGCAATATTTACTATTCCAGAAATCGTAAATTTTAGTGATCCAACTTTTTAAAACGAAATAACTGAATTTTAGAGCGACCTGAAGGGTGTATTGACTCATAATGTAATCATAGCGGTATTCTTAACGAATGAAGCATCTGAACAATTTGATTGATCTGAACAATTTTTTTTATTCAAAAGTGGCCTCAGATTCAGTGATATGAAAACCCCTTATAATCAAATTTTCGAGCGAATCTAAAAATAAAAAAAATTGGCCTAAAAATTTTGCCGAGGGTCTCGCCTTCAAATTTGTTTTAAGATTTAAATAATCGCACATAAATCAGAAACCCTATGAATAATTCAAATCAAATTTGAGGCATCGGTAAAGGTTCTTAAACTGCGCAATTCGCTTTAACAGTGATATACCGACGTGCTTTAGAACCAACGTTATCTGCAAAAAAGTTCAATTTTATTTTTATATTGTAATCACCTTTTTTTACACATACCATATAAGATAATAGTTTTTTATATGTAAGGAAAGAAGAAACTTGCCTCTTTTCAACAAGTTCAAAAACGTCGATATTAAGTAAACTGAAGAGGAGAAACAGAGCTTCAAAACCAAACGTAATTTTGTGGCTTTAAAAAATTTGAGCACACTCCGGACTTTAAAAATATTTTATGTTTTGTTGTCGATGATCTTTGAACTTATTAATCTAACTCGTGACTTTAGCTTGGAAGCTGACAATATGTTTCTCTAAAATTGTTTAAGTTTTATTTCAAAAATAGTCTTAAGCCATCATCTTCTGATTTCTGGATTAATTTTTTATATAACAAGAATATAAAACATCATTAAAATTTAATTAGATAAATAATGCTTGAAAAATTATTTTCTTTCAAAATCTCTTTAATTGAAAAAAGATGAACATTTTTATCAGAAATCAAGAGATGTTTTTTGAAAAGTTAAATAAATTTATTTAACCCACAAACAATTTTAAAAATCTAGTACGATGCACGTGTCACACAACTTTCACATACAACCCTACTTTGAGTAGAAATTAATTTCAGAACAAGTAAGGCTATGATTTACGTGTCAAAATAGCATTTCCTTTAGTATTCACGGTAGGAATTCTTCCTCTTACTGTATATCTTTACATAGGTAAGTGAAATGAAAATTATCGATGGTACACAACATATTCATTTAAAACAATTAATTACCATATGTTTTCCATCCCGTCCAATCCGTTAAGTATGGTTATTTTTTCGTCACTCTCTTTCGCCTTTAACGACTTTATATTATCTATTTTTTTAAATCTTCAGCTTTCCAACGGTATATTATACTCCTACTTTTAAAGTAAATATAAAGTACTGGTGGATAAAGTAGCAGGATGCAGATAGACAGACTGCAGGAGGCCCGCAGTGCAGCGCTGCATGAAGGGGTTGCACCAGGAGCTCCTTCCACCTCCTGTTCTCCTGTTACCCGCTTTAAAAACTTTATAATATATTTAAAAACTTTTTAAATTTATTTAAATATATTTAACTGATCCAAACATCTCTTTTTATTTTCCAATCATGACATTAATTATAATAATAAATTAGCAGCATCACTATATATTATTACGGTAGTTTAGATCCCTTTTCCGGCTCTCAGGAGCGATGGATTTTGACGAGTGAGGTATCAAAAGAAAAGGAATTTCACGGAGAAGTGACGAATCCTAATTTCAGTTCTTAAATTCTTAATAGGGCTTAAATAAAAGTAATGAAAAAACTGGGAGGTTTCAAAGCTTTGACGTCTGAGAGTCGGCGGCTCGAGACGGGATAAGTTGGGTTTTAAAGATTTTGACGCGGGCATCAAAATCATACATGATCCGTTGGATCATATTGGTCCAGCTTTTTAAAGCCTTAAAACCTACCGTTTTCGAGATAACGCACGATAGAGGTCCGCACGGGCCCTATTCCATCTTGCGTACGTGTCGTTGTCATGGCAACTTTATATCAATTTGTGTTTGTTTACAATAACTTTTAATGAGTGGAAAATTATATTTTGTTTCCATGTCCAACACTAAAGGTAACTGTTAAGTATGAAAATTATATATAGAAAACGGTATAGCTGAATTTAATAGTCTAACTGCTAAATTGAAGAGATGTTTTCCAGTAGGATAAGCTAATTACTTATTAAGTATGAACTGTAACTTCAACATAGTAATTACAAACTATGTAGCTTCACCAAATATGTATGTTAACTAAACTTTATTGGTAGTATTATATTGTTTCCCTAATATCGCTTACACCTCGAATGTATTAGGGATTAGCATAAGCATTGATATCTAATGGGAGAGTTCTCGCCCGGGTATACTAGTAATTATTAAATACAATTATTTTTCTAATTGCATTTTAATCACAATAGTATATATATATATATATATATATATATATATATATATATATATATATATATATATATATATATATATAGTTTAAAAACATTGATTTCAAAAAAAGTAGAAATTAAAAAAATATCTAGATTTTCAATTATTTATTTTTTATTTAATTTAATTTAATGTATTTAAACTTTCAAAAACATCAATCAATTTTACTAATGAGCTCAATAACATTAATTCTAATTTTATTGCTAAAAAATAAATGTTATTCAATTTATAATATTAAATATTTTTATTTTTTACCTATATATTTTTTCGTACAAAAAGGCATTAAGAATTTCGATAGTATTTAGTTCATAAGATGATTTCAATTTTCAAATATATATATATTTTTTTTTTGTTTTTTATTATAAATATAATATATATATATATATATATATATATATATATATATATATATATATATATTTTTGTCCTCTGTGTATATATATATATATATATATATATATATATATATATATATATATATATATATATATATATATATATAGAGAGAGAGAGAGAGAGAGAGGAAAAAAGTATTCATACAGTTTTTCGGTTAAAATTGTGTTTAGTAATTTATTGAACATAAATTAACTGATGGACATGACAAAAAACAATATTCCGTATTAATTTTTACAGATGAAGGAAATTAGAAACTAATACAACGTAATTAACAACATACATTCAACAATTATTTTTTTTCAGGCAAAACTTAATCATTTAGATTTACGGCCCAATTTGGGGGAATGGGTTGTTAACCAAATTAACAACAAAAATTGAAAATTTATCAAGCAAAGAAACGTACAATAACAGTTGTGAAAAGACTTGTTTGTTCTCAGCTCGTGGTTTCCATGGTTTTCACTTAATACATAATCTCTTATTCAAATATAGACCTGAAATGGACCAATTGTTCCGAACTGAAGGACAATTTCCACAAAATGGGTCGTAAATCTAAAAGATTAAGTGTTGCCTGATAAAATTAAATTGTTCAATTTTTGTTGTTAATTAGGTTTCTAATTGCCTTCACCTGTAAAAATTAATGCGGAATGTTTTGTTTTTTTATTATATCCATTTATATTTATGTTCAATAAATTATTAAATATATTTTTACCCGAAAAACTAAGCGTACGAACACTTCTTTTGTCCACTACAAATATATATATATATATATATATATATATATATATATATATATATATATATATATATATATACACATATATATGTATATATATTTTGTACAATGTGAAGAAGGCGTGGGAGATAATAAGTGTGATATGTGAGTGCGCATAGCTCTGAAGGACCATTTTTCGACTAAACAACTTATTCCCTGTGGTCTTAGAAGAACCAATAGTAGTAAATGTTGATTTTAGATCGGTTTTTATTTACTCGTGTTATCATAATAAAACTAATTGTATTTTGGTTAAATAAAATTCCGAATGGAAATTTTTTTAAAAATAAGAACATACACAAGAGTATTGTCCGCCTAAATCGGTTTGAAATATTGCATAAATTGTATTGCATAAATGAAATTTTGAAATTCATAAAAGCTTTGGATTCTTAGAAGAGTTGAAACAAAAATACAATAATGGTCAAGTTTCAGATTGGCATATGCCAAAATAAAACTAAAAATTCGAAATGGTTGAAAATCATATATAAAGTTTTTTTTTCTTCTACACTTTTGAATACCTAATTATAAAAACAAATTGAACATTCCTAATACCCTAATAATGGGTTATACGAATTTTTAGTGTGTTTTAATGAGAAATAATTCGAAAGTATAGACAAAAAACTTTTAATGTGATTTTCCACCAATGTCGAATTTTGATTTGTACTTTTATTCTATGAAAGGTGCATTATGATAAGTTTATGAAATTAGTTATCATTAAATATCTTTATTAGTTAATTTATATGTAAAAGAAAATATTGTATTATTTATATGCATATAAGTCTTCTGACAGATATGTCATCATGTAGCGTCTGTTAAACTTAACATTTAGTACAGCACAATAATACTTACTTATTATATAACTAAAACAGATTGTTTATGCATTATTAGAATATTGTAATGAACCCATATAAGGGAATTATGCTCCAACCAAATTTTCTTTTTTTAGTATAAATAATTTTCATAAACAAAATTTTTAGTCATTTTTTTAACTTTTGACACGAAATTATTAGGTAATAAACTTGCTTATTTTATTTCAAAATCAACAAAATAATATACATTTACAATATCATCATAACCTGGTAACGGACCCTGCATATATTAACCCGCGTGGTTGAGGGTGGTGAAACATTCCAACCGAATGCCATACTTGGCAGTCTGCAAGGGAACGTCATGCGAACGCCCAAGGAATGACCCGCAACTTCACATAATTAATTTCTCCGGCGATTACTAAACTGCAAGGAATTAATTAAATTTCCTACTGTAAGTAAAAGTTGCAAATGGGAACGATAAATATTCCGCGTTCCGACAAGCAATAAAATTATTATGACATAACAAATATCTATTTAATTATTTTATACTACTGAAATTACAGTAGCACCCAGATCCGCCATACTCAAAACCCGGAACTTTTATTATTATTTGTAAGAATTCAAAAAAAACATATCGTCGGTGTTCTGTCAAAAGTGCGAATTGAACATAATGAGTATTTTAGCCTTTTGAGATTCATGATATCAATAAATTGGATAACAATAGGTTGGAATATCGAAAGGAAAATATCGATATTCCATATTTTGCGATATCGCAAAATTGAATATAGATATCCACCGATAATCGCTAGAAAAATATCGATATATCGAAAGGGAATTAATGAAAAAGCCAAGAAAAGTACATCGCATGAGTATAATATTAAACTGCGAAGAAGGTTGTGAAATAATTATTATATATAAAACAATATTTTTTTTAGCCATGAATCATTATAAATTAAAAAAATAGAATAAAATTATACTTTGGCAAAAAAACAATTTAACACATTTTTATCTTGTAGACTTATAGCCATATTTCATATATTATATTCTTCTACGAGTTTTTCAATAAAAAAAAACTTTAAACTTCTAAAAAATTTATTTATCTTATAACGTTTCCGACTACATTGTGCATTCTAAAAATATTCATCTAAAACTATGTAATTCATTTTTTCTACATCTCAATACAATCATCATTTATATTATTATCTATTTGTCTTTACATAGGATTAATTAGCATTATTTATATATAAATCTTATCTACTAATAATTGTTTAGTAACTAAATGTTTCTTATTCTTATATTTATTGGTAAAACTCCAGAATCATGACACCAATATGATGGACATCTAGATTTTTAAGACTTGACTGTACTTCAAGCTGCCTAAAACAAACATTCACAACCAAACCAACGGACCCTTATCAGTTGAGGTCGGAGCCTTACCGTAATTTAAATTATTACTGCTTTAATTAGATTACAGCTGTAGACTTCTGCTCGCTACGCGAGATACAAAACCTCCCTCCCCAAATGTGAGTCTATTCACAAATACTAACCGAATTAAAAAAAGATAACCCACAATAAATATAACCATGCAGAATTATAGACAAACAATTCTGGAGTTTTACTAGTAAATATAAGAATAAGCAATATTACCCAACTGCAGTTCAGAGGAGGTTGTGTTGGGAGGTAAAAAAAGAACATTAACATAACCGTACAATTATTTATAAACGTCTGAAGTTTATCGCTTATTGTACATATTTCGCTTGTGGTCTATGCTTTTGTGTTTGTACGATAGGCTATCGGTGACATTTTTTTTTAAACACGCTGGTTTCGCGGACTTGTCAGTCTTTCGCGAACTAAATTTTTCTGATCAATTCGTGTTGGCGGCTAGCACTTTGGAAACAGTTTTTAAAATGTTTTTTTAAAGAGAGATGAATAGAAAATAGAAGTGCAAGCCGACTGAAATTCATTGAAACGATTCACCTCTCACTCACTCTCCTCTAGTCTTAAAAAGATTAAGAGCTGACCAGATTTTCGAAATATTGGAATATTGGAAATTCGAAATATAACATGTTTACATTACTTGGAAGATGAAAATAAATACGTATTATGGAAGTGACCGGATAGCATTGTTTTTATACGGATTAAAGGGAGATTTTCTAAGAACCAGAGAATCCATACAAATTATCGTGTTATACGAATTACAGAAATATGAATTATCGAGATTCTACTGTAATATAGTTTAAAATATCGATATCACCGATTTATCGATAGAAAATATCGGTTTTTCAAATCCGAAGAAAAAAAATACCTCAAATTCCGCTATTGAAGATTCTTTCATAATAGAAACCTACAAAAGAGTATAGCTAGATGATTAGCTTAAATCGATTTGAAATATTTTTTGAAAAAGACATTTTGTCATTGTATAAATATCATTCATTACCAGGTTTACAAGAAGCATATACAGAGAAAAATTATAAAATAAATCAATGATTTCGATATCTGCATTTTGTGTATCATTTTTTTTTAAAAACTTCATTTCACTAATAAGTCGAAATAAGCAATTTTCGGATTTTCAACATTTCTTTGCCACAATGACAAGATCTTCCTAAATGTTAACTACTCTGTACATTTATTTGACAGTTCACGAAATATGATTGTGATATTATTTTTTATTATTTAATTCTCTAAAGAACCATTTAATAAAAACATCGCAAAATCATCAAAGAAATATTTTTTTCAATAGTGTTCATTTTGAGTACTAGGATCACAAAGAAAAATTTGTCGAATCATATTCAGGTTTTAACTGAAGCTCAATATAATCAATATAATAGTTTCAATCTAATCTAGAAATCTAAATAAAAACAACAACATTTAATGTTAAATATATAAAAAAAAAAAAAGAAGATAACCCATAGTTCCAGAAATTTATTTTTTTGTAAGATATCCGGATGTCTTTGATATATTCAGACTTTGCTGTAGGTAGATGAGATCTTTGGAGGTTTGGATTAATAAGGATTCAATTAATATTAATAACATTAGGGTTAAATTAACAACTTATTAGTATTAAACTGGATAAAAAAATTTCGGTGAGCACTTCATAAGATTCCTTTAGCAAATGGTAGGTTTCTGTCTACACACAAAAACAAGAACTCTCAAATCTATAAGGGGTGGATTCCTGTTCGACATACTATATATATATATATATATATATATATATATATATATATATATATATATATATATATAAGTTATGTGATATCAAAATTTTGCTCGTGAATACACTTGTAAATAGTAGTTAGTATATATAATATGTAATTTAAAAGGGCGTTTTTAAATGTAATATGATTTTTTTATTTTAATGCACACAATCTTTCAAGAGGTAAAGAAACACCCGAAAGAGTCTAGCACACAACTTTTTTTAAAATACATATAAATGCAATTCCTTAACATCCCCAGTAGCAACGTGTGATAAAATTCAAGCATGAAATATTATATCAAAACATCAAAATAAATCGATAGTAACAAGAAAACAGTATCGATTGCTGATTAATCTCCTTCGTTTATTATTATAATATACATATAATTATAAATATAAATAAATAAAAACGATAAGAAAATATTACAAAACCTGGGAGGTAAACAAAAATAATAAATAAATTAAGTTACATAATCATGTGATAACTTAATAAAACTTAGACTTCATTTCAAGGCAGTTGGCATGTGATTTGGAAAGAAGACGGGTTTGCGCGAAAAGGCTAGGGATATGGCAAGTTACGTTGATTTCCAACTTAATCTTGAATCAAGTATGTATGGCTCTCATTTAACTACTCAATTTACTCTACGATATAATCTAGAAACAATAATGAGTATTATTTATAATTATTTGAGAGCGTGTGAAATTTAAAAACAATAATATAAAAGTAGCTTAATTAAGATTATTGATTTTTAGACTGAAAGTGATTATACAACTAGATTAGAAACTGAGAGAAATTGTAAGATCTTCCCTAACGATTGTACATGTTTATAAACATATAACATACACAATCGAATATAATATTCTAATAACATAATATAGTCAAATTTGTGAAAATGGGAACGCTATGATATTGCGGTTTTCATTTTTTTTTTTTTTTTAAATAGGCATTAAGATGAAGATGTTTACTTAAAAGTTTTATTCATTTCAATAAAAACCATAAATATAACCTCGTAGAACCTGTTTACAACATAGACGAAAAATTGAAAGGTTAGGACGACCCGCGAAATCGGGTAAGATAATAAACGAGAAAAACCGGAATATTTTTTAAACAAGTGCTTATTATTGTCAAGACAACAGCTGAATAGGACATACTCTTTTTTCGGAAATATTAAAAAATCATATTTTAAGTAAGGTATAACATAATCAATTATAACCTGTAACAAGTTGTAAATCTTTACAAGATAACCTTTTTAATTTCATGATATTAGAAGTTTATCTTAATTTTTTAAAATTACATAGAATGAAATTTTATGAACGGAATAAATACAAGCATGAAACATAGTTTTCTTTGTTTTATACATAATGCCAGAGGTTCTATAAAAAACTGTTTAAATTTTTATTTAATTTTTTTATTACGGAAAATAATTATAAAAAATAATTAATTTAATAACGTTGCTACTACCACGCTAGAATAGAGGAACCATGAGTCAATGTCATCGAAAAGGTTATTGTTAACCAAGTTATGCTGTGTTACAGGTTATGATTGCTACCATATTAGTTAACTACGAGACAAATCCTGTTAATGAAATCATATTAGCACGAAATACGAATGTCTGGGTCGATTTTGATGAAACTTAGTGCATACGAACCCTTTCAGAAGTTAAGTTGTTACAAAAGGTCTATTAGTTAATGACGGATCTTTTCGGTTGTGTCAACAATCCTTAAAAAATTTCTATATATGGACACTGAAAATACCAGCCATAATTAATTGAAAGTAAACGATCTACATGACCAAACGGTGTTCAATAAACATAAATAAACGTTGAATTTAGCCCCAGGTGGAGAAGATAACGATAAGGAGTGGTTGATTCTTCATAGTAGTGTTCGGAGAGGTAAACTTTTTATTAGCGCATTATAACGAATTTCATTCAGTTAGTAGAAAGGATAAAAGATGAAGAAGATATTGTACTTTTGTTTTCAGGAAAAAGGAACTTTACATAATCCACGGAAATGTCCAAATGGTCATGATATGAAATTACATTTAGAAAACCGGCAGCGCTGGATTTGTAGGCCAGTTAATCTGGGACTCTGGATGGAAGTAAGTGTTGGAAAGCTGAAAATGGTTCTAATGTATTCATTAGAGGTCAGATAATAGTAACCTAAGTGTGTACCGTTCTAAGTGGTGAGCCAAGGCCGGAGGGCGGGGGAAACCCCAAAATTTCCAAACTTTTTTCAGTTTATGGTCTGTAGCATTTAAACAACACGTCCTAGCGAAAATTTTATTCCATAATAAATTACAGAAAATTAAATTCTGTGTAAAATGACGTTGGATTCGGTTTGTCAGAAGAATGAACATTGAAAATTGAAAATCATCTGGACCCCAATTGAGACCAGAAATGAATCTCAGAAGATAACTTTGGAGAAGTTCTAAAAATTTGTTCATGTTATTTAGGGTACAGATTACAAATTTTGATTTTATATTTTTTTTTTTTTTGGCAATACCTGGAAACCATGCATTATTCGATCAAAGAAACAACAAAAATCTTTATAATCAAAAGTGTAGAATATTTACTCTACTTTAATTTGGTATAAAATAAATATTAGAATTATTCGATGGTTTCCAGCTATGAACAAAAATTCGAGTCAACAAAGTGAAAATCAGCACCCAACAAAACATAAATGAACCAATTTTCAGGACTTCTTCAAGATTTTCCTCCGACACCCCTTTCGGGTCTCTACTGGGATCCAGCTGTTTTTCAATTTTTAGATTTTGTCAAATGTTATTATTAGCGAAACAGCGTAATAAAATTCGTTGTGGCTAGACTCTTTATCTCTGTGAATTTTTATGACGTCGCCGTCGGCAAGGAAAGGATCTATTTAAACAAATTTTACAAGATAGCCTATTGGCCTCTCAAATAACGGAAAGGAGTTTACATTTGACTGAGTCTGTATTATATTAATGACTGTTGACACATAACCGAAGAGATCCTCTAATAACATTGCTAACCTTCTCCTTGCGGATCTCAATGAAGGATTGATTAATTCACTCCATAATTATTTTGAAAAACATCTGGACCGAACTAAGTACATTAAATCGATCCAGTCGTTTGAGAGTCGTTCTGACATGATTTCGAAAAAAAACCCTTCAATTTTCAGAAAATAAAACTCAGTAATCTACAAAAATACAAAAAGTAAATTTAAATGAATATTTGAGCAAATATTAAAAACACTACAAATTATTATAGTGTAATAATATACTGTAGTATATTGTTAACAATTAGCTTTATACATAAAGAAATTATTTATAAGTCAACGCCTACCTTTGGCTGTTGTCAATTTTGTGACGCGCTGACAAGTATAGAGATATAGGCTTCATCATGATTATGTCATCAACAATCATCATAATTATAATCGAAAAATACACCACAAATAAAAAAAAATGATTTAATTATTTTTTTTAAAGGCTTCGGCTTAATGATTCCAAAAAACCTTATATATTTTTCTTCCATCTTTATAAATGACTGATATACGCATAGGCGTATGAAATCTTTAATCTGCTGCTATTTTGAAATAAAATGTAGAGTTCCGAAGATCTTCCTGGTATGCCCTATGACTTTGGTGCCAAATTAAAAAAAAAAAAAAAAAAAAAAAAAAAAAAAAAAAAAAAACGGCGCTTGGCCGACGGCGGACGGACAGATTATTTTTTTATTTACGAAGTTTTGTATTCTTCGTATCTTCAAACGTAAAACCTCAAGCTTTCAGTTAATTTTTTTTTCCTTGGTCGACTGCAAAGGTTCATAATTAGAAATAGTAAACCAATATTCTAGCATAAGTTTTTCAAATTTAATATATAGTCATGTTTTAATGTTCCGGCTAGATAATTTGAGATATTGAAAAAAAAACAAGAAAAAATAACATGTTTCGAGTCAATGCTGATGGAGCTTTTCATTTATTCACTTTGGAATGTTTCATCTATTCTGCTTTTCATTACTGGACACCTTATGTGAGACATTTATTTCCAAAATGAACTTTAAACGTTTTTTTTTTGGAAATCGCGGTATATTTAAAACTTAAATTCTGTGGAATCAATATTTTGCCTGATTCAAGTTATTTTCGTCTCTTCAGCATGGCCGACATTGCCATTTGGGACGAATGCCTGTATGGTCCTCATTTTAGATGAAAAAGCACGAAAATTTGAACGGTGGTGCACGCGCGAATTGTTCACAGAATGAATGGGTATTGAGTATCAATTATTACTGGCATTACAACTGGAAAAGGTCAACAAATTCGAATTTTCTTTTTATAAAAAAACACTTCAAACTAATCGTGAATTATTAATCATTATCATTATAATGACTAGCTAGTTAATAACAATTACAGGACCAGGCTGATGCATCTTTTTTATAAACCTGGCCTGGAATATGAACATTGTGCATTTATATGAAATAAAAATTATTCCATTCAATTCAAAACTGATCATCAAATCTATCATATTTTCAACTCAAAGTCTCGTCTCAAAAGCGTCCACACAGAATCGTATCTACCGTTGCCTCTTATCTACTATTCTGAATGGGAAACCATAGACAAGCGATTTTTGGTCTAGCAACGAGTCCGTAGACACCGATTCGTCAATCCAGAGACTTTAGATAAACCACGATGACGACGTCTCTTAGACCAAAATCATGCAATGTGTCTACCAGTGTGGACTATGCTTATGATATTAGGGCCTTTTGCAAATTAACACCGCCAATTATTTTTAAACAGAAAAAGTATCTGTTATATAAAAAGTATCAGTTATATTTGAATCAATGTTATTCACCTTCTATTATGCAAACATCTGTTAATAGTTTATATTTAGTTAGCAAAATTAACTCCTTTAGGCTTAATGAAGATGAAATGAAATAAAATGAATCCATAAGAAGCGCTTCTGTAATAAAGGAAACCTAATGAAGCTCGTAGAAAAAAATAGATCTTGTGATAGGTGAAGGTGTTATGCACACCTGTGCAAGGTGTTATGCACGTTCGTTTAGAAATGAGAATGGAATAATCTCCAATAAATGGTTAGAGCATATAAGATTACCTTTAATTACTTCCATATTATTTATTTATTCCTGGTGTGATGAGTACACTACTACAATGTACCTGTGCTAAAGAAGTAGGTATGGCAGAACATACTATGACGGATTTAATTATAATTAGCTGAATTATAATTAAATTTTTCGATATCATGTGTGTTTCTTTAATCACGTAATATTGCAGGTTACTATTAAAAAATAACTGGCGGCGCTAATCTGCAAAATACCCTGATATTATATTGTGTTGTAATTGCTGTAAGTGATATGAGAACATCTCGACGTAAAACAGATGTCTTCATATATAATGTGTGTACATGATAACAATATGACCATCCCTTCTGATTCTTAACCTGTTCAATATTCCACACTCCTCTAGTCATAAAACCAGCCTGGGGATGATTCCAGCTCCTGTAGAGTCCACTACATTCCATCAGTAAGGTCAGGGAACTATCAGTACACAGACTCTAGTGGTGTCATTGGTATTCAGCTAGGCTCTTCCAGGATCCTAGTTCAAGGTGTGCTGGAGAGGGCCAAAGGATTTAGTGGTTTATCCAAGCTCAGGGGAATCCCAACCACATTCTTTGGGATGTCTTCTCGCGAATTATGGTACTTTACAATGTATAATCCATCAATATTGGGCACCCAGAGAAAAACGTGTTTTTCTATAGATTGTAGCGCAAAAACGGCTCTAACGATTTTGATGAAATGTGCATAAGCTCTTCTAATGAAAGCTGCCTAACTATGCATATATCCCGATGATCCTCAAGATTAGGAAAAAAAGCAAAACGAATATAAAATTTTATTTTCGTATAACTTGAAAAATATGAATTTTGTAGCCAATATGTATTGAATTATTTGGAAGGTAATCGATTTCTCTAAAAAATAAAAAAAAATAATCAACTAAATCGGACCATTATTAGCAAAGATACGGGTACTGAAATTTTTACACATGTTTTTACTTTCATAACGCTACTAGGTAAGGAAAGCATTGTGATCGGGTGAAATTTTCGATGTGTAGTTTTCAAGAGATCTATGCATTTCAGATCCCCAAGAAAGAAAAAAAGCAATCAAATATATTTTCAAAAGGCAATTAAATTCCCTACAAAACAAAATAATAATGATAAAAATCGGATCTCAATAGCCGTAAAAACGCGTTTTTCTGTAGACTGTCGCGCAAAAACGACTCAAACGATTTTGATCAAACTTGTCTAAATTCTCTTTATAAACCTCTCCAAGGAAATATAAAGAAAAAAAGTTATCAAGAAAAGCATATTTAATTTGCACATAACTCAAAAAGTATGCGTTTTGTAAAAAAGAAAAATCTAAATCGAACCATTAATAGCAAAGATACAGGCGTATCTAAGATGGAAAGCCGAGCGCGTCTGAAAGGAGTATACGCTCAACACAATATACGCCCAGTAATGTTTGCTTCTTAAATGACGAAATGTAATAATTTAAAACTAGAAATTAACTTTTAATAATTTCTAATTTTATATTATTTAATGGAAACTAAATGGAATTTCCAAAGAAACTTTTAGCTTCCACAGAAATCTGTAAACTCCTTCTAAAATTGTTTAAAAACTGTTTTATTGTACTTTTGTGAGAGAAGACATGAATAAGTTCATGCTGCTGAGTTTATTTCAAGAATTGTTTAGGTGAACTCTTTAAAAAATTATGTTAAAAGATTATTATTATAGGACAGTAAGGGGATGTTGTGTGATGCGCGCACCGCACCAGATTTTTTTAGAAAGTATTTTATACTTGTTCCTTTGAAAATTGGTTCATCTGTGTTTAGTTTTTTATAACTCGATAACTCTACATCTTCGAGAAAAGTTTAGATGCTCATTTCAATGATAATTTAAATGGTTACGAAGCTAAACATATATAAAAAAACAACAAAAAAATGAATTGAATAAATATTGGCGATGAAATAGCAAACAATTTTTATTTTGGACTTTCACGGTAAGGAACAAAAGTCGAGCGGATGGGCAAACCAAATATTTAAAATATATTCATTCCAATGAAATTTCGTTTGCGCATGCCTGAGCGAAAGTAGTCAATGGAATTTGATGAAATTGATACTGGACAATTTGTACACTAGTCTACAACTTTTCTCCAGCTTTGGAACAAATGGAAAAAGCCATTCTTGAAATATAGGTGTGTTAAGGAAATATATTAGCACACGCGTAAGCGAAAGAAGTGAATAGAATTTGATAAAATTGATAGGAACCATCTAGGGACCAACCCATGCAATCTCTAAAAATTTCACAATCTCAAAAAAACGTTAGTAGGATTTATGTCCGTCATATGGATCTGCCTAAAGGCAGACAGACACGGACCCAAATTTGCTCCTTGACGCAAAGGCCCGTTAACGAGAGGACGTCTTTTGATAAAAAATTGTAGTTAGTACTTAAATTTTCAGCCAGCTGAGGAAGATAAATATAATTTAAAATGAAGTATTTGGCCAACATATCCATGGCAGTAGCGCAGGCAGGATTTCGTTTCGGGGAGAGAGGGGGGGAAGGGGTGCCCATCCAAAGGTCAACTTTAAATAACCCACTCTAACCCCGGGGACGCCCGGGGGCCCTCTCTCTACATACAATATTTTCCATGCCAAGGTATATTATTCATGAAATGACATTCAAATAGGTTTATACAATTTTTTTTTTTACAGAACAGAATAAGTAAAAGTATTTTGTAATTTCGGAGGGGAGCTCCGAAACTCCCGAAATACCTCCCCATTGGCTACGCCACTGATCCACTCTAAAAGAATTCTGTTAAACCATGAATGTAAATACGACTGATTTGCATTACCAATCAGTTGGCAAGAAGACAATGAGTGAACGGTCCATTCATGAATGACTAATACCAAAAGATAGTTAATGGCGCTTGGAGGCCTTTCTAATTTAAGGAATATCGATTGGAGCAGTCACCAGCTGAAGGATGCTTCAATACATCTGGGGGTCAATGGCTTACACCAAGCAAAGAGTCATAATTATATCTTTGAGAAGGTTATTTACAAAATAATACTTTATAATAACGACAACCATAGTTTCTATAGTAATTACTAGCTACTAATTAGTTTTTGTTCATTTTATAAATAATAACATATAAATTGTTAACTGTTTGTTTGTTTTTTTTTTGCTACTTTTCACGAGAAAAAGGTTTAACTGATTTCGATGAAACTTTTTTCGTTATTATTTGGGTGGATTTCATTCATCGGAAATGATAATTTGCTTGAAATTAACAATATTGACTGTATGTATACACTCAGCTGTATGCAAAAGAATATAGATGTTTGAAAATGGTCAAAACGTCACAAAATATTTATGATTTTTAAATAAAATTTGTATAGATTTTTGTTAGTAAAAAATTTAATTTTTTCTTGGTATTATTTGAGGTCATTTTACAAATCTATGATTGATTATTTATAAAAAATATTGGTAATTATTGGGACCGGTCACTCCCTTATCTAAATGAGCGTGGCCTCACATTGTTGTCATTGAGTTTACGTCCCCACCACATTCCCTTATACGCTCATTCCCATATACGTTCACTTCTTTCTTGTAAATAATTACCGAAATATACATATTTTTTACGTAATTTCAATTATTACTGCTTTAAATAGATCACAGCTGACGATTTCCGCTGGCTACGCTCGCTCAAGAGATAAACAAACCCCAAAAGTTTCTTTTCAGCTGAGGTCGGGTCCATACCGTAATTTAAATTATCTCTCCTTTAAATTATTACTTAAACTTCCCCAGATCACCGGAAGTCGACAGCACTAACAATTTTAAATATGTAATTAAGGCAGTAATTATTTTAATGATTGCAATGAATACGCGGTTTTCAAAATCCAGGACAAAGGGGAAAAATGGTGGCGACAACTGGTGACGGGTGGGGCTATAACCTTACTCTTACCCCTATTGATACAGGTTCCAATAACTACCAAAATATTATAAAATTCCAATTTTTATCTTTTAAAAGATGAACAATATAATAACAAATGTAAAAACCAAAAATATTAAGTGTAAATTAATTGTCACTAGTGTTACCATAAAAAAGCAGTTTAGCGCAAAAAAAAAGCAAATATCAAAAGATTTTTTTTTTTTTTAAGGGGTGGTGCTTCTCATTATTACTTTCAAGCGATTCACCCGAAATAGTATTGTTTTGAAAGTATTCGGAAATACTAGGCGACGTAACACTTGTGACAATTCTTAAAATTTTATTTACAATCTAAGAATGTCGGTATCAGTAGCTATTGCTTGAATGTTCCTCTACGGATTATCCTAAAAATAAAATGTTCCTACAGTACTTTTTTTAGGAATTTTAGTCGTTTCCTTAAAATCAAAACAACTCGGTAAACGGATTTATTTTAGCTCTGGGAGATTTAACGTATCATTTTTGGTGAAATCCACCCACGTCGAGCTCGTAAGATGGCTTTAAGCAATATAAGCCCCTCATCTGCCAACTATAAACCAATATGGTGTAAAATAAAAAATCTAGACGTTTTGTTCACTTTTCATAGAAAACCAGCTTAACCAATAAATACCAAATTTCATATGGTTGTTATTTAAAGGTAAGAGGTTAGCCACCTAAAAACAAAAAAATGGGGGATTTTCGAAATTTAATTTCTTTCATGTAGAGGGGATGGGGGAGGAGGTCTCTATGGTGTCATGCAATAATTTGTAGTGACATTCAAAAGAAAACATTTTTTTTTTTAATTATCACATTTCTTGCAGAACTCATAATTTATCAGGATACTCTCCAGTAAAAACGCACTTAAAACTTTTTCCTTTCCAACATGTTGGAAATTTTTTATCAACGCTCCTCGTGTCGACCAGATATACTAAGGCCCTTGTACTCTAGTAAGAATTTTCGTTAAAAACTTTAACCTACTTAATAAAAAATAACTTAATCGTGTAACAGGGCTTTGTCAAGTTTATTGATAAAAAATTTCTAGAAAATTTGAAGAATTTTTTCATGAAAAAGTATCAATGTCTAAAAACGACAATCTAAAATGGCATATGAATTAGAGACAGTATCTCACTCCAAGACATCTACACACATACTCCAATTTTTTTTTTTTTACTGAACTAAATTGTCGGAACGTCGACTGGTTAGTTGTTTACCGGTATTTTAGAGGCTCGTGGCTTCGTTTTTGGAATCTTCTGTTTATGTCCAAACAAAAATGCTACCTTATAAAGTAGGTGGCCGGTTTCTGCATGATCTCCCTCTGGCGGCTGACAATCAAAGACTTTTTAAAGCAAAAGCGTTAGTTAAAGTTATGCTGTAATTAATACATTATTTACTTGTATTTACGATAAAAAATTAATGTTCTACTAGATAAAAAATATTTAAATGCGAAGAATGGTCATATCAACGATAGAAGTCCTCTTGGTGATTTTCGGCTAATGCAAAGAACCGTGCTCAGTGTTATCATTCCGGTAGGAAGGGTGGGAGGAGGATAAACAGCTAGTAATTATTATAATATTTAGTCGAAATTGTAAAATATTTTTATGACGCTGCTGAGAAATCAGTACATATTTATTTTCATTTACAATAAAACCATAAATAAGATTGAACTTTATAATTTGTACTTGTTGCAGAGTACATATCGCGGTTGGTAGATTTACCCCTCTATAGGAGTAGAGATGAACGGCCAGTCATGTCAGAAATCAACTGTGAGCCTCCCCACCCTGAAGTGTACGTATTACATTGTATTTTATTATAATATGTAACATATTATAAGGCATTGCATTATGCTACAGAATATTAAAACTCTTTATCATACCTTTGAACTTTGTCTGGTTCGTTATTCATCGTGTGATTGTAGAAAACTGAATTCCTTCTCCGTGGAAAATTAATTACGGCAGAAGATGTATGATAAATTAAAAATATTAGGTTGTGATATTTGGAAACCTCGCACTGCTCATCCGCTAGATGATTACAACATATTATGTATGACAAGCGATCCATTTTCTTAAAGTAATATCTTGTAAAGGTCTTTTAACACGAGTAAGAATTTCGATCCAATTCTCGATCAAGAGTTTGCAGTTAGTACTTTGATTGTCAGCCGCCAGAGGGAGATGGTGCAGAAACCGGCTACCAATTTTATAAGATAGCAATTTTGTTAGGATATAAACGGAAGATTCCAAAAACGAAGCCACGAGGCTCTAAAATACCGGTAAAAAACTAACCAGTCGATGTTCCGACAATTTATGTCAGACAAAAAAAATGGAGTTTGTGTTTAGATGTCTTGAAGTGAAAACTGTCTCTAATTGATATGTCATTTTAGATTGTTGTTTTTAGACATAGATGCTTTTTCATGAAAAAATGCCAACATATTAGAAATTTTTGATCGATAAACTTGACAAAGTCCAGTTACACGATCAAGTTTTTTTTTATTAAGTAAGTTAAAGTTTTTAACGAAAATTCTTACTAGAGTAAAAGGGCCTTAGTATATCTGGTCGACACGAGGAGCGTTGATAAAAACTTTCCAACATGTTGGAAAGGAAAAAGTTTTAAGTGTGTTTTTACTGGAGGGTGTCCTAATAAATTATGAGTTCTGCAAGAAATGTGATCATTAAAAAAAAAATTGTATTGTTTTGAATGTTACTACAAATTATTATATGACACCATAGAGACCTCCTGACCCTCTACATGAAAGAAATTAAATTTAGAAAATCCGCCATATTTTTGTTGTTTTTAATTGGCTACGCCCTTGCCTTTAAATAAAAATAAACATTTCTAAGTCCTTTTACACGATAAACTTTTTTTATCAAGTTTATTTGTAAAAGTGATCAATCAAAATTCCTAATACCGTAAAATGAACATTTACATTCGTCGCAATTGGTTTTGTATTATAAAATACAAATTTAAATTTTGAGTTTAAAAAAAAAAATAAGGTATATCCTTGATACTTACATACTTTCTTAACAATTATCACTTTTTTTTCAACACTTATCAACAAATAAATTTAAATCTTGACCACACAAACCAAAAAATAAAAGAAAGTAATTCTAAGAAACTTTTATTTACTTCAAAATTTTATTTAGAATTTTTAAATTTAATATTTAGTCATTTTTACAAAACTTATATATATATATATATATATATATATATATATATATATATATATATATATTTTAACAATAAACTTGTATATAAAAACGAAACCATGAATTTTTTTTCGAATTTCGAAATCTCTACAAGCATTTTAAAGTAAGCATTTATTAAGAGCGTTATTTATTGTTAATTATAATAATTTTAAGTTTTTCAACATTAAATTTGAACCTAGTAAAATAATTTGAGATGACAGCTCAGAGAAAACAGTTATAGACTGTGATAGTCATTAAACATAAAGTAAAACAAAAAGGTTTATTTATTTTAGAATATCTATAATAATAAAATGAAACTAAATCGAAAAACTGTTGAAAAAGATAGATTTTGAGTTAATCGAGTTTGGGAGGAAAGTATAATTTTGAGTTTATCCCGTAAAAAAATTTTTTCCAAACCTTAAGAACTTTCAGCTAATTGCTGCATGGGCCTCCTGTTCCTTCGAGAACGATATATTTTCTTAATAGAAACTAGGCTAATTTAGTTAGGAATAAAAGACGACCACATTACTTTAAAAACTACTTGGCATGTTGCAAGACTGCGAAGCTTAAAAACAAGATAGTTTGATTAGGAATATGAATAGGACACTTAGCTCTCTTCCAATTCGGATTGTGTAGTTCTTCCCTGGGATTGATGCCACGGCGAGTCTGAAGTTTAATTATTTTCCTCCAGTACTTAGAGACCAATATTCCGTTTTAAGATTAGAATTTTTCTTTTTACATCCCAGCAGTAATTAATCTTTATCTAACGTGTAAAGGGGAAAATCTGGACCCTTTCTTTTCAGCTTGGATGTGGTTTCTTTGGTGAATTAATTAAAAAAAAAGGGGGGACAAGATAATGTTTCCGTGATTACGCTCCTCAAAAGCACATGAATTGAGAAAAACAGACAAAATTATTAGAACCTTAAGAAGAGTTTGAAAACAATTATTCATCAGCTATTTATTAGAAATTGGTCCAACTGATTTCTTAATCTTTCTAAATAATTAGAAAACTTCAGTATGCTAATTAAGTATGGAACTACAAGAGCCTGAAATTAGTGAGATTATTTTTAATATAACGAAAATATCCAATGTAATTTCTTTTAAACAAATCGTCGGTCAAAATTTGAAACCACGCTATAAATTCTCAAAAATTTTAACATCAAAAAACGGAACAACACATGACTTCTTTTTACGCCTATTAAACTATAAATCGGTGCCTCAAAAAGTGATCCTGAATTTGGTTACTAGTTTCCGAAGATTGCAGTATCTCGGCGTCGCGACATCCATCTATTTATTGACACACACACTCACACAAATGGGGAGGAAAACCAGTATTTTACACTCAATTTTAACACTTAAAACAAGTAATAAAAATGTTTAATCGGATTGGAAACCAAATTGCTACTGTAACTTTTATTACCGAAGCATATGATTTCTGAATTTAATTTTAGTAAAATTTTTGATGTGTTTATTATGACCTTCAAGTAAAGTAACTATTTCAGATCTTCAATTTCAACCAAAATATATTATATTACTCATATTGATATAAGAATCTAATTTACCAAATTTGAGATGTTTCACATTATATTTTAATATACTTTTTGATGAAAGTCTAATATGACCTTCCAGTAAAGTACATCTTTCAAATTATTACAGCTATATTCAAAAGTTTTTTAATAAAGACTTATTATTATTGTTTTAATTTATCCAACATCAATTGACATATTTGTCATTTAGTACACACCATACGTAAAAAAGATTAGGCCAGAAAAAATTAATATTTATTCAGTCCCAGGCCAGTTTGATTATACAAATGTTTAGATAACATAAAGAAGAATAACTAAAAGATATCAAATACATCGTACACGATCATTGCCTGTTTAAGGTACCTGCAAATGCCTATTGTATCAACGGTTGTAAATTGTAATGAGGCTGGTGTAAGCCATGTTATGAGTCACTCTTTATCGTTCTCGTGAATCAGCCGACTGTAAAAAGGAGCTACAGTGTACTGCACGCGTGTACCGTGCAGCACCGAGCCTTTACTGACCACACCACCTCCCCTATTATGTCGATTATCGAGTTAGAGCCCTAGCCTAACATTGATTCCTTTGTGCAACTTGTTTAATTTTTTTTAAAGAGAAAAACTCTATTGTGTTTTCGCAAGGCAACTATCCATTTTAATAGTCATAATGCATTATAAGAATATTATTATTTATTTTTTCTACAATTTTTCCAACTATATAAGAAATATTGTTTTGGATTTGAACTTACCTGTTGCGGCTGTTACCTGATACTTGAAAACAATAATTATTTTGTCTATTCAAACACAACATTGTACCACAAAAATTCCAATTGTTTAACTCAAAAGGTATTGATTTTAAATTTCAGTAACTCATTGCATAAAATATTTTACAACAAATATCGCAGTTTAAAGTAGGTTTTTAAAGCTCGAATTTCCCAATTTTTTGGGTTTTCAAATTATTATCATCTCTTCCCCACCCCTCCCATAGCGACGTCCCTTATTATTTTGTTTATCTCGTCAATAAATATATCTTAGCTATACAACTAATTATATTTAGAAAGTTTCTATAAATAAATCAATTTCAAACCTTTTGAGTTTTTGATTGCTCAAAACAACATAGCCACCTAAACTTTCACCAAAAACAGTTCATTAGAAAAATTTGGAAGGATTAAAACGAAAGGACATTCTTTAAAAGTATTTTTTTTTCTCTCGAAAACTGGTTAATGGGCGGTATATAAAAAAAATATAAACTAACTTCATATATGTACATTAGATAGACAGTTGTAAAAATAAAGATGATAAAACAAATAATTTTTGTATATATAAAGATATTATCTAAATATTTATCTATATATATATATATATATATATATATATATATATATATATATATATATATATATATATATATATATATATATATAATATGTTGTTTTATTTAAGGTTGAAATTGATTTTTTGAAAATAATTAAAATAAGAGACTCAAACCACCAAATATAACCAAATGTTTAAGTACGCAGCAACGTTTAGGCAGCGGAAATAACAAACAATGAAATGAAATTTATTGACCCTAAGCCATTAAGGATTATTTCAGACTGCCACGACGGAAAAAAAAAAAAATTATCAGAATAATAAAAAAAAATGAGCGTGGCAAGAAAATATTAATGAACCTAACCCAGACAGACAGAGAGACGCCACAGACAATGCCTTCCTTATCTTAGGAGTTGCAGAGAGGCAGCTCCCACTCTTTGTCCAAGCAGTGGCTCATCAGCCGAAAAGAAGCGAGACTTACACACCGGGGATCGCTTATACCCCCGAGGCACGTGAGATTGCTATCGCATTACATGTCTTAACATCATTATAGACTTCACCGCTATCAACGGCGATTCGAATAACTAACAACATTTGTCTTACTCACCACAGTTTTGCTAATTATTAACATAGCATTTGCTCAAAAACATTCCTTATCACTGTTTTCTTATCATGTTGAAATCTTAATTTGGGCTTATCGTAATTAAGTGATTTATTTGATTTTTTTAATGTTCCTTGTTAATATTAATTGCTTGACAAAGTGGTATGGTAATTTGTCAGAAATAATGTTTCCAATAACTCACTTACACAACATGTTTAAAAGTGCCTTGAGATATAAGAGACAAAATTGCGAATTCCGTCAACTGTGATGTATTAAATATGGATTGCCATATTTTTTTTTAAAAAAATCCTCTGATTCAGACAGCTTTATAATTATCAAGAAATTTTATTTAAGAAATGCAGTTTTTAGTCATGTTTTCCTCGAAAAAATTGACTATTGCACTGGGTCGAAGGTCGGCGGTGAGCGGCGAGTCTGCGTTTTCTATCCGTTTCATAACCCCTTGAGCACGATTATGGAAGTTTTAGAGATGCCTGATATATATATACACATATATTTTTTTTTTGTCCCGCTACATTTGAGCACCTCCAGCAGCCCCCTTTGGGTCAAATGAGTTGAAATACGGGAAATAGCATTTTCTTCCACACAGAACGATACCTTTAAAGAAAAAGTAAATTCTATGAAGCATTTCGGTATGTTTACCTGAATTTCGGCGTTTTCAAAGTTTTGTACATCTCTACTACCAAATTAGTTTATAGGGTTGAAAATTTAAATAGAGTTTGTGTTAGGGAAGTATCTTTTGCGGGTTTCAACTTGATTACCCTCTCCCCCGCGGATTTTTCGATTTTTTAAAATATTTGTACACCTCTGAAACCCCTTCAAATTGAGTTAGAGGGCTCAAAATCTGTTGCATTCTAAAGGAAATTAAATTACTTATAAAACAAAAGAAGTTTCGTCGAAAACGGACCAGCCACCTTATATATATATATATATATATATATATATATATATATATATATATATATGTGTGTGTGTGTGTGTGTGTGTGTGTGTGTGTGTGTGTGCCATATAAATGCAATATATTTTGGTTTATTTTTTTAATGATAATTAATAAATAGTATATACACATATATATATATATATATATATATATATATATATATATATATATAAGGAGAGCGGGGTGGCCCAGCGGGTTAACGCACTTACAAACCCAAATGTTGTGAGTTCGAATCCCGGCACCGGCATGAATTTTGAGGGTTAACGCACTTACAAACCCAAAGGTTGTGAGTTCGAATCCCGGCACCGGCATGAATTTTATTTAATTAAATTAAATAATCCAAGCAATTTATCCCGCCCTCCGGGGGGTATGTGAGGCCCGTCAACCTACCTGGAGGCAACTCACAAAAAGGCCGGGCGTAGGAGTGATGACCCTACCCCGTGTGCCTAAATTGAGAATCGCGTTGTGGTCTCCTATGTGTGAATACCAGACCGCGCGGCCAAGGATCTCCACTGTCTTACAGTGCCAAAAAAAAAAAATATATATAAATTTTGTTATTGGTTCTAAAACAATATCCTTGATACTTAATTTCAGAATGCACGACTCAAACAGGTCCCCGGAACACAACCAAATCAAGAAGAGCGTATCCTGCAACTCCATGTCGAGGCACCATCACAACAGGTTTATCTTAATCTATGTTTTATTAATTTTAAATTAATGCCTATGCTTTATCAGTTTTGAATTGTTCTAATGATTTTAAACAGTGGCCATTGGATGTTTCTATAAACCAGATATATCATTGAGCACCCCATCAAGAGATGAAAAAAAAATAAAAAAAAAAGTAAAACGGTTTTCTGGGGTACAACACATCTTAAACAGTTGAATTTTGTATTAAAAATTTTATAAGGACATATCGACGTCGTTTTTATAAGGAGACTTAAGTGCCATTTAGCTATAGTGCCATTAAAAGTATACAAGCTGTCACACTCAAGGGCAATAGGTAAACGAAAAAAAAGAACAAAAAAAACCATAAGGAGATAAAATAAAGATAATAAATATCATATAAAAAGAAAAATAATAGCAACAACAATTTAAATAATAGCAAAATAAGTAAACAACCAAGAAAGAAAAATTAAGTTAAGTAGAAATAAAAGAAGTCATCTTAAACACATTCATTCCTATATATAATATTTAGAATCTGCCCAGCCAACTCCGAACCAAGCTCTTCCCACCACATGTAAATGGCAAAGCCGAGCTCCAGGAAATTCTAGCGCTTCTCACCCAGTCGCGTCACTGGTAATACGACTTATATCACTGGTCGAGGCCAGAGTTACGACTGAGAGTATTTGGTTCTTACGTCATCAACAGTAGATTTTTTGACCATTTTCAATTTTTTTCTCGATATACCGTGAGCGGTAATTGATAGATGTGATCATAAAACATGTCATATACGCTATTTGTTTGATTGTTTATAAAATTAATTAAAAAATGCATTTCGTATTTATTAATCATAATTTTAAATTTACGTGTTGGTTAATTAGCTGTATAATTTTAAATTTTTATATAGAATATTAGAAGCTTATACGAAGTAGTACATTAGAAGAGGTCCTTAGATATAGGAAGGAGTTCAACAACGATTAAAATGCGTGAACTGAGATCTGGAAACCTTTTTCGCCGCTTGTTCTCTATTTCAGTGCATAAATTCTATTCTATTCTATCGATAAATAATACTTATTATCGATAGAAAATTAAATAAATAATACTTCAAACATAGCTCCTCTCTCTGTTGCAAAGGCTCTGAAGTAAAAAAACAAAAAAAAAAGGAGAAAAGAAATTGTGGAAGCAAACAACTCTGATTGGATTCTTAATAGAAGTAAATAAAAGGATGAAGATCCGTTTAATTATTAAGGCGGGTTCACAAGAATCCGGTGAACCGCTTGAACTGTAAATAGCTTCTTAAAATGAATTAAATCAACGCGGTTGAAGAGCGGAAAAGATGGCAGCGGCGAACAACTTCCAATCCTTAAAATTAAATTTAGCCTTACAAACATTCAAATAAAATAAATAAAACTTAACAAGTTTTTTTTTTATTTGTTATAAGCCGGAGAGCCATTGGTAAAATAATTCCA
Organism: Rhaphigaster nebulosa; assembly: GCA_948150685.1. Taxonomy (NCBI): domain Eukaryota; kingdom Metazoa; phylum Arthropoda; class Insecta; order Hemiptera; family Pentatomidae; genus Rhaphigaster; species Rhaphigaster nebulosa. The sequence continues at coordinate 21,192,623 of OX411309.1, forward strand.
AAACATTTTACGTTTTTCCTCTATCTTCATATATGGCCGAGACATGGAAGTAAGAAACCTCTAATTTCGGGACAAAACGGCTAATGGTAATATCAAATATAAAAAATACTTTGAAATGAGTCATCATCCGAACCAATAATTAATTGACGCTCGTAAACAGACATAAGTATTTTACTTATTTTGAGTTTTAAAGCTATCTTAAAATTATTTAAATTATAGAGATTAAATATAAGAGTCTTCTAGAATGGAATTTACTATGAATATGAATATATATATATATATATATATATATATATATATATATATATATATATATATATATATATATATATATATAAATTTAATATCCATTTTTTTCTAGAGCATTCGAGGGCTCAACAAGCCGCCCGTACGAAACATACCATGCATCAAACACCTTGATGGACCCACTACGAGTGCAAAAGCAGAAGAAGAAGAAGGGTTTCCTCAGAAATTTATTCAAGAAAAGGAAATCAGACGCCGGATCATGAAAATACAACTGGAAAAAAAAATTGGTTTATGCTGCCATTAAATAAACAAATATTATCAATATAAACTTAACCTTCTTTATTTTACAAAAGGGATATGATCTTAAAATAAAATTAGAATATTTCTTGATACAGAATTATGTTTAAATAGTTTAATTTTCTTCGTAGCACAATGCATCAGCATTAATTTAATTAATTAATTAAAAACACAGCAAAAAGCAAAAATGACTGCAGGATATTATCAGAAGATTCAAAAACTGCCAAAGCCTTAAGCCTTTGAAATAGCAGCGAATACCGAACAAGTTAACGTTCTGCCGATTCAAGAATTATGAGAGACAAAGATAGCATCAACACAGGGTGTTTCAAAAAGATTGAACCGATTGCATTAAGCTTTATTTTTGTCCAACAGACAGTAATACAAAATCGCAACCATGTCACGTGTATATGACTGAAGTATAAGATTGTTTCCCTCTGCTAAATGCGTTCGATATGACCATCACCCGCAGCACGGATCTCGTCATGACGACAGAAAAATTCCTTCCAAACGCATATCATCATATCACGATCCGCTGAGTTGATCACACTTGTTATCCGCTCTTTAAGCTTATCTAGTGTATCGTATAGTGGTGAAACATTGTCCTTGAAGAATCCCCAAAAGACGAAGTCGCAAGGAGTGAGGTATGGAAGGAGAGGGGAGACCATGCGAATAGAGTATGATCCTGAGCAGTTCTGAGACCAATCCATCGCCCAGGAACAGTTCCTTTCAAAAATGCTCGCACTGTCAAGCTCCAATGGGGCGGTGCTTCATCGTGCCAAAAAGCGAAGTCACGTGTGTGCGTTTGTAGCAAAAGGAAGAGCCAGATTCTCATCACTTCGAGAGGAGCGGGACCACGACAGAGCGTTGTTCCGACAACTATTCAATATTTGAATAAACGATTTCTGCAATGGAACGCGATTTACACGACGTACGGCGAAATAAAACTTCGATATCGGATCATTCTTTTTTAAACACCCTGTATTTGTAAAATTATATTGGAGTGATGTACATTCTCTATTTGAATAGTCTTTTTTTTAGGATGTTAATGTGAGATGTGCTGCATCTGGTATGCGTCTACGATATCTTATTTTTGCTGTCCCTTACCAAAATATGAAATATATAGTAAGGGAAAATATTGCGATCGTGAACATTTTTTAATCCGAGTTTTCAACCAACGGAAATACACGTTTTAAGGTCTCCTGAGTCCAAATAGCCAAGTCTCAAAAAATGGTCTTTGTGTGTGTGTTTGTGTGAACGTCATAAGTCTACTTCAAAACCGAAAAGTTGTACAAAACTGAAATTTCGTATTGAAGGTATGCCGGTTTTCTCCAAAATCGACTAAAAAGAGAGTGACGAAAAAGTTATAAACTTAAGTAATTGTTTTAGATAATGAGTTCTATTTATATTATGGAAACTAAATTTATACTTTTAAAATTTATTTCAAATAAGTAATTGAGAGTTATGTAAAGCGCGTAACAAATTTTTTTCTTTTCGCATGATGCCTAAATCGGTGTTTGGCTGGCTAATAATTTACTGGCATTTGAGAGACTTAAGATTTTGTTTTGGAATCTTTCGTGGATATATCAAGTTTAATTTTATTCATGGTCGCGTTTTAATCCTGACCGCTCAAGGGCCAAAATGCGTTGTTGTTTTTTTGGACTCAGTGTGCTCTGAAACGCATACATCAATAAAAACTGCACATCGAAATTTTGATCCGATTACAATATCTTCCTTATCTAGATGATAAGAAAAGTAAAAATATTGGATTTTTTCTGAATGAAGCCTATTTTATCAATGATATTGATAATTACTGTTGAAAACGTTTGTGTATCGCATTAAAGTATAATTGTTCTTATAAAAAGTTTATTTCTTCATGAAAATATCAAATTGGTGCCTTATAACCTATCTCTAATGCTTATAGAATTCTGAAAGGGCAGTATCAAACGAAATAAGAAAACTACAATATAAAAGGAAGATAATGAATGTTACGTCTAATCTGGGTGGCTAGATGATACCGACCACACTATCCGCATGACATAACATGACGAAGACAGGAGCCTACTTGTGATAGCGAGGAGTCGAGAAAAGGGCTGTGAGAACTGCATCGGCATTCAGCGGAGAGCCACTCACACGTGACTCAATGATAGATTGCCCTTGGTCGTGAATCGTGAGTGCGCCCGGGCTCTATGGAAGTCATGGCGGTATCTTTTAGTCGCCGTTAATCGGCGCCTCTTATCTGGGTCTGTGGGTATCTCAGCTCCTGCGGGTCGGGATTGTAGACATCGATATTTTCATTAAAACCGTTGATATTTTAAGACCGATGTATTGGTAAAATTGATTTTACACTTTTGATGTATTTTTATATTCTAGCTCACGAGAGTTAAAAAATGTTTAGAAAGTAAAATTATTATGTTATTATAAAATATGTCTCTATTTATCTAATAGCGAATTCCTCGAGAAAATAACATAAAAATACATAAGCCTTCAGGGCACATGGTATGCACGCATATTGCAATTTTATTACAATAACCGTTCTTCGCTTTTTATATTTTTTATTTAGTATAATATATAAAAAGAACTGTAAGCAAAACGTTTTTGAGTGTGATTTATGGGAAGCCTTTTGATAAACTATGTTGGATGTCTGTTCCCGTGGAGCATTAAGAAGCAAACTGATGGATCCTCTAATCCTACAGCAGACCAGATAAAGCAAGAGCTTCCTAACCCGATGATTCGTTAACGTTACGTAAAGATAAAATAACACTAATAGATTATAAGCCTACAAAGTATTCAACAAAAAAGCCAAGAAGCTCATATGTATCGTAGCTTATTTGTAGGTTTTATTTTATTTATAACATTATTCTTAAATTTTGTTTAGATAATAGTTTGGAATATTATCGCATTTGACAGCTATGACTAAAACACCAAAGACATTACTGATATTATTATCTCTGCAAGTAGAAATTTCCTTTTTGCCACGTCCTATCGATATTTCTTCTAATCGACATCCGGGGTCGACCCCCGGAAACCTCCGACAGACGTCCAATAAGGAAGGCACTGACGGCTGAAGTTTCTGACGGGGAGGGGGGTAATTTTTAATTATATGTCCGTCAGAAGAAGGGGCCTCCAGAGGAAGTTGGACAGAAACCGCCTACTCCCGAACAGCCGGCAGTTTATTGGAAGCCATACGAAATGACCCCCTCTTCTCCCTTTTTCCCACCCCCCCATCCCAACTCGAGCAGATATTTCATACTGATTGCGGCCCTATCTGTGCCTGACAAACTCTGAAACTGCCCTTTCCGACCATTAACTGAATGTGCACGCTAAAAAACATTCTTACCATTCTTCACGGTTAACCAATGCTTTACCCTTTCTCAGTGTGACATACAACACACACACACACACACAAATTCTGATACAGAGCAGATAATATTCCTATCATATCTCGATAGATACTTCAAAACCTAAAAAACACTTATGTTAATATATCTCCCGTCAAATTAAAGAATAACAAAGTTTCTTGTTGTAAATAATACAACCAATCAAAATTATCATGCATCAAATCGATTATTCAATCAGCTTAGTATCTTTTTAAAATTAGTTTGGTTAACATTCGAGGTTCACGGCCTCTACCGGCTGAGACACAACATGAGTAGAGAGAGGGGCTGTCCGAAGGACGGTTTTAATCACTGGGAAAAAATATAAAGCATAATATTTATTTTTTATTCCACTTCGTTTCAGTAAAAAAAACATATGAAACAGCTTGCAACAAACAATATCAGCAAAAACATAATTAAATACAATGACAATACAGAAAGTGATAACCCGTATTTTTTAAAGGTTATTAATCCCCTAAAATAAAAAATAGCCTTTAAAATAATAACATGTAAAATGGTGTTGTCTCATTTCTAGCAACCATTTTTAATGAACACTTTCAAAACGACAATCAATTTATCTAAACGGCAATAAAGTTTAATAAATTAAAGATTTTTACTTTTTTTCATGCATGAATTTCACACTTATTAAAAAGTTTGTGAAGAGAACTTGCTTCCACGGGTATGAGTTGTCAGGACAAGGATCACGTAAAGAAAATATTTATAATTTGAATTGCTGGATATCAATTTCATTCATGAAGTATATTTTGTGAAAATATATAGTAACATTAGCAATTGGTGAAACTAATGAATTTCTAATTTATGAATAAAGGAAGGTAAGATTTCCCCATAAGAATTAATTTGAAATAAATAAAATAGATATAAATAATTAATAACTGTTTTTCGGTAATCGAAAAGCAAAGTAAATTGTGTTGTAATATCATTCTTCGTAAATAAAAGTAGAATAACAACTGATTGTTAAATAGCTGGTAGTCGTTTAGTGATTAACTTCATTTGAAGATTTAATCTGATGCATTGAAATTTCAAATATATAACCAACCCCATCCAGATAAAACTACATAAAATTAATATTTTTATATATCATTCCGATTTCATATGATCATTTGTCACATGATAAAATATGCCAAAATAAGGCCATAGTTCTTTTAGGCATGCTCAATAATATTATGATTTTAAGGATTAAACGTAGAATAATAGTTTTTTATTTAATCATTTATTTATGATTTTTTTCCAGAACCATTCCAACACAGATTGAGGTTGTTTAAATTATTGAAATAACTACCTTCTGGAAATAAACTAAAATAATAATAGTAACAATGATATAGCATCTAAAAACACAAAATAATGAAGCAATTATTCATTAAAATTTAAATTAATCAAAATGGATGTCTTAATTTAAAAACTAATTGACAATAATACAATAATTTAAATATATATATAGAACATAGGTGCGAAAGTATACGTAATAATAGTACTTACAGCTTACTAGAAGAAAAACAAAATTAAATAAATTAACTTAAAATAATAATACAACATACATATTCAGAAAGTAGAATATTACTTTAATCGAAAGAGAAAGTCAATAACTTCGTTACACGCATAAAATAACATTTCTTAGAGAATTGTCAGTAACGTGGTGATTCCAAGTAATTAATTGGTAATTCAAACAAGTAATTCTAATCAGTAATAAATTGGTAAATTTAGGAAATTTTTATTGACAAATCCTTTTGGTCAATCTTAATTTAAGTAGCCCGGGGCAATTTTAATATGCCTAACAAATATTGCGCATTAAAAAAAAAAGTTTAAGAATTATTATTAAAAATATAGGGAAAGGGCCACATAAAAATATATATAAAGACTCAAACCTTTCTACAGATCAAAAATCATTATTAAAAATATATATACGAGTATAATATATAAACCATTAGCAAAGACTTCAGAACTTGTAAAGCTCATAATAATTTGGTGTACTCAAGCTTTTAAGCGAGTGCAATCACCAGATAGGGTATGGGGAATCAATTAAAAAAAAAAAACTGTTGTTAGATAATAATAGAAAAAAAAAAATGAACAGTGGAAGCAATCTCAGGTGTAAGGGAAAACCTCAATAGGAATGATTCCGAAACCGTATTTGTTTTACGATCCACATCATTGTACTCTTTTCGTTTAATCAAAAAGAAATTTTTTTCTGGATCATATTGATTCATTTTTAAAAAAAATGAACTCAATTGATATCGTATAATATATCTTGGAGTTGGCAGTGAAATAATTGAAAAAAAAAAACCACTCGGACCCTTACTCCTAACAATTCCTGTCGATTTCTAAAGAGTAATTAAAAAAGCTATTTGGCTGGTGAGTGTTATATTCAAATCTTCGAATCTCAATTTTTCTACGTATCTTTGGGCCAGCGCGTGCGTGCATTTCCTATTTCGAACAGGGTTTGAATAATTTGGATGAGGGACTAATATTACTAAAGTTGGCAGCTGAAATACAAAGAAACCACGAGATGGAGAAGCTTCAACATGCAGATAAGACAGTGAAAAAAATATGTTTTCGCTTTCGGCACATACATAGTTTCCCACATATCAGTAAATGCTCATTAGTAAATTTACTATAATATATGTAACAGAAATAGGTGACAAAATTTAATAAAAAGAATTATAACCTTATTTAAACGGTGAAAATTGATAATCTATTTTTTTTTTTTTTAATTTGATACTTCATAACATATAACATAACATGGTTAATATAGAAACAGAGACGGTCACGGGCATCATTTCATCAAAAGTAAACTTTCGTAAATTCAGTTTTTATTAACGTATTTGTTATATTTTGGCCATATTTTCAAAATATAATCATAGTAAATAAGGGTGGTAAAATATATAAAATTTCAAATACAAAGATTGAAACGTCCCCTCAGCAAGCAATATAATTTTTTTGCTCTACCGCAAAACCTTGAAAAATATTGCTAACGACAGTTTACCTCTAGGGTATATAGGTACAATTACCCTCTCTACTCTTTTTTACGGGTACAAAAACCGGACGCTTAGATTCAGTGAAGAACAACGCCTTAAAGTCTTCGAAAATTATTAAAAACAAAGTATTACTTAGAATATTAGAGTTTAGGATGTATTATATAGATAGATAATGCATGTATCATATATAGATGTATTATATAGAGTTTAGGATGCTACAAAACGCGGAATTGCGGAGCATGCACAAGTTAATATAATTGAAGTCATGGTATAGCGGTAGTTGACCATGCAAAGTTGTTAGGCGGAGTAATGAACAAATCCCTAAAAAGTTAATTAGAGTTGAACCAATGGGTAAACAAAGGCCCTAGTAGTAGAACGAGGTGTCGGTAGGACAGTTTTGTTAAAGCTTTGGATTCTGAGACAGTATGGGTAATTGTAGATACTGGTATTTGTATGTATATATATATATATATATATATATATATATTATATATATTATATTATATATGCACGGACAAGTAATATGCCTCGCGCAATATGCCTAAAGGAAGGAGGGGGCAGGTAATGAAATTTAACATGACATCCCCTCCGTGACATGAATTATTCAATGGAACGGGGTCGATCTGATATATGAGAGCCGGTACGGGATCAGATTCGATTGCAATACAGTCATCTCGATTCGTATAATCGATAGCATACTTTCTTCAATGTCTTATCTCTTATTGCGGTCTTTGAATAGAAATGGCGTCTGAATAACTAGAATAATGGAATATTTTCATCAATTATAAATGATTGATTTAATAAGACAATCGAATGCTTAATGAATATTTTTCCTGAAATTCTAAACCATAGAGGTTATCATTCTATACGAATAATTGCTGTCAATTGCATTTTATGCATAAGTGAATTTAACAGCTTGAGTTGATGAAAAACCTTTTTCCTATGCCTTAGGAAGGATATTTTCAAACTTCCAATCTCTGAAGATATGTATTATGCACATCTAATCATTCATCATAATGAAGTAGAATATTTCAAATGTCAAAAGTTTCATTCCTTCCATATAATCTTTTCATGACAAAAGGTTTTACTCCATAAACCATGTTTTTTTTTCACAGTGTTATGTCTATTTACTAACCTTTCCACTTTATAGTATAGTTAATACAATAAATAGTTTACGATGATATAAAAAACGGCCAGTTATATGTCTTGAGTTTTAAAGTAATACAAAAATGTTTTATTATCTTTTCAAGTCGCTAGTTTTTCTTCAACGTCCCCATAAATTTTTTTATCTTCTCCAGAAGTTTTAAAATCCGAACTTGATTTGTGTTCAAACTTGTTTTTACTGACTAAAAAACTCCCATTAATTTAGGACAAGAAATTAACATAATAAATCTCAAGAGGCATTAAATGGCATTATTGGTAGAAATTATTGGTAGCTCCAAACTCGAACATCACGATATTTACCAAAAATAATAATAAATATTTCACAATTACTGCTATTTATTGTACGAATATGTTTAAGTGAGCGAAACAAACACAATAATTTAATTATTGCTTGTTCGGCTAACAGAGGTAGACGCTGAATGAAAATGGATCGAAAAATTATTTCAAACTTCTTTTTTATTAAGATTTCTATTTAAATGCAGTGTCCAATCTCCATTTTACCTTAATCTCTTTTCTTTGGTTCCCTTCAAAACATTTCATTTTATTTCTATCCTTTCCCTTCTCATAATTGGTTAAGTTGCTCCAACATTAAAATCCGGGTCTGTTTCTTCCAAAAATGTATTTAATTTACACGTTTGAAGGCCCAATGAAGTAGTTCTTCAAAAAAGTCAACCAATCGTTGTCAATCTCATTACTAAGCACCTAAAGGTTTTTCTTCAAAGAATTGTTACAATATAGATCAATGCAAAGATTTTCGAGATATAAAATCTATAACGAAGAGAGTTAAAGGTCGTTAAGTTTATTCAATACTTACTATGTTGATTACTCGAGTAAATCAAACCGCTCTTATAATCGTTATAAGTAATAATTAATATAGTTGTTATTTATTTATTACTTTTTTTAGCAGAATTCATAAACTTTTTTGTCATTATCACTTTTCCAAAAAACCAAAACCTCATAACCGATATGAACTTTAGGTATTTATTAATATTTTTTTTAATTTTATTCATATACAAAACAAATGTTTTTTTTTTGCAACTTTCAAGATTTTATCAAAAAAATAATCTCTTTAGTTTTTAACTCCAAAATTAATGAATTGACCACAAAAAAAAATTATGAGATCGTTATATCATGACTGAAGTATCAAACAATAAAAAACTGTCTAATAAAATAACTAATTATAAAAATTTAATTCAAATGTGTGTGCAAAAATGGATGTTTTTTATTTAACTGTTTAAGTTTAAATAGAAAATAGATATTAAAAAATCAATTTAAATAAAACAACATCGCAATCAAGAAGTGGTTGATTGAAGAAGTATATATTTCTGACGTTATTTAATTTTTAAATTTCCATTTAATAATGCAGATAACTTTTATTATTTCCTTTCCAGTAATTACGTTTTCCTCCTTTAGCATTTACATCTTTCTCTTGATTTTAATTATCCCGGATAAGCATGAGTTCGCTGTATCTAATTATTAACAAAAAGAAAAACAAAATAATAATATGGCTAAAAAATTTAAACACAGAATATCATAACTATGTATCGTCTGGTAAAATTAAGATGTAATTGCGATAGAGTAAAAGGGAATCCTGATTAATAAATTGAAATAGTTTACCATAAATTATTTTAATTTAATATAATAAGTAGAGGTAGTGTTTTATATCAAAAGAGGATATTTATTGCAAGAAATTCCTATCATTGATAAACCAAAAAAAAAAAAAAGCCAAGTATATTTCATATGAGGATCAGTTTTGTTTAATATTAATATATTTTAATACAGTTTTTCTTCACTAATCGAGAAATTCGAATAGTTGTCTAAAACGGTTATAAATGTTTAAGTATCTTTATTACTGTTTGAGACAAACAATAATATGGAATGCATTAAGGTATTCCGACGGAAGCGAATCACTACAGCCAATTACTGTCAAATTAACGAAGGTCTGCCGTGTAATCTCGACATACCTGCGGAAGAAGAAAAAACAACACGAGAAAAATGAGCTAAAGAAAGAAGGAGCGAAAATAGCCGACGATAAGGATAACGGTACAAATCGAGAATGGAGAATGCATTCGTGCACCGAAGCCAGCCCTCCCTCGCATACCTGCACTGGTGTACCGCAATTATCTACCCACTCTTAGGATCCACGGCTAGCCAAGCATAATCAGGAATGTGGGAAATAAAAATTAGATAATTAGCGTGGAAAATCAAGAGCATGGAAACATAAGAAAGCAGCAAAGAAACTAATTAAAGCTCACTAATTATATATATATATATATATATATATATATATATATATATATATATATATATATATATATATATATATATAATATACATGCAAAAATATATTTTCATTAGTGTGCGTGAATTTGTGTGTATATATATTTATATTTTTTAAAAGCATTTATTTGGTTACGTGTTTTTTTTGTTCTGTTTATTACAGTGTATAATTTCTTTCTTCGATATAAACAATTATCTTTTCATTTATTAAAAGATTTGTTTTATAGGAAGGATATTTTAAGACTTAATCATGGAAAATCCTTATAATCCATATAATTTTATGTCTTTGTCCCGTTTTTGTTTTGTTTCATTTTTCAATGTTTTAAAATTTGTAACAGTTAGTTAAATTATTGGATATATGTAACAAAGGCAATATATGTAACACCGAATAAATGGATTTTAAAGGGACAGCATAGGAAGAAAACGACATTTTTTTTTAATATTTATAAAATGTCTATCTTTGTATTTTATAGATATATTTACATTGAAAAACCATACTAATTGAATACATTCTGCTCAATAATTGGTTGCTAAAATACAAACGAATAAAGCAATAGAAGGGTGGAGGAAAAGACAAAAAATATGTATGATGTTTCATTTTTTAAAATTATTTCTTTAAAGGAAAATAAATTAAATTATTATTTTACAATAGCGTTCGAAATTTAATAAAATAGACATAGATGACAGAATATACTTTGAGTTTTATGACGTATGAAGATAAAAATTGAAAACATATAGGATTTTCCATTTAATTATTTGACGACACCCTCATTGATACTCAGAAATACAGACCTGAAGAATTAGCAATAATTAGAACATTATTGAATACAGAAGCCATTGCCATTCAGAAGCCATCACTATCATACAAAAGCCATCATTATTAGCCATTACTATTATACTTAAGCTGCACAATGGTTCGCCAACAACGGTTCGGTGGACTAAGTTCGGGGGCGTGGCTCTCTAAGTGGACCGCCGAACCGTTGTTCTCATGTTCGTAGCGGGCTTTAAACACCGATAAACGGAATAACCAACGGATCTGAATTAGCAGGCAGTTAAATAAATGACCCATTAAACAGAAATGAAAATATTTTGACGAAAATTAAAGCAAAACCAACTTGGTACTATTGATATGAATTTAAGGGAATTAGGGAATTAATTGCCATACAAATCCACAAAACTGACATTTTCAGATATTAGCATACTCACATCATATAATAAAAGTTCATAATTCAAAGCAAAGATTCGAGTCTCTCAAGAAGGAGTAAATAACTAATCAGAAAACGTTTTTGCAAATTTAGCCAGATATCATGAGGACTGAAACATAAGATTATATCAATGCAGACCAGAGATAGCACATCTCACTTTACTGTTACAAAAGGCATTAATTGAATTTGATGTCGGTATCGCTCCTTTGGTTTTGAGACAAAGAACTCATCACATCCGATTTTTAACTCCTCGTAATTATCAAAGATCCGATCTAAAAGCCATCGATCTAAACAAATCATAATCTGACGGTGCAATATCTGGGCTATACGCAGGATGAGGCAAAATGTTTATTCCTTGCAATTCTGGCAATTTTACCTTGGTCAAAGAGAACGATGTGCAGGGACATAGTCTCGTTGCAAAATGGCTTGATTTCTGTTGACCAAAGCGAGGTAGTTTGCACTCAAAACTGTATAAACTCTGTCTAGCTGTTCACAGTAAAGATTTGAGTCTCTATTACGGCCGATAAATCAGGAGTAGTTGCATGTGGGTCCAGGTTCACACATTCAAGAAGAACCTCATCATCAACGACCTATGTGCCACCTGATCTGGGTTGTGCGGCAGTATTTCGATGGATAATTGACTCTCCTTCTACGGCACAAATTTCTTAGGCGGCTGCCTTTGCTCTTAAAACTTTTTTCCAGTAATGTCTCAAAAGTCCGCGAATCACGATTTTTCTTCAGACATTGCACGTGCGTTTTAAATGTATATGACCCCATGAAGCCAACTCAAGTCATAAGAAATCAAAGGATTAGTCAAAGTAAACATTGATATAGGAACAAAAACATTCCTATAGGATAATTATGAGAGCTGGAATTAAGGGTTGTGTTCATGCACAAGAACTTTTGTAGCACCCTAGTAGAATAGAGAAGTAAAAATAGAACTTACGAATAGTGAAAGTACATCACTCCACAACAGATCAAATTACACTTTTGGCCCGGAACAAAAAGATGAGCCCTATCTGATATATTTTCAGTTTATTGAACTTTGACCAGTGCTTAACATTTTCATTTATCATAAATAGCTCCTTTTACTTAATCATAAATGTACTTTGGTCCAATAGACCATAAATAAAAATATCTGATGTGGACAACACATGACTTCCTTGTACGCCTACTAAACTATAAATCGGTGGCTCAAAAAGTGATCCTGAATTTGGTTACTAGTTTCCGAAAATTGCAGCATCTTAAAAAAGACACTCGACGTCACGACATCCATTTATTGACTCACACAGACATATTCTTGTTTCTGGAGATCTCATTCCGTTATTATATGTTGTTTCCTTTCAGTAGGTAACAAGTTCCTAAGAGATTTCTTCGTGTTCTCTGACAACATTAGAACTGTCTATGTCACTTGATAAAGCATTGGAAATCGACATTTTAAGCAGAAAACCTCACTCAATTTATATCTTATTCTTTTGCTGCAGACTTGTTCATCTCACAAATGGGGAGGAAACCCAGTATTTAACGCTCAATTTTAACACTTAAAACAAGTAATAAAAATGTTTAATTGGATAAACAAACCAAATTACGTTTGTAACAATTATTAACGAAACATATGATTTCTGTATTTAATTTTAATATAATTTTTGATGTAAGTTTATTATGACCTTCAAGTAAAATACCCTTTTCGGCTCACCAATTTTAACAAAAATCTAGTAAATACATTCATATCGATATAAAAGTCCTATTTACCAAATTTGAGATATTTTACATTATATTTTAATATAATTTTTGAGGAAAGTATATTATAACTTTCAAGTAAAGTACCACTTCCGGTCTGCCAATGTTAACCAAAATTTATTATATTATTTAAATCAACATATAGGTTATAAATACTAAATTTGAGAAGTTTTGCATAGCATTTTAATATAATTATTGATGTAAACCAATTATGACCTTCAAGTAAAGTACCACTTCCGGTGATCAAAAAGGGAGGCTCACAACTAGGTTTTACAACAATCCTAAATACAAAATGGCAAACCGTTTTTGAGTTATGCGAGATTCGAACGTACAGGCGCCACGACGAAACTAGTCAAAATGGATTCAGGGATGGCCAAAATGGATATTTCCGTCGAAATATGAAAACCGAAAATTTTCGCGATTACAATACTTCCTTTACTTCGTACAAGAAAGTAAAGATAATTCCTAGGAATCAACAAAGAATATTGGATTTGAGGTGGGACAAAATGATAGCACAAGTATTATTTGTTTACAGAAAATGCAGACATTTAGTATCAATAGATAAGATTAATTCGGTGTAATTTCTACTCTTAATGTGATTAATTGTAAAATTGGAAATGGGAAGAGCCAAAACTTTATCTTTGACTGAAAGAAATATGATTCAGCGAATGAAAAATCAACGCTTTTCTGTTTCTTATATTTCGAGAAATACAGGTAAGAGTAGAAAAGCTATTTCCAATTTTTTAAATTCTCCAGATAATTACGGAAGAAAAAAAATCTCCTGGAAGGTATTAAACAAAAAAAAAAAAAAAAAAACGAGGATTATTAAGGAGTTCTTCTAACACCACTTTAACAACTGGTCAAATTGCTCAGCGTACTGGAGTGCAAACATAATATACTGTTGGAAGGGTCCTTGAAGTTGCACCTCAAATAAAGAGGAAAAAAATGAAACGCATTCCTCCCTTCAGTATGGCGCGTAAGGATAAACGGAAGAATTTTGCCCGTGACCATGTTAAATGGAAAGAGAATTGGACCAAAGAGCTATTACAGATGAAAATAAATTTAATTTGCATGGTCCAGATTTGCATATTATTATCATGATCTTTGGAAAGAAAAAAAAAATTATTTTCTGAGAGGCAAATGGAAGGAGATATTGTGATGATATAGGCTGGCTTCGGATTTAATAAAAAAAAAAAAGATATCGTGAAAATTTCTAGCCGAATGAACTGCCAACATTATCGCCAACTATTATGGCATTAATAGAAAAATATTTTGAAGCAGAATCCAAAGATAGCTTTCTTTTACTGCAAGATAATACACAGCAAAATTGGTAAAAGCGAATTTAAAAAAATAAAATATAATATATAAAATATAGTTTTGGATTTCCCTTAACATCAACAACGTTTAAAGTTAAATAAACGAAATGGACTATATTGTTGTACCGGGGCTTACATATGTATACCAGTATATCGCCGTATTTTATACTAGTATACTAGAAATTTTATTGGCATGTCTAAACTGTCCTGCCTAGTATTTGCGCATAATGATGGTATCTACTTTTTTAAATCCGATTTGAAATTTACAGTATAATTAATAATTCCAGATATATTATTCAGGCCTCTAAAATTTTACTTTTAAAGGTATTATTTTCTCTATGTAGAATTTGGCTTTTTTCAAAATCAAAATTTTTAAGTTCTCTTTGAGACACATATTATTTTCTTGTTTGTTTTTTCAAGTTTTTAATATCATTTTTATTTTGAAATGTTCATCTTAATATTGTTAAGTTACCCTTATATATATTGCTGGGCAGTTGATACATGTATTTTATACACCATTGCCAGATTGGTATTTATGTCTAGAATCCTTCGTTACATCCAAAACATTTGATTTTATTATGCACGTGATTATATATATATATATATATATATATATATATATATATATATATATATATATATATATATATATAGTTTAATTTATTGGAAAATTTTCATGGAGTTTTTCAAAAAAAGGATTATATTCCATAAAGAAAATTGAAGTACTGAATAATTACTTAATTGCCTAATAATTACCGTTGATAATTCAAAAGATGCTATCATAGAACATATAATTATATCCCCACGTACCACCGATGCTAATAACATTCTACTTTTTAAAGCAGGTGCAGAGTGAGATAAAATTGTAATAAAACAAGACATGGTCGATGAACTCGGTTCAAAAATAAAAGATGAACGATGAGGATTTACGTAAGAAGATAAGAAGAGAGATGCGGGTCGGAGATGATACGAAAGAGAAGAAACAAGAAGAGGACTTTAAAGACTATCTGGCAGGTGGCAGGACAGGTGCTGTGCATCTGTCCATAATTATCTAGGACCTGCTGCTAGCATGCTAGTCTCCTAGGTGAGAGCTGAGTCATATCTACGTCTTGGCTACAGGCTATTGTCTGAGTCGCTTCGAGGTCAACTCTGAGTCAGGAAACGGTGGTTTTTCTTATCCGATAAACGACAAGGAAGGTCAAAGTTTAGAGCTGCAGCTGCTTCTGAAACGTGAACTAAGAAGATATTCATACCCCTCATTAGATTCGTATGCATAAAAAAAATCCAATTACTCATAAATATATATTAAATAGTTTATTATTATACTCACTCATAAACTAAATATATATATTTGAAATAATGTCCAGGTGATGAGGTTACGGTTTAAAATTTGTTTTCTAAGAAAAAATAAAGTAGAATCCCGAGATTTCATATACCGATAATTCGAAAGTATTCCTGGTGCCAAGTAAATTTCCCTTTAATTCGTATAAAAACAATTCTTTCCAGTCCTCTTAGTAATTCGTAATATTTTCTGGTCTTCCAAGTCAGGGAAACGCCTTGTAATTCGTATCTCCGACAATATTCAAAAAGAAAAATTTGGACAACACGTATTGTTTTCAAGATAGGGAAAGAGAAAAGCGAGTAAGAGATCATTGTGTCTTTGAATTTCGGTTGTTTTTAGTCTGTGATCTTTGTTTTAGTTGTTTTGACAACTTTGTTTTGACAACTTTGTTTTGACAACTCTGCCTTCGCAGAGGTCTAACAAATCTTTTCATTAAAGAAAAAAAATAATAGATATAATTAAATCTGCAAACCGGTGGTAACACACTGACGTTGGTAACATAAACGTTACAATGTTCCTTCATCGACGATAAATCCCTTTTTAAGATCAAGGAAAAACGCCAACTAGACTTCGTACAACCAAGTAGTCTGGCCAGAACCTACACCTCGAAAAGGATTTTAAAAAATTGATCAGCGGAATTCTCACTACCAACTTTCGTTGATTAGTTCGACAGTTTTTAGAAAAACGCACGGTATAAAATTTAAAAAAAATGTTGGGAAAAGTGTGAGTATGCCAATGAAAAGCCGAGCTGGGAGAAATAATAGATCGACATGAGGCCTATTAACCAATAGCCATATTCTTAATATCAATACAAACTTATACATTTTGTATTAACCCCGTTCGTTCGTATTTTTAATTGTTTACTCTATACCATAGGCGATTTCGATAATTTAAACATCATAATTCATATTTAACTATCGGACCTTTGACAATACGAATTACTGGGATTCTACTGTATAAAGAAGTAAGAAATAAACGGCCTTTTTTTGAGCTACTCAGCAACCGAAAGTAGCAGAAGAATGACAAAAATGGTTAACATTTAAATTAATAGAATGATAAAAAAAAAAATCTCACTTGAAAATGTTTGGATAAATAGAGGTTAGTTTAGGAGGTTAGGTTATGAAGAACACAATGAGTTTTAGAAGAAATCTTCCTGAGAAGGTATATCACGCAACGAGATTATATTTTAAGCAATAAATTGGATAACGATAGTTAGAATAAATTAATCAAAACCTAACCTGAGGGACTTTCGCAGTTTTTCGTATTTTTGCCTTTGACAGACGCACAAAAATAACAGCGGATTAAAGAACGAAAGTGAAAAAAAAATACTAGTGAAAATGAAAGAACAATGAAATGAAATATGGACGATTACCTAAGAAAACAGAAGAACTTCTCAAATGATGATAAATATCATAAAATTATATATATTACGTTATAAATCTGGTGTGATATCATTTTTTATTGATAATGTCCTGTGTTTAATAAAGTTCTAGCCTATCTGCAAATACAAAGAAAAATAAAATGAGTTAATGCTCAGAATTTACAATTATTTTTTAACGTGTCGATGTATTTAGACAACCAAAGAATTGAATAAATTAAACTTATCATCTGGGTGGTCCGTGTGGGAATATACATTTTTCTACAAACAAATATCGGAAAGTGAAATTTTAATGCTACTATTCGTAAATGTTCTCATCCTTTTAATATTTTATTTGTTTCTTTGTATTTTTGTAGTTGTTTTTTTTTTTTTGGTTCAGACCTTAATTCAGTCAATAAACTGTATTAATGCTATGATATGATATATATTTCGAATTATAAAACTGTTGAATTTTTTATTAGCGAAGAGGGATAGGAAGAAGGGGCGGCAAAATTATGCTTGCCCCTCCCCTGGAAAAAAATCCTAGATCCGGCCTGCAGTCATATGGAAGATAAGTACTGTTATTGTGATCTTTCAAAAATGTGAATATGACTATTAGCAATAACATTATGTGCCGTTAGAGGTGTCCTTTGTATAATAAGTCTGTACCCTCACTATGAGAACTATTTAAAATATTACAAATTGTCAAAACACCTAATTAAGGTGTAAAACACCTAAGGTGGAAACCAGACCGATTTGGAAATAAAGCAATAATTAAAAAAACAAAAAAAAAACATGCTTGTGAATACTAGTGAATCTGTTTGGTCAAGTTTGAAAGCCGGAATGGTGGAGGAAGGGGGAAAGGAAAAGAGTTTTTCAAAATTACAAATAATGAAAAGGTTGTGTTTAAAAACTTCGAAATATCAGTATGTGGCTTACTTCGAGAGTTATACTGTGCTTCGAATGCAGCCGTTATTTAGGGGTTATTAAATTAATTAATTAAATAATTATAATTAAGCTTTAAAACAAAAGTTACGAAACAAGAACGTCCGGAAGAGTGAACAAAAAGAATTTCATCCTCCAATTTTTTTATAGAAAGGCACGATGCAGAGTATCAAGTTTTGGGAACTTCGGATATCGTGAGGAAATTCCACCCGTTGACCCGTTCACGTCGCCTCGTCCAAATCTGGTCTAGTCTAGCGTTTATACGACCCGTTCAGAGCTCCCACTTTGTTCCAACCGTTCTGCCCCGCCCATTTTACGTAGCCACTCCCATATCTGGTCCGGTGTGAGCGTTTAGACGACCCGTTTTAGGGGCATGGCACCCGTTTTCTCCGGTCTGGTCTAGTCTGGTCCGGTCGTCTAAACGACAATCCGATCGTCAAAAAGTGTGTTCACGCCTACTTTAGCGCACTACCCGTTTTCTCCGGTCTGATTTGGTCTGGTCCGGTCATGTAAATTCCGCTGACATCGAATGATATTGCACACTAATACACATTTAACTATATAGGTCTCGATTTCAATACTATTAACGAATAAATCTATAATTTAACATCGAGAAGAGGTATAGAAAGGAATGTGTCGTCATTACAGTAGTAGGATAAAGGAAGCCCAAATTTAAGATATGGTTTAAAAAAAAAATAAATTCCATTTATTATAATTTCGGTTAAATATTTTTATTTGTTTTCTTCATTTTTAAAAATATAAATTAAAAATGAGATAATGTAAAAATTGTTAAAAAGAAATGTTTGCTAAATTTTTTTATTTGCAGGAATCAATTAAAAACATATATAGAAAATTCAAACTGTCGAGAAATATTAATAGTCCCACATTTATTTCAACAATGTTGCGGGTCAAGGCAGGTTACAGATACTCGGCGTTAATACGAAATATTTCGAAGGATACTAAATGACCCTGGATAGTGGGTCCTAGATTACATTGGCACATTGGAACTAACTGGTCTACCTCAATTTATAGCCTAAACACCAAGTGGTTGCCTAAATGTCACGATAGCTCTTAAAATATACCTCTATATCATGAATCAAAATTTAAATATTTTATATTTATAAAATATGTAATATTTTACGAATGATCACTCGAATACTCAGGTGCACATGAGATAGAGCGAGAACATATCTAACATGATTAATATCCATAATGGCTATTAAGAAGGAAAACCTCTCAGTCCTAAATAAATAAATAAATGCTTCCTAGAAGCGATCAGCGAGGTTTGTAAGAGGTCGTAGTCCTCAACAAGTTGCAAACACCTGCACTCTATCAACCAGAGGGCGGTCGAATTAATGATTCACATAGAGAGAGAGGAGATATATGTATTCCCCATAAAACTGTCGGAATGAGGTCATCATCATCGACTCCGGCATCTGCTGTCAGTGGCGGAAGGTCATTAATCCAATTACTGAACATATATTTACCGAGGATGTTCCATTATTACATTGAGGAGGTATATTATTGCAACCACTAATGAATTTTTCTATACCTACAAATACATATAATGCAGAGTACAATTCAGTAAAAGTATATATATATATTTATAAATATAACCTGTAGGATAAATTGTCGTTTCTGTCCTAATTAGAGTGCCTATATAAGGACGTCAATCCCAAATAAAAAAACCTAACAATATAATAAAAATAATAACATAATAATTATTTCGAATATTTTCTTTTTCTTCTTAAATTACACCTCTGATGGGGATATTGATGTGATGAGGCAGTTTGGAATACTGCGTTGGGCTGGACACTTTTCCAGAATGCCGGAAGAAGGAAGACTCTAAGGAAGATGCTGGACGAAGCGCGCTACCAGGCAAGAGGGAGAGGCAGGCCACGGTTGGGACGGGAGGATGTCATCCGGGATAACAGAGACATTTTGAAGACCCGCAACTGGCGGATGGCCGCACAAGAAAAAGGTAACTGGAGAAAGCTTATTGCGGAAGCCAAGGACCACATCGGTCTGTAGCGCCAGGGAGTAGTAAAGAGTAGTCGCACATCCATGGAAAATAAGAAAAAAAAGTTATAAAGAAAATAAAACAGTATTCGCGCATTATTCAAAAAAGTATGCCTTTTTCATAAATAATATACATTATTATTTAAAAGGCAATAAACTTTCCAACAAAACGAAAAATCGGACCAATATTAGCAAAGATATAACCTATTAAACTTTTTATTACTTACCTTACCATATAGAAAAGGGATGTATTGGAATCCGGTCATATTTTTAATATGATGTTTGCAACTGATCTATGCGTTCCAAAATCATCGAAATTGGACCAGTATATGTTCCCATGGAAATCCCTTCATATTTTTTTATTATTATTTTATTTTTAGATAATTCAAACACTATACATCTCCGGGAACGTTACAGATGCTTATTTGAAAAATAATTTAATTGTCTACAAAGTAAAACATAAATAAAAATTGGACTTTAATCCATAGAGCGGTAAGGAAAGTCGTGTGTGTGGGCACATCAGATCATTATTTTTATATCTCGACTTCTCATCTTGTTGATTTTGATAACAAATCAAAATCAAGTAGTAAAATGTTGTAACGTATCTGAAATATCTTTTCCAACGAGGAGCTTTCAAAGCTTTTGAAATACCACATACATCTTTACCAAAGAACGTTAATAATTTCGAACACAAATCTTGCACAATTTGTTATTTAGTGTACGGGAATGTGAAATTAAGAAGGTGTAGGAAGGTACTTTACTAAATAGTTTTGAGGGTGAGGCGAATCGGAGAAATGCAAGTTGACGGCCTTCACGTTCCAGAGCTAGACTGACCGCATAAATAAATGGATCGTTATTGGATAAGTGCAGCGTCAATAGAAATTAATTAAATTACACGCTAAAAAGTGATAGGAAGTTGGCGAAAGATCATTACAGTAACGGAAGTAGGATCTTTGAAAAAAATAACTAAGAAAAAACAACGAAAGATGGAGAATTTTTGAGTTCCGACCTTCACATTGCCAAAGAACAAACCTTCACAGTTCAGGGGTAATTAAACTAAATAACAAATATCAAGGTTATTGTAAAATTTCGAACGAAAAATTTTAAAAATTATATCAGATGACAGATTAAATACGTTCCCAAATAATATATAATTGATAAAGAAGTGTAATCCCTTATTTTCGGGATTTATTTAATATTCGCTAATAAAGTGTCTTCATCCTAGAATTTCAAAATGTTTTATTTTATTTTATTCAAATAATTTAAAATATAAAATTTCGCAAGAAGAAATAATCTCCTGATTCATGTCTTTATTGTATTTTTTCTTTTTTTTTTTTTTCTTTCATAATACCTTTTCTTTAGTTCTAATACATAATGTTCTCTTTATTGGTATATTCAGCGCGAATTGAATGTTTATTTTTTCCCTATTCTTTAGGCTGAAGTGCAGTTTTCCCAAAAAATAAAAACGCTCAAAACTTCTGATTTATCACAAACATCTCCTCTACATGAATAGATTATGAATAATAATGGCTATTTGGACAAAAGGAATTGAGATTTATTTGGCTATCAAATTTCTAACAATTTATGATTCTTAGTAAAATCCTTTAAGTTCCACATTATTTTACTAATACAATTGTCTATAAAGACTTTAATATCGTCGTCATCACGCTAAATAACGAATGCGAAAAATCGCATTTTTCGAATTCCTTAGTTTCATTAATTTACCAGAATGCAAATTTGCAGAGTAAAGCCTCGTAAACACAAATCTAGAACTCAGAAAAGTTAAAAGATCCAGAAATATAAAAATACTCGCAACTAATTTAAATTCGTTACTTAAACCTGGTGGCGACAATGTCTCATTTTTGTCTGAAAATAAATGTAAATTCTCTCATGGTTAATACCACATCCACATAAACCCATTCGTAACCCTCCGAATCCTTTGAGAGGATATCTCGTGAAAAGAAGATGGTCCCAGGATCATCTACCATAATTTTGTGATCGGAAAGTTAATAATTTGTAATTTCACTACAAGGTTGTACCAGTTAAAAGCTATATTCGGACATAGTGCCTTAACTTATATTAATACATCCGTAAATCTTAATACATACATGTATACATTAAATCTCCAGATTAAGCATGTGAACAAAGTTCGCATACTAATTTATTAACATTTAATTAGAACATAAAAGAATTTGAAAGAAAAATAGAAAAATTTATTTATATAAGAGAGTTTAAATTTTATGAACAATTCATAAATGTAAAAAATTACATATTAAATGGGAAAGCTTGCAAAGCCCTAGAGGATTAATTTCAGCGAATTGAGAATGAAATTATATATATGTAATATTCAAAAACAAGGGAAAGTAGAATTTTTTCCACCATCGCTGGGTTATATGGCCTTGAAACGAAAATGTTTTACATATTCCGAAATTCCCGCTATGGCTTCCTCTAAAAGGGAATATAATTTATTTACAAAATAAATTATGTCTTTCTTAAGCGCCAAGATTTTCAGCATAATGTCGCATGACAAGGAAGGGCAGCGTACAAGACTTCCATTTATATTTTAGTTTGATAGACAAAAAATAAAAATGTCTCACTGGCACCAAAACGGAAAGATAACGTGATTTCTTCGACAATATTCATTCACAGATAATAATTTTAACTCACCTATTTATTGAAGATTTATAAAATACTAAAACAAGTTAATACAAAATATACAAATGGTATGTCAAAAACCAATAATTACATCTGTTAATCAATCTTAGTCTAACTTCATAAAAGAAAAATACTATTAGACTACCAAGGGAATTGCACGATTATGATCAAAATTTTTGGGGTTGATTCTACATTGAAAAAAGTTGACCCATATCTTACGTACCGTTTTATCAATAGGCCCTGCAGAGAAAAATAAGGAGCTGAGAAAAATAAAATAAAATATGCTGAAAGTGCTTCATTTTATTTCACGAGTTTGAACAATGATAACTGCATGGTTTTTCAAGCTAAACATTTGTTTTTTAAGTAGATTAAAGGAAACATATAAACATTAAATTATTTGATTTTTGGTCAAATAAATTTAAAAAAGTGTTTAAAATATCAAATAAATTAGGCTTATAGTTTTTTTCACACCAAAAATGATGGCAGATTTAGATTTAACACATCAAAAAACCTATATATTAAAATTATCATCGAAAACAAAAAAAAAAACATTTTTTTTTTCAGTTGCGAGGGTGCTCAAAGTTTTGAAAACCACAAAATTACATTTGAAGCTCTGTATCTCGTATTCTATTGATTTACCCGACATCTACGTTCTAGAACTTATCCAAAAGAGGGAAATTTCTTCTTTCCATACATATAAAAAAATATTGCATTCAGTGTTAATATTGAATATAATAAAATATTGAAGGTCTGTGTTAAAAAAGGAGATTACCCTATAAAAACAATATTGAAGTTTTTTGCGGATAACATTGTTTCCAAAACACTTAGAAACACCACGGTTAAAGCCAATCGCGGAGTTTAAGGACCTATACCGATTCCCAAAATTTGGTTTGATTTATGAGCGATTATTTGAACCTTAGAAAAAAAATTTAATAGACTCTTGCCAAATTTTTATTTTTAGATTTGCTCGAAAATTTGGTTGTAGGGGTGGACCCATTGGATAAAACGGTGGGATATGGACTGACGTTTTTTCAATGTAGAATCACCCAAAAAGTTTTTAGCAAAATTGGGAACGGACACATCGACATCAACAAACGTTAGCACTGCGAAGTGAGTCACTGAACGAAACCTATTCGTTATTTTTCTATTTATAAACAATGCTTTTAGTTCAAGAAGAAGGGGAAGTTTTAAATTTCTAAGTGTTCACAGGTGAGTGCACTAACTATTAATTATTAGCAGGGGCGGATCAAGACAATTGGGAGCCCTAAAAAGTAAAAATTTCGTGGTCCACTCAAAAAAAAAAAATTCAACTTAGAAGTCATAAATTTAACATTTTGTTCAATTATTTTACGAGAGGTTTCTTGAACCTTTTCGTTCATTTCCAAAATCTTTATGTTGGGGGAGGGGTCGGAAAGATCAAAAGTCCGAATTAATCGGAGATGGAAGAAAACATTTTTTAGGTACTTATTGAAATTACTATATACTCTATGACCCTTGGAGTGAGGTGGGAGGTAAGATTAAGACGCAGATATTTATTTTTGCCAAAGGCGCCACAAAACCTAGAGTTTTGTAGGGTGCCTTTACACATTTGCCAAGGCTTGGCAAATCAAAACGGCAAACATTGAAAGGAGATTTACGGAAGTTTAGCAAACCAACCTATCCTCACGCTACTTTTCCGGCTATTTCAACTTTTGTCGGCTGTTAATTTCGGTTTAAAATAGTTTTATTTTTATAAATAAACAACTGAAAATATAATTTATATAAATTCACAAATATACAGAAGCTAGATGTGGCGCTTCTCGCAATAACCAGACTGGGTTCAAATGTGTAAAGGCTCTTCAAAATATGGTATTTAACAATATTTTAAGCTGAAAAAAGTAAGTAACTTAAGGTAAGCAAGCATCCCTAAAACATTTAATCGAATCCAAACCGGTAAAATTTAATTCCGAGCCGTTCGAGATCCGTCCAGGTTTAGAAAGAGACATCTACCTTTCTCAGTTTTATTTAATTAAGCCTAAAAAAGGTTATTAATAAAGTAAGTGATGGACAAACTTTAATTCTGGGTGTTAAATATCTGTTCTAGTATATTTATCACTCTTGATGAAAATAGTAGTTCAGGATGTAAAAATTAACTAAAAAAATAAGATTTTAAAGGTCCAAAAATAAATAATATTTATATTTTTGAGTAATGTAAACAAAATTAAATATTCAGAGACAGGCGAGGAAGCGGAACTAAAGGCCGTGAGAAAGATAACTGCGGCAGACCGTCCTACAAGTGAGGTCACTGTTGCGTCACTCATCCAGTATTCTTTCGGAACCTCCTGACTTTTAAAAGGAATCTCGTCTTTTTTTTTATATCCATTTTGATCTTATTCATGGTGTCGTTAAGGTATCATCTTCATATATATCGCCTATCCTTCGAAATTTTATTAAATGTACAACAGGTTTTTACCTCGTATCGGTGACGTAATGTTTAAAGGAGTTACGTGACAGAAAAAAGTAGTTATTGGGGATATTATTTGTAGTGATCCAGAAGTGAAACGGATTCACCCAGCCCCGTCATGATAATTGGATATTTGCTCCACAGAGAAATATAAATTAAGCAATCAAGAATTTTTTTTTTTTTATTCGGCGTTTTCAATAATTTTGCTGTGTCCAATTTTTGCGGACATTTTTGTTTCATTCAATAATCATACCATTATCCGTAGACTGATCTAACTTCTGAAGAAGTCTCCTGGAAGGTGAGGACGAAATATAAGGAAGAATAATTAACCTCTGGCGTAAAAAGCCAAAATATGGTTGATTCCACATCCCAAGGATCAAGATTTAAAACTGCGTTGGGGAAGATTATTATCGAATTAATTTTAGTAAAAAAAAAAAATCTAATAGAATTAAACGATTTTGCAAATATAAACAGAATAAAATATATCTTGGTAAAATATTTTATTTTTTAATAAATAATCAATAATATTTCATTGATTTCATTTTTTATTATAAACTGCCACCAGATGGCACATTAGGTATAACAAACAGCAATGAATAGATAATTCTAGTATGTTATGTTACAAAAAAATAAATATATATATATATATATATATATATATATATATATATATATATATATATATATATATATATATTAATATTTTTAACTTATCGATGAAGAATGAAAGGTAATTTAAGCATATATTCCTGTAAGTAAAAACATCTCGAATAAATGTTATTTCAAGCAATCAATATAAATAATGTTTTCAAAATATATATATATAAAGGTTTTTTTTTTTTCACATCTGATATTGAGTTATCTATATCTTATCTATATGGATGTACTCTTTCGTGATATCCGTAAGTTATTTAAGTTAATATTCCCATTTAATCAAAATAAGACAAGGAAACAGCAAAAAACAACTTTACTCACTTCTAATCGGTGGGATATTGTTGTTTCTAAATACAAAAATGATCTACGATACAGTAAAAGGAAAACTACTAAGAAATCATTGCATACATATCACTATAAAAATTGGTGGTTAAAAGGAAAAAGAAAATGATTGAATTAAAACAATTTTATAAGACAATCCATTTTCTCATTTTTTTGTTTTTATTTGTATAGAAATTTTATTATGTTATAAAATTGTGAAAGATTGACTGTAAAAGATTAATATAGAATGAACGAGAGTAGCTTAAAATTGACAAAAAAAAAAAAAAAAAAAAAAATTGAGTGATACTAATGTACTGAGATGAATACCATATACTATATAATAAATAGTATTTCAAATAAAAAGGAATAAAAAATACATTTTGTACTATTTATTGCAATAAACTGATAAGTATGTTTCGCGTATGGCAATCCAAGGCATTTGGCAATCTTGCTGGTAAATCAAAGGGGTAGTAACTATTTTATTTAGCATGCTAAATTCATGTCAGTGCAACTACTATCGTATCTTGCTAATTAGATACAGTGGCGCTGCCAGTGGTAAGATGGTGCAACTTTATTTTATTTTACTAACTTTGTTTTGCGACCATTTAGCAGAACAACACTGCATTTAGCACACAATCGGGCCTGTTAAGTGACATGTTTTCTATTACGATATTTAGCATGTTATTGTTGAAACGGCACGATTTAGAATGCTAAACGAGATTCTGAGCATCCTTAAAGCCTTTCTCCCTCTCTCTAAAGATAACATAACAATCAATAACCCAATAAAATAAGTTAGATTTATTAAAAAAAAAAAAAGATATGCTAATTTTTTTTAATACCAGTTGATATCATGTTTTTATAAATCCTTCAAAAGGCTCATTCCCGAATTAATCAATTGATTTATATTCATAATTATTACATTGGAATAAAGTTATGGTACCCCTTCCTTCATTGTTTTTTTTTCCTTTAATAAATTTGATTATAAATCTTAGCGAATCTGGCACGCGGCTTTTACGGTTAAGTCCATTTGGTATTTTAAAGATGAATTATTTATAAAAATTTACATGAAACAGCAGTATTTCAGTTTTCCTCATTGCTATTTATTCAGTCGCTACCCCTTTTCCACTCTGAGAGTTAAGTTACGTTGCCAGCCGGAAGTTAACCGATAATGTCTTTCTTTTTTAGTCCATTTATACTATCAAATTATGATGATTATTTTTATTAATCCATATTCCATAACTAAGCGAGTCTGAAAAGGGCGGAATATATCAAATAAAAAATTAAAAAGAAGGCTTTTCATTTATTTCTGCAGTATACACTGTCATATGGTGTAACATAATGCATTTTAATTTAATCTCAAACCTGGATCACATACAAAAATCATTTTCTATCTCATGTATTAATAGTGTAATCTGATAGCAAAAAACAAACTTATCTTGTGTAATCAAGAAAAGTAATCATTTTACAAAAACCTTAAGGCAGCATAAAGGTTTTAATCCTACGTTTATATCTCAAAACTAATTTGTAACTAAAATGAAAATAACTTTTTACTATAAAGCAAATTAAAAAAATAAATAGCATTTAAAAAATCAAAACATAAATATTTTCGACCATTATTTTGGTCAGTAAAACCCAGATTGAAACAACAAAGGCCTTGTTTATATCAAATAAAACAGAAGCATCTGCTCCTTTTGTTGTGGTTTTCCAGTCAGTAGCTGGACAATGGTGCAGTTGCTCAGTCCCTATTGGTCAGTATCAAATTACTGCTGTGTTACTTAAACGAAAGAGAAGGAAACAACGAATCAAAAAAACTAATCGATTTTAGATCCATTTTAACAGAACACAATTCGAAGTGCAGAGACAGAAACAATATTGTGGAATACTGTTAGGATTAAAATAGTTTTGAATAAATTTAAATGAAACAATTTTAATTATTTTCAATTGTTGACCTTCCATATTATAGTTTTTCTTCAATTCGTCTTGAGTACAATTTTTTAAAAAAAAAACAATTGATTTTTTTTTTCTTAAAAGAGAATACATTGAGGAAACGAACAACATAAAGGAACTAAAAAAGAATATAAGGATAACCTTGTACAAAATTCCAGAAAACGAAAGTTAGATGATGTAGATCTGCCAGATGCTAACAAAAAACATATTCAATTACAATTTACATTTTTCAAAAACAACAATAATGATATGCATAATAATATAATAAATAAGCATATATTAAATCAAAGTAATGCAATAACAATGGCACAAAGACAGAGCTTGATAAAAACAGATGACCTAAATTTCTTTAGTTTTCATTAGCATCCAATTATTGGTCATTGTTTTAAATAGAACTAAGAATAATGATACAATACCTAGTATGGAAATATAATCACCTAGTTTCTAACCAATTTAGCAAACTAAAGGATAATATACATAAATACAAACAGCATCTATCAACTACAATGTACATGTGAAAAAATATATATTGGTGAATGAATCCTTCATAATCTAAAAAAAAACGTATTAATGAGCAAAAGAATTCAATTCATTACACAGCACTAAGTAGACAGATTGTAAACAGAGCACATGCCCATGAAATCAGTTTTGATGTAAAATTTTAAGTAGAGAAAAAATTAAAGAAAATTTACTGATAAAAAACTACCTACTTAACACTTTAAATGTAATGGAAGAACTTAAGTTTATTCCAGACATTGGAATAATGATATATAAAAATGGCTAAATACCAAAACCCTCCCTTCTCTATTCAAACTTTGAACTTTTTAATCATTCCCTGACCAAGTCTCATTAAAAGTATTAGTAGTTAAGTGACACAATCAACATTTTGGGAATTCATTAAAATTCATTAAATAAGAAATTCATTAAATTGTTTTAGATTTTATAAATTTACTAGTGCATCAGAACTTTTTATAAAAATAATGTATTATATATATATATATATATATATATATATATATATATATATATATATATATATATATATATATATATATATATATATATATATATATATAGGAAATTGTGATAATTTATTATGATTGTGTTAGATGCTGAAGCAGGGGATGGAGTATCCCGAAACGTCTAAAAATAAATAGAAAAACTATTGAGTTTTTTTTTTAATTGAACTCAAGGCAAATTAAAGAAAAAAATTAAACAATTTTAAATACTTGCATCTTTTATTGATGTTATCAGCTGTTAATCATAACATGTGGCAAAGATCATATTTTTTTTTGTTTTTGTTTTTTTTGTGGGAAATTCAAAATTTAAAATTTTCTGAAGCGCGGTAATGACAACCATTTTGAATTTAATTCTTGTTTTAATATTTAAAATAATACTCTGCTGTACTGAAATATTTTATATATATTCAGAGGTATATTTTTTTATTAAACCAACTTCAAGTTAAATTAAAACTATGTAAAGTAACGAGGAAAAAATCGATAAATTTTATTGATAACAAAGAAGCTTTTCAATTTATATTTCCAGTTTTTCTTCAAATTTAGTTTACAGTATATACAAACTTGACAAAGCAAGGTTCGTAATGTACTATTAATCTGTCCAATTATAATGTACTCAGGAAACAATTTGTGATGATTATGTTTGAGAAATTATTTTCATAGAAACAGTAAGCTTGTTGAAGTAAACTGAGATTAAGAATAGTCACTTTAAAGTGTTGTAATTGTATTTAATTAATTTATATAATTAATACTATGTAATAAATTTTGTTAGAGATCACCATTTCCAAATCTTTAATTTAGCTAATACCCCTTTTGGGAATTGGTTATCTCTTAAGCGAGTTTAAATAATAAAAATGTGGAATACTGGATATATTTATTAATTTTTAATATTTTATTATCAACTGATCAATTTGTTCAACGCTCAGATCCAAGGCAATACGAAACAACAAACGGTTCCTTTGAAAAGAGTTTAAAAAAAAAAAATTCAACAAATGCTCTGCCCTAATTTGCTTTACTAAGGCCACAAAGAAAATATTAGTGAAGGCCCGTAACAGGCTCTGATTAAAAGGGTCAATGCGATTAATGGGGCGGCTAAAGGCTGCCATTAAGCCATTCAGTTAATTGTTAATTGCTCATTGTCATCTTTTTAGGAGTCCAACCTTCAATTAAACCCTTCCCAAGGCAAATTATGATTTGCTTTAAGTATTTTTTAACACAAGAGTGTTTTTACCAGCACATAGGAGATAAAATGGTGTTTATAATGATATAAAAATCACATAAATGATTTTTGGCAAATAAGAGGTTTAACGAGGCCAACGACAATATTTTATTCCAATTATATATTTAATTTATTTATTAATTCTTAAATCGGGTAACAATTTATTTTCACTGAAATTAAACACTCTTGCATGTTTGTTATGTCCACACTTTCAGAAGTTTTCGCGCGCGCATATTTTATGACCTGTTTCGTCTTCGGCGCAGGTGTGTATTACACTTTATTTTTATTTCATATTTGCATGTATCTGCAAATGTCATACATGAAATTAAAAGATAATTCGTAAATAAATAAAAAAAAATTGGTATAAAAAAAATTACCAGCTGATAACTACTTATTTTTTAAATAACAGGTAAAAATTACCAATTGTTTTTCTGAAAAAGGTGTTTTGAATTATTTTTCCATCCAAAAACTCTTATTTTCCTCGTAATTAAATTTTAAAGTATCTATTTTTCTTTCTAGCTGCAACTAAATTTTTGTATACTAATATAATTCAAATGGTTTAGCAAAATGAAATATTAAAAAAAAAAAAAGAAAAAGAAGTGATTGCAGGATTTATAAATGTAGTAATAAAAAAATCCCGTAATTTTTTTTTATTATTTATTTTTAGAAAGACGAAAGACATCCAAAGGTAAACAAGATAAATGAGCATATGTATATGGCTTTTATTCTTTAGAAAAAGAACAGTAGCTTAAACTACCACTTAATAGTTAATTCTCTGATTTATAATTACTCTCTATCTAAAAGGATAATAAAGAGACAGAGACTATAAAATCTATTCGGTCCTAGACAAACAGACTGCCATTCACTATATTTATAGACAGCCGAAAGAATCTTACAGTTATAATGGTCCTTAATTCGAGGGTTGGGAGCTCATCCTGGGGGTACCGTTGGGGCCAGACCAGGCTATCCCAGGGGTCCCGTTGAATACATCTTCAAGGGCTATCGTCACAGCCGATTAGCCTTCGGGTGGATAACATATTTAGTACGCGGCTAAAAATAGGATTGGGTTGGCCAAGCGATCACGAACAATGGGCCCTTTAAGGGGCATTGCTCAAGAATGATTTCGCAGCCGGTGTCCAGCTTATTAAACCTCAGTTTATTATAACATTTATTTCATTTTGTTACACATAATTCACTTTAAAAATTTGAATATTTCTCCTACGTATCTATTCGAGGAGGATATTATCTGTTATTAGCATAATTTACAATTTCAGCCGTCTCTAAAAAGCATAGAAATACAGTCCGATATTTGACACCCCCAGAACTGTTTTGCAAAAAAAGATAAAAGTTTGCTACTAAGTCAAACCACATTAATCCAAGACAGAGATTAATACAAAACTCTCAAATAATCTTTAACATTAGTTACATTAAACAGTAATTCTTATTTTTCATTTTATTATTGAATAAAAACAAAATTAACAGGTATGTTTAACTGGTTCTATAGGAAGGAGGAAGGTTATAATTAAATATCAGTGAAAATATTTCTTTATCATACAATTCATATTCATTACTTTTACATTTCTCCATCAACTTTAGTATTAGTTCAAAGATTAATACAAATCCAGTGTGACAACTGATAGCAAATATTTGTTCATTAAATCTGATTAATTTATTAAAGAGCAGGCTATACGATTTATTTATTTACTTAGTACGTACGTAGGTGCCCGTAACTTCAGATAAACTTTAATTAACTTCATTTATTAGGTTTCTGTATTTTAGGGAATTAATAATCATAAAAAATGAGTGTTTTTATAAAATATCTGTATTGTGGTTGTATTTAATTATATTTGCGCAGCTATAGTTTTCTTCCATTTGTTTTACATATTTTTTTTTTAGTGAAAATTAGTAGAATAAATAAGAAAATATTATATTCTGTATTACCGTCTTTTGGACGGGGAATACAAAGATCCTTGTTTAAACTTTTAAAAAAATATTTCCATAGCACAGCAATTTACTTTTTTTTTCTTTACTGAACTGGATCTCAAAGTCACAGTAATTTTTTAAAGACTGGAATATAATTTTTAAAAATAATAAAAAGGCTTGTTGAAATAATAGTGCATTTTAAAAAATATATAAAATTTGGAAATATTTACTGCGCTGATACTTGATAGGATTTATTGTTATTTTTAAAATTTAAAATACATTTGTTTAGGTGAAAAACTGATTTTAATAACAAAATAAACATAATTAATTACAGAACAAACAGTTGAGGAAAAACATAACATGGACCAACATTTTCCTTTGTTAAATAAAGTTCTGTCATTTTTATAACAACCCGTTTCTTCTGAGTATATATATATATATTTTCAACAATCTTTTTCACTGATCAATTAGTTGCTAATAAATTTTATGCTCCTAACGAAACTTTCTCAAAATATACGAATAATTATAATTTAATTTTTCTAATTTATGTTTTATTCCCATTTTACCGATATTTAATTTTTATTTTTTTAACTGAGACCTAAAAAGCGGTCCATGACCTTTTCTATATTCAGCAATATCCTGAAATCAATCAGCTCTGAGGACGATAACGATGACTAAGAATAAAATTGAGCAGCCCGCTCTAGAAGTGGGTCGCATCGTCTCTACCGAAAAAAAATCGTCGATAATTAACAGTTATTAAATAACAAATTTTAGTCATTATGTCATTTAAGTAACTAGTTAAATGTTTCCCCATCGGGAATAAAATGACTAGTTATTATTCGGCATTTAAAAGTGAAACCGGAATTATGAAAGACAATTCCGTTCCACCGATAAGGTATTCCGGAGGGATATTAGTTCGATATAAATGGATAGCCAACGCGTGGATCAACATTTCAAAAAAGTGACAAAACAGCGAACCGGTTGCTTTTAACAAATAATGAATATAAATTTGTGTGTCATGAAAGTAACATTTAAAATATCGCTCATTATTGGGTGTCGTCCATCACACATTTGTAATAATCTGATGAGTCACACAAATTTCACTCACCGCTGTATAATGATTATCCATTTTTTAAAATAATTTAAATTTAAATAAGGATTCATGTCTTCTCTCACTATAGAGAACAATAAAAAATTATTTTTTTTTTAAATAACAGATGTAAAACAATTTTGTGTACTATATATTTTTGAATTGTCAATCTCAAATTATATTTTATAAGTTTCATTAGAAATTCCATCTATTAATTTCTATTAAATACCATAAAAGTAGAAATTATTAATTAAAACAATCACTAAGTTTATGCCATTTTCGTCACTCTCCATTACCTTTTCGACTTTAAATGTTGGATATTAATTTTTCTGAAATCTACAGTTTTTCAACGGTATTTCATTTATATCTTTATTTTTTATTTATTTTTTTACTATTTTCTTATTTTTCTATATATTTAGAATATATTTTCTTTTTTTTTTTCAGCCTGGGAAAATATTTCTCCATTAGTTAATTACCAAATTTTTGCATAGTTTACATTTATCTATTTTTAATACTGTAAACAATGAGATACGGTCAATTGTTTCAAATAAACAAAATTAAAGGTACTTTAGAGGAAGCCATTTTGAAGATTCGATTTAGCCCAGTCAGACTATTCAAATGTGGATAAGACCAAGCTTATATTGAAGACCATTTAATTGTACATTGATATAACGAGTTTAATCAAAATCGTTAGACCGTATTTGAGACAATTGTAAAAAAATTTAAAATCAACTATATAAAGTAACACTTCCGGTAAGTGCGTTATTTTAGTTCTCTACAACTTTTCGTTTTTGAGCTAGGCTGTTTACACACAACCACACATATACATAAACAAACATACCATCTTGCGACACTGCGTTATTTAGACTCAGGGTAATGGAAAGCGTTTATTTTCGATGAAAACTCGAATTCGAAAATTTATACGATCGCTTATTTATGTATATATCATATATAGATATATGAAAGTAAATATGATATTTTACTGCTGTTAAATGGAACTGTTTGGCCGATTCTGTATTTATAAATAAATTTAAATTTTAGATTTAAGATTTAAGAAGGGAAGTAGCAACTAGCACATTAGCTTCCGATTTACAGACGGTTATGCTTAATTTATTTTGAACAGCCCATAAATAATACAGTGTATCAAAAATAATGACCGTTTTTCAACAAAAAGTTAATATTTTTATTTCTTTAATATAATGCAGAACTAATATTCAAAATGTAACCTATTATGATCCACTGTCACCATCTTTCTGCCAGTTGCTAGATGCCTTTTGAAAAAATGTTGAACCACATTGTCAACGCCTACAAAATTATTGTTTTTTTTTTGTCTTGAAAAAAGTGGGCATGGGAGGAAATAAGTGATAATCTGATGGAACGATGTCGGGATTGTATGGTGGGTGTGGGAGAAGTTCGATCTCCAGAAGATTTTTCAACTTTTTCTGCATCTGACTGCCATTGTGTGCCCGAGAGTTGTCCTACTGTTACTTAGAACACCTTAACGGTTTACCAAAGCTAGGTAATAATGTGATAATTTCGCATGTTTCCTATCTAACTGTTCACAGTGAAGTTCTGAGATCGTAGAACATCGATCAGAATCTCATGGAACATCATCTAATGTTCACCCTGAGCCCGTCTTCCGTTCCAAGGATACATCCTCTGCTGATTTTTTTAAACCAACGCCGCATCGGACGAAGGTCAAGGACACCTTCACCTTCAGTTTGAATAATTTCTTGTATTGATTCAGCGGCTGTAGTTTGTTCTAAGATTTTTTTTTTTAAATGTTACGAATATTGCGTAAGAAACCATCTTTCTTGTTTGGCTGCAGCTGATGAACTAAGAATTTATTGCAAGGGTCAAATGTTTAAAAACTTACTTATTTAATCATTTACACGAGAGTATTAATTATTGGTAAACATTGAATAGGCTCAAATTACGTATTTACATCCTTTATGAAAATATTATAAAAAAGTCATTATTTTTGAAGCACCCTATTATATTGTTGTATTTAGATCTTTTATTTTAGGGATTGCTATATAAGGAAAATATTGTATAGTGAATACGATATTTACGATATTATTTAGTGGACTTTACATCAATAGTACCAAACGTTAAAGGGATAAACTTTAAATATGTTTGTAATTCTCTTTTAATCTAGTATAGATATTTATTTAGATTTTACAGTAATTTATATTCTGAATTCATAAAATAATCTTGAGGGCACGATTGCATACAATTGAAAAAAAAAAAAATCAAACATTTAACAAATAGAAAACCTTATCGATAAATATATTTGTAAAAGTAAGGGAGTAGATATTGCTTCAATTTTCATTTTATGCAAGGGAGGCTTTAAATATGGAATAAAATGGTCGGATTAGGGATGCTGTGATGTACATGTCCAATCTGGCGGGATGAGATCCAGGCCCTTAATCCCAGATAGGGAATGTAGATTCTCCCCTCTTCGTTTTTGAATTATAATCCTATATAGAGGATGACATTATCACAGAAATCGTATAATTATGTAAAAGACAGAGGTTGGTATCCTTGGTGGAATAGCGGCCGCAGGTGGGCAACCATAGCCTTGGAGAGGATCTTTGACCTAGCAGCTGCCGGTTGGTACACCTGCTTAACTGATTCCACTGCCCCAGTCTCCTCAAGATGTCCGACTTATACTTCGCCGCTATATTTAGTCCTTTCATATCGTATTACAAGATGCAACGTTTTTTATTATTTTTTTTTTTTTTTTTTATTATTTAGGAATACATTTTATCCATAATTACAACGAATCACCCAAATTGTAAAAGTTTTTATTGATTATAATTACATCCTTGACTGTTGAAGGTGCCATGATTATGGAATTGGCTTAGCGAATCCGGAGGTTTGAAGTCGATAACGCTAGTAATCTTGCCTAAAAATCTACCTCCACTGAACTCCATCGAAACCTAAATCCTCAAGGTCGGACCTAACCCAATTCTCTCATCTACGTCTCAGCTAACCCCTAGGATGCTTACAGCTGATTATCCGCTTACCCGTTTAGTGCTGATTATCCGTTTAGTGATTCATTCGTTAATTTTACACAACCATTTCATTCACCGTGACGCTATCACTTCAACTATTTATCGGGTATATGGCGCACAATCAGCCTTCTTAATTACCCAATAACTCAACCTTAATCCAGCCTAATAATCTACGCAATATTTTATTTTCGAAGACCATAAAGTTAGGTCCACACCAGGACTCAATGTTGCTGCACCACAGCGATTCAGACCAACATGTTCCCGTGCCCCCGGAGTGTAATGCGGGTTTACGTGATACAAGATTTTGAGCTCCATCGAAATGGGATTCTCTGAAACAATGTTGAGCAACATTGCAAGCCAGGACGTGTTAGGGGGAAGTTTGGCTGACTGGCACATACTTCATAGTGTTACTGTCGTCGGACATCGTAGCATTTTTCATTATGTAGACGACTGAACTTCATTCATTCATTATGTTACTTTTAAACTGATTGAAGATATTTAAATGGCCAACAACTTATAGGATATCACACATATCAACTATCAAAACCTCATCAAACGAGATACTAAAAAAAATTGGCATTTCATTATGCACTAATACATATCTTATACACCTAATGCAGAATCGTGAGCATTGTTGTGTAGATAGATTGTATATAATTCAGTGGTGTTAGAAAATTTCTTAACGAGATATTTTCAATAAACCACAATTTTTTTTTTATTTACTTATTTATTTTATTTTAATTAATTTAAAAAAAAAGAAGCTTTAAATCGATATGAAATGGATTCAAGTTTGAAGAAAACTTTCCTTTTTTTTTAATTCTTTTAAAAACCATCTTGCCCTTCCAGTATCACAGATGTTTTATAAAATAAGAGCATTAATATTATCATTAGTTTGTAGGCACTAAATGCATGGTAAAAATATGACGGAACCATTAATTTATACATTTATGAAAGAATGTCATTTACATTGATCGTTTAATAATAAATAAATATATCAGGCAAACAAGCTAAAAATGAAGTTTATAACTTTAAAAAAATTTATAGAACCAAATATCAAAATTGAATTATTATTGTGCGATAGAGAATCGTAGGGGTTGAGAAATAAGTCAGAATAATTGTTTTCTACAAAGCAGTGCCCCTGCCTGCC
Organism: Rhaphigaster nebulosa; assembly: GCA_948150685.1. Taxonomy (NCBI): domain Eukaryota; kingdom Metazoa; phylum Arthropoda; class Insecta; order Hemiptera; family Pentatomidae; genus Rhaphigaster; species Rhaphigaster nebulosa. Next base: position 21,230,330 of record OX411309.1, read on the forward strand.
ATAGACATTTTGTTGGTCTATATGTCCCATTTGGAAATAATACAGATAGGCATATTATTTACATAATTTTAACGAAGAAAAATAATAACTTCAATTTCAAAAAACACAAATTAAAGATTTAAATATTTAGTAGCAATACATATGGCCAATATAGCTATAAATATATGCTAATATATTACAAAAAATAATAGCTTCTTACTTAGGGGTTACCTACTTTGAGAGAATGATTCATTCAAAATTATTATAATGCTAATTAACATTTTTATGGTACCACAACTAATATTTTTCAATAATCCAAAATCAACTCCTTTCCGTCAAAAGATCAATGACTTAATAATATCAACAATATTTACATTCAAGCGAAGAACAACTCTTTTAATAGGATTAGCCAAAAATAGCAAGGTATGGCTTCTTCGTATGTGTTCGAGTAACTTATTTTAATTTAAATGAATATTCAACAGACAAAGCAGATGGCTACATCTGTACATTACAGTAGTTATCTAACATGCATGACTAATAATACAGGTAAGTTAGCACTAAAAGGTTATCACAGGCAATATATTTTGTAATATACATATGATGTTTATTAATTAACATAAATTGAATCATTCTACACAATGCATTAGATTAATAAAAATTTAATTAAATGATAAGCTATCAGTCGAGTTAGATGTGCTACAATAAATTCAAAAAACATATGCAAGCAAATTAAATAAGAACTATTTGAAATATTTCGTTAAATAAATGATCAATCAATCATGATTCTTTTTATTTTTCTATAAAGAGCATGACAACAGAAAAATAGTAATGCATTTTTTAAAAAATAAAATAAATAGTTTATTAATATGGCTATCTCTGAAGAAAAACATAATAAAATAAAAATATATTTGAGATAAAATAAATATACTATTCTTCATTTTAAATTCCTGTATCGGCGGATTTCCGAATCTATATCCAAAAAACGTTCAGCAACCTAAGCTGTAAAATATCCTTCAGTTTTATGTGTAACTGAAAAATCTGATTTTCGATGTAGAAGCCATTCACAAGATATGATAAAAATACAATCGGTTGAGCCTAAATAAAGATATACCTTAAATAAAAATAACTCCGGGATAACTCGTTAGTAGGAAAGGAATAAAACGTCTAAGAATATAAGTTGAGTACAGAAAACTTGTTATTATGCAAACGGAGGCAATTAATTTTTCTTTGTAAAAAGACAATTGATAACTCATTTTAACCATATTTGTAAACAGATTATTTTTTTTCCTATTTCAAACATTAATTTGCTTTTAAATATTATTTGAAAATACGAAAATTCATTGAACTAGAACTATATTTTAAGTAATTTAATTTACAAAATATAAAAGTATAATTAAAGAAATGACTTTATTCATTTATTTACTTTTAAATTTATTTAATAAACTTATGAATGCAACACATGAAGAACGACTTTACTAATTCAATATTTATTCAATCGTAAACAATAAAGTTATGCATCAAAAATTCAATGAGCACTTTTATTTTGCTGAACCGTTTATAAACCAAAACGTATACAATAAAGTTTATAAAGGGGATGGTTTATAGTTGTCTATAAAATTTTATTTCGTGAATTTCATTTCAAATACATCATGCAGTCTTATAGGAAGAATTTTATAAACACACCCACATACTGGCATAAAGACGATACGATAAAATGTCATATGATTTGTCTCCATTTAACTTAGGAAATTAATTACCTCAATGGCAAATGGAGAATTTAAAATAGTATTAATCCATTTGTTTTGAATAAAGTAGCAATGATTTTCATTGCTATGATATTGCTTCCAGTATTTACGTAGAATCGTTTTGAGTATAATCCAATATCATGTTAAATATATTTTTCAGCTATTTTTCGTAATATGCAAGCACAATAACGTAAGATAGCTTACGAATTCTCGGGAAAAATGTTCGCTGTGCATTACTGGCTCAAGATATGGTTCGGCTTACAATTCCAAAAATTCTAGCTAGAAAAAGCGACAATGACCCCGATGGAAAACATACAGCTGAAGAAGCAATAGGCAGATCTTTATTGAAACATTCCAGAGAGGACATAAATATTTTTGCATAGCAATCAAAACGACACTGAGCAAGGGAATTTTATATCCATTGAATTATAGTCGACGTGATCGGATTTAATGCAGAGTAGCTTTTATCTTATGGACTCTTTAATGTTTTCTACAATTCTCTCTAGACATTATTTTGCATATAAAGTCATTGGTAATCATTATAATTTTATATATGATATATCTCTGTATAATAATGCTAACTGCATTTAATATGAACTACATTAATAACCTAAAAAACATGTATAACCTGAACACTGATATACAGACAATCTTGCCATCACGAATTATACTTTATATACTAAAAATGACATTTACAAAAAAAACAATTAAAAGAAATAATAATAGTAAAATAAAAACATTAGGATACTCCTATCATTAGTTGACAGTTTAAGAAAAAAATGACTATTTTAAAAAAAAATTATACTATTATAAACAAGAAAAAAATATATTTTATTTCCTACAACGAATCTTCCAATAGTTTCCTAGCTAAAATTCAAACAATTGTAACTAAAAATATGCAGGTAAGTGAAAGTAAAAATACACTCAAAAGGGTCAATTTTTTCAATAAAGGACACTTAAAAATCTATAAATCTCAGAAGCGTATACAAAATTAATTTCGGAAATGTGTTTTTATTTTATTTTTTGTTTGAAATTCACACATTACTTTTAATTATTCTAAATATGAATGACACCATGTTTAAAATCGGTTTAATTTTTTTCCATGTTGAATCTGGATATTAATATACTTAGATGAATGAAGGCAACAGACCTTGCATTAGAAAACTTGGATCTTATTTAATAATAAAGCTAATAGTATTAGTTCACAAATACAAGTGTAAACTACAAAGTACAAGCACTAATGCTAATTGTTTCATAATGGTGGCGACTATTAGTGATTTCTATGGGTGAAAAAGTAGACTATTAGTGATTTCTACAAGTAAAAAAGCAGACTATTAGTGATAAAAAGTACAAATCAGGATGTGGGAAAGTTATTTCTTAGAGCAGGTTAGTTACAAGGTTTATAAAATAGACAACTCTCAGCATCAACAAGCTCTTTAGCTCTCGCTCCAATTTCTGCTTTTAAGGGAAAAGATAAAAGAACAAAAAGACAATCTAAACATTTGGAAAACACATTCAAACATCTTTAGTTTTCAATGTGGCTAAGCTATTGGAAAAACAAAAAGATAATTCAATGTAAAATTCAGTATCAATTTTACCCGCGACCCTTAAATCGTTTACCTATAAACATCCCACCTTTCTGTCATTGTTAGTTCACTGCGAGAAGAAACCAGTACAAACTTTTCTGTTTGATATAATCCATTTAAACCTTGGTGAGTACCAACATATATTTGATTTCTTGTCTTAATTAAATTCTTAATTCATAAATGTTTTATAATACTGATTTATATTACATCTAATTTAATATGTATAATAATACCAAACTATATTTTGAATTGCTTATTTTCGAATTTTTGTGTGTTTTTAGAACTGAAGATGAATGTATAACATTCGAAACTAGTTTTCAATAAAACAAATTTATAGAAGTGGCAAATAATTTATCAATCCCGAAGTAAAATTCAGAGTTATTCACAGCATTAGTGAAGCTATCAGTCTCTCTCAATCAATAGTGAAAACAATTTTAAAAGAAAGACAATCAATGTCACAATCTGTCAATTTCCTGTTTTAAATATTGGTTTACATTAAAGAAATTTCTGAGCTCTCAGAACTGTCATTTTGATTTTTTACATTCAGTGGCCCGTTGTAAAAGGCTCTCTACCGAAACTCGTTCAGAAATTCTCACATTACATCGAGGAAGGCTACCAATCCGTAATTAAGTATTAGTTAATTGTTTATTAATACTTAATTAAACATTAATACTTATTATATCCCGATGTTACGGACTGTAAACCTTTCTGGAAGTAATGTGAGATTGGCTGACTGAGTTTCCGTAGCGAGTGGTTTACAATGAGCCACTGCAAAGTGGTTAAGAAATCCTCATTTCGTGGCCAAAAAAAATTATTTTGCTGTAATGCAAATTTTTAGTGATGAAAAGTGTTCTATATTAACCCTTTCATATCAAATACTCGTCGAAACATGAAAGGATAAGATCCTGTTTTTGTAGCTCCTTCTCAAATTTGACATCGGTTGACTTTGACAAATCGAGTTAGAACGTGCGAAAATGAATAACACCCAAACTGAGTGATTTATATATTAAACGATAAATAACTACATACAAAAACAAACACGGTATTTTATTCTGTAAATATTTTTGCACAATTACAATCCCATTGTTTTTATTTATTTATCTCTATCATGTTAAAGATTAATCTCAATTATTACATTCTCGTTTCGATTAGTGGAGTGTAGTTAATAATGGAATCATAATTGATTTGATGACAATACATAAATGATAAAACAAATTAATATTTGTTGTTATTCTTTTAATTGATTGAAATAATAATCAACTTACTGATTACTTAGCACTATTAAAAAAAAAATTAACCAATCAAAATGTTTAAAAAAATCAAGATAGTTAATTTTTATGCAGCACAAGATTCTCTCTCAGCCTTCCGCCTATAATAATATTAGCCTTGTAGCTTGTACTTGTTACAATTCCGTTTCATAATAACAAAGAACATAAGTACAAACTAAAAGCAGTAAAATCGAAATTACAAGCAAAATATTGGATAGTGCAAGTGATTCTGTTTCATAAACAGTGGCTAATAGTACAAATCTTTGTTGAGTACAAGGGTTTACTTGTATTATTTATACAAATTTGAGTTCACTAGTAATTCAATATAAGTCACAATATTTCGCATAATTAAGAGAATGAGATGCAAAAAGAAAAAAAAAACGAGTACCACGAAAACTCATTTGACCGATTCGAGCTTGAGAAACTAGGGATGGTGGTTATTAGAAAAATAACTGGCTATCGGTTATTCCGTTTTTTTCCATCGGTTTAACCGGCCGTTTTTTTTTTTTTTTTATAAATAATCGGTTATTCAAATAAACTGTTTTTGTTTATTTTTTTTTGGGGGGGAGAGGGAGTGGGAGGGGATATTTCTTTATTTTATTGAAAAAAATTGAATTAGATAATTGACATTTAGTTTTTTTTTTTTTAATTTAGCCAAAAAGAAAAGAAAAAAGTGTACACAAAATGTAATTTTTCAAAGATAATTTAATCGTTCAAAATTACAACATTAATTAGACTTTCTTTTTCATATTTCGTTGATTTTTCAAAAATTTCACACTACTCGGATTAGGGTGATATATCTTCCCTCTCGAAATTTTTGAAAAAATATGATTTTCATACAAGTTTTGTATTATGAGAAATAAATTAATAAATTTGATCCAATTTTCATTCTTATCCTTAAAATTTAAGCCCTATTTGGCGATCGTAAACAATTAATGATTACTTGCCTTCTCATTAAATTCCTCTTACGAAAAAAATTGAAATCTCTTCCCTCCGAAAATAAATCTAAATCTTCCAAAACAAAAATTCTGCGTAGGCGCCTGCCCAAAAGTATACGCTTGAAGAGCCTAATCAAAAGCAGTCAATAGGTAAACTTATGATTGCAAAATCAACAGAAACTGATTCACTTATCATCGTAAATCTTCCCTCATCGTTAGGCCACCAAACATCCCTTACATATTATGTAGTTCAATTATTTAATAGCCTGTACAACGTTTCGAAATTCTCTTTCATCTTCTGGATTTTCCTTTCTTTTTTTCGTAATTATGCTATTTTTTTAATATAAAATAATTAGCAGTACTTCTTTAAGGTCTCTTTTTTCCATAATACATTATTTCGTCTGTTTTGCCTACTATTAATTCATTTTAAAAAACATTATTGTACTTGAGTATCTGCTAAGACTATATAAAATAGCATAATCAAGAAAAAGAGAAAGGAAAACCCATTCGAAACGTTGGTTGTGCGTGGGTAAAAAAATATTAATGTAGAAAAATAATAAAAATAATTTAAGAGAAGTGTGTTTGTTCACAAAAATAACAAAACGATTTAATTTAGTAATGAAAATTTCCGTAAAGCAGTAGCAATGTTATAATATAAGTATTTTGTAATTTCGGTAGGGTCCGGATCCCCTGGACCTCGTACGCCACTGATTACACGGCTGGTAGTCTTTATTAAAATTGGTTGAAGCCTATTTAAGGAAGACCTGGCACTAATACTGACTCCTCACCTGCCCTCTGATATAGTCTATCACCTAGCTCCTGATTTTTAAGTGATTTGGCTCACTTGTGCGCACTTCAGTCCTCAATTTTGAATTTTTTTTTCGTTTTTTTGTTTATATTACGAATATCATAATCCTGAAATCAAAAGCCAAAATAAACTGTAAGAAATGTTGTTTTTCTTTTTTATTAAATATTTATTTTATCGAAAAAAGTTTCAAATAATAGTCGTTCAACATAAGATTACCTATAATAAATGTCCAGTTTCATTTTAAGCTAAAAATAACGGTAACGGTTCAACGGAGCTCCAAACCTGTGAAATTTTGGGAATTTAATCAAAAATATGCTATTCGCGACCTTTACACTCAGTATTTTGTGTAGGATACGAATATGATGATCCGGATATCGAAATTAGTTTCAGCTTTAAATCACCAACAAAATAAGATCCAGTTATTTTTTAAGCCATAGAAAAAACTTGTTGCAAGTGGGTTATCTTTTTTTCAGGAAATATATATTTAATAAAAAAAAAACTTGTTTTTTCTGAGAAACAATAGTTGCTCAGCTTAAGCTCAGCAACTAAACATTGCGGGAATATATTTTGATTGAAAGTAATAATTAAATAGTTAATTCCATTTATAATATAAATGCACATAGTCAACTTAAATAATGGAATTTTCCCGGCCTGGAAAAATCAGAGCCATCCTAAATGGATACCCCACTTATAGCAGGCTTTTTCTTGAAATGCCGAAAATATCTGAGGTTAGACGTTCCCTAGGACCGTTATCGTTAGGTTCAGCTTAAAATGTAACTGGATGTTTTTGGTAATGGAATCAACTATTTTTTGAAACTTTTTTCGATAAAATGCACATTTCCTAAAAAAAAAAAAAAAAAAATTAAAAAATACAATTATTTTTTTAAAGTTAATTTTCGCTAAAACCATAATAAAGCTACCGATTTTGATTTCCGGATTATGATATTCGCAATCTAGGCAAAAAAAAAAATGGCAACATTGCGGACTTTAACGCAGAAGTGAGCCAATTGAACCTCGTAGCTGATAGACTAGTATGCAAATTTTGTCGACACGGAAAATCTCTCAGGTACAAGTTCAGTACTTGGAGACCCACAGACACCGCTGTATACCTGGAATCAGAGTTCTTGTCCACCTCAATGCCGTTTCTATTCGCCACCTTTGTACAGGGCGCCCTTCTTAGCGAGGTCAGCCAGTTGTTTTCTTTTCCATGAGCGCTGCAACCTCTCCTCTTTTGAAACGAAGCATTGGTAACTCCACGTGTATCTTTAACGTCAGCTATAAAGGCAGGGCGAAGGCGGTACAGGGCATTGAAGTAACAATGCGCGAGCGATACTGAAAGGGCTCAATGGTGAAACGTATGGCACAAAAGGCGAAATAGGTGAAGACTTCCGAACATTCCATCCAACTATGACTACAAAGCTTTTCCAGAATTATGTAAGGTGTAGAAGCTATTCTGGAATTCTTAAATAGTTAGTAAATACTCAAATACTATTAAGAGCAAAATATATAAAAAGGCTACAAGAATAAGATAAAGCAGATTGGTAATAAAAAAAAATCCGTTGATCACTTATCAGAAGAGAATAACGACATATATACAGAGAGCCCGGCAGTCAGGGGGGCACGACCCTTAGCGCGTGACCTGCGAACCAGAGAGAGGGCTCATCATAATTTTGTTATACTGCCTTCATTTTAGTGATTATTTTAAGTAATAAGTTATTAATAATATCGAAAGTTACAATTTTTGAAATAACCGAAGTCAATTCTCGGCTGGGGTATTGCTACTTGTTGATCTGAGTTAAAACCTATCGGGGATCCCAACATTTTTATGGGCAAAAATTTATTATTTCGTTTCTTTGGTAGCTTAAAAAAAAAGAATTATTAACATTAAAAGTGCACCTGACATTAATCAGAGGATGAATCAAGGATCTGGACAGCAAAGCTCTAACAGTTTCATTTGTTGCACTAATACCAAAGAAAAATAAAAGCATTTCTATTTAAATATAAAATGGGGATATTCTAAACATATTTTTAAAAATCACCTCGGCTATGTAACATGCACCGAACGGTCATCCGTATTACATTCATATCTGGCCGAAAGGAAACTATTCACTCATCTGCCATTCGTCATACCAAAACATAAATGATGACCACAGCATAAATTTTATTACAGAGGGTCCAATAGCGAAAACGTTGGAAGAATGGTGTGTGAAGTAAACTCTAATTCTTCTAGGTATTTTTCCTCTGAATTTAAAGGGAAGAACAACACAGATAAAATTACTGCGTTAGTGGTGACATAGTGAGACAATATGAGCCAGGAAGATATTTCCAGTTTAGAATTATAGTATATCGCCGGGTTGCAAGTGAAAACACAAAGTCAAAATACAAGATCTTGCGGAAACGCTGATCAAAGTTTTCCTATTCACTACATTAGTACTTAATTAGAAATGGAATTTTTCTTACCATAGAGCATACTTGGTTCTCTTGTTCTTATTTTATTATTGCAGGATAGATAAGTAATGCTAAACTAATAGGCTACAGTACTTAGAGTAATTAAAAAAACCTCACAACAGAAATTGAAAATCCGAAAAAAGATTATTTTGGCATAGTGGATTTCACTGTCATCCAAAGTATTTTCCATACATTAAAATATTTTCCTCCTAGCAACAGTGATAACATCGCAAAGAGTTTATATCGACTGTGTTGCGCACGAAAGGACAATCTGATTTTTTGTTCGGGAGTCAATCTGTTTTTGTTTACATCCTAATGGGAATACCAGCAAGAACCAATCTAAAAACTGTAAGAATGATACAAAATAACAGAATATAATTAATATAGATAATTCAGAAACATCAAATTACATGGAAAACTAAAAAATAATAACAGTAAGAAACTCAAAAACACGTGTAAAATGCAGATTGCCCCTTCATGCGCACATTCAATGTCATATCTCTAGCCACGAGAACCCGCTACCGCTGTGTCTTAACAGAGGTCAGAAGTAGGAATCCTAAATGATTGCCTAGATCTCATTTACGAGAGAATTAATACATTTAATTTGAACTTTTGAATGCATTAAAAACAAAAGGTGAACGAACGCTAGCCCAAACCAACCGACCAGAGATTTCAACGAACGACACAGGAAAGGAATGCAGACCATTGCACCGATGCCTTGCACCTCATCTAGCAATTAAACATAAAAATTCAACCAGAAAGAACAGGTGCATTCTTAATTCAATTCCAAGAAGGAGGATTAATTCTCTTTCCTCTTTTTCCGACACCGACAGTGGAGGTAATTAGGACAACACCGACGCCGCTCAACGGTCTGGTGGCGAGCGACGGTACTAATTAAAACGGTCCAGTAGCAATATTAATACCTTGGCGCGGTAATACCTCTTGCTCACTAATTGGTCGAGCAGATCTCGCCATTAGTGGCAAAGGATCGGATGTTGGTGGTTAAGCAGGGCGTTACTTCAGGCACAACAAACCGTAAAGCCACTTTTGAAAAGAGGCTTTATGTCTACGGCGGGTTATTCAGTACAGGGAACAGGAGTTCTGGTTCGATAAGAAATAATATTAGCCTTATATTCACCTTTGCCACTTTAATTGGAACAAAGTCTATTAACAACTTAATTTATCTTGTAGTGTATATATTGAATAGGCAGGGATGGCTGAGCAAAGCTCCTACCTCCGACAAAGGTTAACCTAAGAAGAGGTGTGGACACGATGGGCAAAACCGTCAATTTCAAATAGTATATAAACTGCTACTAATAGTTTTAAATAACAGCCAAAAGTAACATGTAACTACTGTTATTTCAAAAGGTCGCTATTTCCCACGATACATTATTCATAAATTATTAAAATATGGAGATTATAGAACATCAACAAATCAGTCAGTGACATAAAAAAAAAAAACTTTTGGTTAAGTTTTTCATTATGCAAGACGACGTTTTGGTCCAAAACATGTCGGTCTCCCTCACGGCTAAAATAGATCAGATATATATATATATATATACAAAAAGGTATAAACAAAATAAAATGACAATACAAAAATTAAAAATATAAGATACAAGAATTAAAAATAACAAAAGAAAAAATATACAATAAATAAGAATCAAAAGTAACAAGGAAAATTATGAAAAAAAATAATAGTGAGAATAATAAGATAAGAAAAATTAAATATGTAATAATGTAAATTAGAGAGTAAACTTACTATTATTTATCTTCATAATTTTTTTTGTAACTTTTAATTCTTGTTCTTATTTCCTTCTCTGATATTTATATTTTTCTTGTTTTAAGCATAACGTCCACACCAACACATACTCATCTATCTTTCCAATCTAGACCCTAATAGGTAGTCCTTGTTTATTTGTCGACACAAATGTTTCTTATTCCTGCAACATCATATTGGGATTCTCTTATCCTTTAAGTCCACAATTTTGTTTTCTTTACATATTAGGCATACTCTCTAAAGGAATAATTTATACTAAAATAAAATTTAATTTCCATTTTATTTTCGAGTAGAATCAAATTATTTTTTTTAAATAATAAATGCTGAAACGTTATTTTAGCCTCAATAAAACACATTGGAAAAGCGAAATTCTGCTCACGCAGATAGTGATTCCGTAACTAACGGCTGATGTCACCAAGGCAGCATGACAAGGAACTCCCAGTCATCGGCAGTTCATTACGACTTGATCCTGGGGTCGAGTCACGCTTAAGAAGGGTCCGGGGATAAGTGGTAGAGCCCATTAAAGTAGGGGAAGCTATGGACTCCTCTGAATTACAATCAAAGAAAGGAAATGTCCTGAAGAGCAAGTAATTTGGAAGGACGGAACATAGGGAACAATTTTTATCAATTCTAAATTCCTTTATTACTTAAGAGGTCCTCGAAAGGGATGAATGAGATATATAATAACATATTATCAAGGAAATGAGAGAAGAAAGAAACAAAACAATAACTTTACCATTGGTCCGGTAATTTAAACTCTTAAATGAATAATTCTGAAGTTGGATCTCCGCCAAATTGGTTTCATCCCAAAAAGAGAGCTCTTCAATATCGTTTGAAACCACCGAGATCTGCAGAACAACATAACCTAGACCCATTGGAGCCTTAACCAATTAATTTAATTTATAATTATTTTGTTTGTATACTTATTAGATCCATTATGATTTTTTTTACAAACTTTAAATGAGAATGACTTTATAAACAAAATAAATTTCCAATTATTTATTTAGTAGTAAAGAATTAATTTGTTTTTTTTTTAAATAACCGAAGTCTATTTCTATAAATTATCGTCTTTATTTATATCATTTAGAATAGAAATAAATAGAAAAACAATTTTATTCTGAGATACAATGCCACTTGAAAATAACAATGTATAAGAATAACAGTTAAATGGTTATATCTTACTTCACTTCTTCACATCTCATCTCACAAAAGATCAATAAAATATTTTTTTTGTTTTTAATTTCAGTTCGACAATTCTGCACACTACATATTTTTTAGTATTTCAAGCTGAAAATAAGTGTATACAATTTCCATTTTGTTTCCATGAAAATTCGATTTAGTTTCCAAGAGAACATGCAGTTTCCATTAAATAATATAAAAGAATAAATTAGTAACTGCAACAGCGTAAAGCTAACAACTGAGTTGAACAGAGCGTGTTATTGAGAACAGAATGGAGGCATGGTGGGTTACGATTAGGTCGCATCCGTCTGCTTTCGGGCACACTCGGCATTCCTCTAGGGATCTATAATCTCTTATAGTCCAATACGTTGTATCTTTGCTAATATTGGTCCAATTAAGATAATTTTTTTTTCGTTTTGCTTTCAAGAGAATTTAATTACCTTTCATATGATTACGTGCATAATTTATATATATAAAAATTCAGCCTGCGTATGTTTGTGATCGCAATACTCGAAAAGTAGTAGGTCGATTTTGATGCTGTTTTCACTATCTTTTAGAGAATTTCATTTCATTTCATTTTTCCAAGGGGAGAAATCAGGAAAAACTATTTTTTCTTTTTTTAAATAGGTAATTTTGTAATGGTTGTCCTGCTAGCTTGATACACGCTAAAGCAAGTTAATAAAATCGGAAAAAGTGTAAAAACGTGAAGCCTTATTGCCGTTTTGACAAATAAGTTATCATTTGGATCCTCTTCCTAAAAACCATCTAAACGAATGAGACGAAGTCTAAACAATACAATCGATTACCGAGAAAATTTTTTACCATTTTGGTCTTGGAAAATTTACAGCCAAAATTTTTGTTAGTAACCGTTTTTTTGTTGAAAGTTCTGGTAGCCCCCCCCCCCTCCCTCCCCATCTCCTAAGAGTTCTAATAATTTAAGCATAGAAAATGGCATAAAAAAGAGTCTAAATACCTTTAGAAAATGTTTTCAGAATTAAAATTTCAACTTGAAAATTTTTAAAGAAATATAACTTAATATAAATATATATAAAAGAATAAATATAATTAAAAAAATATTTTTTTTTCTGATAACATAAAGTTGTATAAGTAATAAAATAAATGTTTTCTTCCTTTGCACATAGATCGAGAAGGGTACATTTTTCGTTGATTACACAAATGCTAATTTGAATGATAAACAAATTTACCTAAAAAAAAAATCATCCGGATGAGGGCCTTGAAACTGCTTTATTTTATGTCTCGAATATGAAAAGTGATATAGGCATGTTTTTTTCCAGAAAAACGTTTATTTTACAAAGGATATCAAAGGAAAAATATTAACATTAAAAAATAATTGATTTTCGGTCAAATGAATTTAAAAAAGTGTTTAAATAAACCAGCCTCAACAGATTTTTTTTACACAAAAAATGATGGCAGATTTTGATTCAGTACGCCAAATAATCTTAAAATTATGATTATGAAAATATCATCGAAAACAAAAAAAAAATTTTTGTTAGCAAGAATTTGATCAAGTCCGAGGATTCTCGAAATTTTGGAGCCATGACAATTACATTTGGATTTGAGCTGTGCATCTCCTCTTCAGTGAATACGATATTGACGTTCTTAGGCTCTTTCAAAAGAGGGGAGTTTCATATTTTCGTACACATAAACAGTTATTGCATTATCTTAGAAAGTCTGAGTGAAAAAATCGATAACAAAATAAAAACAAAATTGAGTTTTTTTGCAGATAAAGTTAATTCTAAAACAGGTAGGAACGCCACGGTTAAAGCAAATTTCGTAGATTAAGAATGACTGATGACCCAAATTTGGTTTGAATCGTTTAAACGGTTCCTGATTTATAGCATTTTTAAATGTTTTTTTTATTTCTTTCTATTCATTCCACAAAGCCACGGCAAAGCAACCAAGGGTATTGAATCGAGCCCATAATTATGAAAGTGGTCTAAGTAAAAAAAAAAATGAATTTATCACTTATTTCACACGACATGATTTTAAACTAAATTTATTCAATGTAATTTTTACGATATCGTCAAAAATGAACCTTCAGACAGTAGTTGTAATTACAACGTTATATGGAATTCATTTAGTGTTAATTGTGAAAGTGGTTTAAGTCAACAATTTAAAGAAATTATATAAACATAACTTAAACTATTATATAAAACTAAAAGAGGAAGACCAAAAATATACGAAAATATTCAATTACTTCCATTATACAACACCACTAGACCAGTAACGGAAGAAAACCATTAAGATCTTATGTGTTTACTACCATACATCCCTCCATTTTTTCAGGAATATTTTAAAAATCTTAAAAACTCGAAATTATGATAAAAATGGATTACTTGTTAAAAATTATTAATAAATGTTTATGAATTATTTCGTTAAAGTTGTTGTTTCAAATAAAAATCACAATTTTTTATTACTTTAAGTCAATTATAGAACATTCAGTTAATTTTGAAAATGGTCTAAGTCAATTCAAGCTTTAAAAACAACATTTTCCTATGAAATTCACACAAAATTTCATATCTATAATAAATTTCCATTAATCAAGACTAATAAAATTATAAATTGAAATGTCGCATAATATAAAAATATTTTTTAATTTATTCAAATGCGATTCATTAAATATCTCGAAACAAGAAATATATGATTATATATATGAATATATATATGATTTAGACCACTTTCATAATTATGGGCACAATTGAATGAGTGTTTCCTCGGTGAATTTATGTGAGTTATTATACTTTTATTTACTTTCCCATTCATATCATCTAGCAATAAGTATGATGAAATTTGCAATATATAAATAATGTAATAATATATAAATTATGTGTTAAAAATAAATATAAAAATCAAAGCTGAATTTATTTTATTTTTCTTCTAAAGTTGTTCGTAAAAGTTTTGTGCAAACTTTACAGTCTGTTGATTTGGAATGATCAGAAGAATATTCTGTCACTTACATTATCTTTTAAAAGTTAGACATAAAAAACTTGAAATTAGAGAGGACATTTAACAACCAATTATTTTCAAGAGCAACGCCGCTTGGGTACAGCTAGTATACTATAAAATACAAACTTTTTGAGTTATACGCAAATACAATTTACATTTCGTCATGGTTTTTTTTCATGGGGGCTTTAGCGAGAAGACTTTAGGAAAGTTTCATTAAGATCTTTTGAGCCGTTCGAGAAAATTGTTAAAAAGCGTAAAATCGATGATATAAAGTTGCAGTCGATTTTAGCAGAAAAGTTGCTTGTAACATCTCAGGCAAAAAGCTACCTTAAATATGTAATTTCAGTTTCGTACAACTTTTCGGTTTTGAGTTAGGCTGTTCACATACATTTAGAAACAGGCACAGACCATATTGCGAGACTTGGTTATTGGGACTAATGGAACCTTAAAACGTATTTTTTTTGAAAACTCGGATTAGAAATTTTTCATGATTGCAATACTTTTCCTTACTGTATATTTCATACATAGATAATTTGAAGTAAAAATAATAATAATAATATTTCCTTAACATAATAAATGCAGTAAGAAATATTAGAAAATCATTTCTCTGTTATTTTGAGATCAGGCGAAGCTGCCTTCCTTTTAAATCCACTTTTGATCGACTCCACCTTTAATGACCGAAAAGTGAAATCATCATAAGGCAGGTGTTTTGCCACGAAAATTCTACCACTTTACAGCGTTTTGAAATAGCAGGCCTCTCATTCAGAAAAATAGAATAATATAAACTATACCAATAAACTGTATCCATTACAAACCGTAATAATTCGTTTCGAACCTTACTATCTACGAGATCAAAATTATCGCTAATAAGAACATTAAACCGAGCGGTGTTCCGGTCAATTAACTTGCAAGGTCTCCAGAGGGTTCTATAGCCTGCGCCAGGCACCTGCCCTATAAGGAAAAAAATCTCCAAATCCAGAGCCTCTATAAATAAGGACGTCATCAGAACATCAGACCTGGGATGGGCCAAGAGTGAGCACGCGACGCAAGAACAGGAGGAGCAAAAAGAAAAAGGTATAATGGTAGGAGGCCAGGTGGCTCCTTTGGAAAAAAGGTCCATCTGCCTTTCACCACAATGGTCTGGACTTCCCATTATTCCTCCCGGTGCGGAATTTATCCTGGTTAGATCGGATAAGGTGACCCACCCAACTTAAGGAGTTCCCAATAAAGGATTTTTTTTCTTTATAGGATTCGAGCCTTTGAAGGCTTACTGGCGCGTTACAAGCTTATAGGAGCACATACTGCAGGCTTCTATGAAAGGGACAAAGGTGTTATTTTTTTTATTTCTGAAACGATTAATTTGAACAAAAAACCTAATTTAAAATTTATCAATATTAATTTACAACCTTCTCCGATATTAATGAAAATATTAGAAAATCATTTCTCTGTTATTGGTTTGAGATCAGGCCAATCTGCATTTCCATCTATATCCACTTTTAATCGATTCCACCATTAACATATTTATTTTCTATTTCCAATTGGAGAAGTTAAAATCTAAAATTTAACAACAATATTGTCCAGATTTCTCAAATGTATTAAATATTCTAATTTTCCCAACTATATTATTAACTATTGTTATGGATATTACCAGAAAAGTTATAAAAATTATTTACAAAAAGGACTTTTTGAGAGGCACCTTTTTCAGAACTTGAAAAAATCAAAAGCATTGTCAATAGCTAAAAGAAATTAAGATTTTAAGCGGTCATATGTAAATATGGTTTCACCACACAGCCAAGTACCTGTAATTCAAGGGTTGTGAAAGATAGTAAGAAACATCAAAACCTCACTACATAATAAACAAGATGTAGTAATTGATAGTAAAAGGCTATTTGATAATACCAGGTGATCTTAAAGTTAAGCATTCTTAATGAAACGCCACTGTCCAATAAATATTTATAAGCTATTAGAACAATATATAATAAGATATTCCTATTCAGTTATTAACTTCACCATAAACTGCAGAAACCAGTTATGAGGGATACCTCAGGTTTTATTCATCTTTGCTGTGAGATAAAATAAAAGGCAAACTAACAGGTTAAACCCTTACCTAAGCCACTTTGTAACTTTACATGTTCACTAACTGAAATTACAAAAAAGAGTTAGGCACTCTTAAAGAATAACTTTTACACAAGCAAACACTTTGACCAATACAAGAATATTTGAGTGTTGATCCACATCTTTGAAAAATCTCTTAAATTCATTGCTAGCATTTGAAACTGCTTAAGGGCTAAGGCGGAGTGACTACTTGGCATGTCTCCACTTTAATCTGACTTCCAAATGCACAGTCGGAAGAACAAGAGTTCAGGTTGTTGGAAATAAATTTCACTATACAACCCAGATACTTGCGTTTGCTAATGGTTTGAATGTTGAAGAAGTTCTTCTGTCATACATATCTATTCTTCTATTTGCCTGTATTTTAACTTTTGGGTATTAAGCAGGGTGTGTTTAATCAGCATTGTCAAGTTTTATTTAATATCTTTAGCTTTGAAGTAAAATAAACATTCTTTGAATATATTCATAATTTCTTATTCTGTTGTTGCACTATTGTAGTTTAGATTGATATTGAATTCACCACTGTCATTTAAAAATTAGGTACAACTTTACAATTGGGCGCATTATCAAAGTGTCAATTCACTTACAAAGTGTCTGCATCCGAACTTACCTGAAGGATACAGCACTACCTCTCTCTAGCACCATTTGTGCTATCTAGCTGTGATCTAATTAAAGCATTAATAATTGAAATTACGGTGAGCGACCTCAACTAAAAAGGATCCAATGGGGTTTTCTTTATTTCTTGAGCGGAAGTTGAGCATATAGAGCAGAAATCGATAACACAAATCATTTTAAACAATATCTAATTAAAGCAGTAATAATTTTAATAATTCCAATGAATACGAATCTTTCAATTGAATGCAGCAACCTTCGGGTAACTTCGGGTGCAGGCACTGATAATGAGACCTGATTGTAAAGTTGTAGACAAAATTATAAACCTAAATATTGGGTAAGTTGACAATAAATTTAATATGAATAAAAGCAAAAATTATTATCAACCATAAAAGAACAGATGAAGTGAGGTAACCAAACTCTAGATCAGTTGGGGATCCACTGTTATATATATATATATATATATATATATATATATATATATATATATATATATATATATATATATATATATATATATATATATATATATATATATAAATACAAAATATAAATATTCTGATAGTACTTATTTGTGCTATGCTTTCATTGGAAATAGTATTTCCGAATAAACAAATTTTTTTTTTTAAATACAATAAATTTGCAAGATGTTCTTTGTTTGTTTGATATAATTCTGATATAGGGCTAGTTATATTAATTTAATAATTTTATCAATGGCTAATTTCACTAACCAATGAAGATATCGATGATTGTATGATTTAATGATATAAATAAATAAAACCTGAAATAAAAGCTTTATTTTAATGTTTTTTTTTTTTTTTTTTCAACTCTCTCTTTCTAACACATAGGTACAAAATACTACAGGCATCTTAGCAATAATACAGAAATAGCAATGAAACTATGTGGGAACATAATAATAATTAAATAATCTAATTTATTTTGATGGGATGCTATCTTCTTGATTGTTAGGTATTTTTATTGCCTATGTTCCTCTTGTCAATCCTTTACATTTTTGAATAATCAATGTTAAAAAATATATATGAATGAACATTATTGGGCTCCACCTATCATTTGTTCTATTAATCTATGAAACATTAAATAGTGAAACTGTAACACAGGCACATAGAATAAATAATTGGATATCAACTGCGAAATGTCAGGAACTAACAATAAATATGAAGCAGTTGGAAGCTACATGATTCCTATACAATATGGAAAAGCACGTATAATTTCCTACCTAATCAGATTGAAAGCCTTTCCTTTTAACAAGTTTAAAACCTTATGAAGCACAAAAATTTGCTAGAACCGCGATACATACTACATATTTACAAAATTATAAGAAATAAATATTCATCAAAACTGTAAAATTATGAATTTGATTTTAATTTAGATAGTTACAGTTTTGCATAAACAGAATAGAACTTTCAAAATTTCAATTGTGGAACGACTGAGGATTGATGAAAGACATCAATATTTATCACAAAATAATATAATAATAAAATTACATAAAACAACCCAATAAAAATGTTTAAATTCTAATTGTATTTTAAATATTGATTAGGGATATAACTCTGAGTCATGAATGTAAAGATTCATAACAGATTATATTACACTAAGCCCAATATATCGATGGTCAACTTCACAGATGTAAGTACAAATTTTAGAGTTTCGAACGAAAAAAGAAAAGATTTTTTTTAGCATCCAGTAATTCCTTCTTTATTAGTTCACTTTGGTTTTTTGTATATTAGGATACTTTGATATTATTATGTAACAGATACATAATATTATTGTGTAACAGATGTGTTCATTATAAACAGATATGTAATCGAGATTAGACTTTTTCCAACTCTTAGTGCTATAATGATCAAATTGTACTTACAACATCTGTGAAGTTGATCATCAATAGATATGTGTGTGTGTGTGTAGTCATTTGTACATAAGCTAGCAAGTATAAAGTCGTGCCATTTTCATGGGCAGTACTTTTTAATTATTGCATTTCTTGTGCAAGTCCTGTTTAAAAAAAAAAAATTATAATATTGGCAGTTCGAATACTTTATAAAAGTAATGCCTGGAAAGAAATCTTCACAAAACCCTCTTTTGACATCTTAGTAGCTAGTTAGCTCATTTGTCAATTGTTACATCACCTATTCCAATAAGATGGACGAACGTTTCTAAATAGATGGGAGTATGACAAATAAATTTCACTTATGCCAGCAAAGAAGAGAAAGTTGAGATTTTAATTCAGAGGATTCAGTTCATGTAAGATATAATTTTAACTTGCAAAGAGGAAAGACAAATTGAAAATGGGAACAAAGGCATGGAACGTTGTTGTGTGGATGATGCAAATAAATCTAATAGAATTTTAAATATACTTCCTGAAATTAGAAAAAGCTATGGGAATAGAAATATTATGCCTGTTAAATTCTTTTTTAAAAATCAAATTGAATTTTACTATTAAGTCAAATAACCCTATATTTCTGACATTTAATTTAATTTTTAAATAATTAAAAGGTAAAATTTAATTATAAATATTCTGTTTCAAACATACAAAAGGACATGCACTTTATTGATAATTTTCCAGAATTTTGAGAAAATAGTAATTTTTTTTTTTTATGTTATGTGTATGACTGATTTTTCCTACTGCATTATGAGGTTTAATTTCTTCAATAATTTTCGCATAATCTATGCTAGCCGAATTTTTTATTTAAAAAGTTAACAAAATAGCCCTATGTACACCAATGATTATAAAAATTGGTTAAATTAATCAATCATAAAAGAGAGCTTAATGTATTTAGTCGCCATATTGCTTCCGGCCATTTCGTGCCAATCACTCTCCCCCCCCCCCCTCCCATGGCTTCCTAAAAGTAATCCAATTAACCAGGAAATGGTGATTCTAAAATTCTTCGTATTGAAAACTAAAAATTAAAATAAATATGAGATTTAAAACTGAGCGTGTTTAAAAAATTCGAAACACGTTGAATCACAAAACACGAAAAACCATTCTATACAGGTTTCAATATTTAAAAGAACGGGAAACGCCTTGCACCTGCTCTACACCTGACGATATACCTGAGATTCTTTTCTAGTCGCCACCTGTTAAGATTTGTTTCTTAGTCCATCTGCCACATCTTTGCCTACTCAAGCTATCTATAAAACATGATCATAAGTTTTTATTTAGATTCTGTACTAAATTAATGGTGAACTGATAATTTAATTTATCACGCGAAGCAGCAAATAAGTAGGAGTTAAAAACAGCGGTCCTATAAGTCTTATAATAATAATTAAAATTACCATCTTTATAATTGTATTGTTTGTCGATATTTCTACAACGAAAAAGCAAGTAATTCAGCCTCGCATATAATTATTTTAGACTCCTATAATCTTATTTCAAAAGAAACTTCAGGCTCTGAGTTCCAGTTAAATAAAAACAATGCATCTAAATGAACAAAACAACAAACCAGTATTAAAATGAGTTACCTGTGATTCGATAACGTAGAGGCTTCAGTAGAGCCGCTGATTTTTTATTTGTTTTTCATTATCAAAACAGCTACACCTATCATCAATCACTTATTCGCGTATATTATATCTCTGTTGTTAGTTATTGATTTCAAATGTCCACAAACACAGAAAACGAACCGAAATTCACATAAATTGAAACCCCATTAAAATCGAACAGAACAAGCCAAGATGGAGTTAACAAGAATAAGTTTACCGCCAACTATACTTGCAAAAAAATCGAAAATTACCAATCTACGTTATTCATTTATCAAACTATTAATAAAGGAGAAAAATATAGGAGTCTGTTTAAAATATTTATATAAAAATACATGTGTATTATGTTAAACAATTTAAAAATATAAAAATCGTGTATAAAAATATAATTATGTGGGATGCATATTTTATATTAAAAATGATAATAATTAAATCGAACATAAATATGCGTTTTTAAGTGTTATTTTTATAATTTCAATAATTCTGTAATGTACTATTTACTGTACTTGCATTTTATAATAAATTTGAAAGTTACTTATTATGATGCAATCCTTATTCTTGATCAATCAAAGTTACAGTTAGCTTGGTTTTAATTTGGAAAACAATTAATTAAATCTAATTTTTAAACTTCTAGTTATTCATTGTAATTTTATTCTATTTACAAATCATGCTTAAATTGAATAATATCCTTGCAGCATTTTGCGATTAAAAAGTACAATAGTTTTGAAGGAAAACAATTTTTACTAAAAATAATAAACTGTATATTGATTATCTATTTAGAAAAATACTAAATGATGTTTAACACATATTTTTCTATATTCAAAAAAGAACTTTTGTCATCCTGCTATTAAAATATTAAATTAATAAGGATTAATACAATTAAATTAATTAATGTATCCATATTTGCAACTTTTTGGAGTCTGAGGGACTAAATTCAGAATGATAGTAAAAGTCCATCATTGGTTTAATTTTGGTCGGCAATTTAATAGTTTCCTGAAGAGGAAAGAAGATAGCAAAGCAAAATTTAATGATACAATTTTTAATTTAACTAAATTATTGTTCTGTTTTAATCAAATTTTTACTTTTTTGATCAGTGGTTCCCAAGCTGTAGACGTCTGCGGACCATTAAGATAGAAGTTGAACCACGTGCGGACTACCTCCACCCCCAACTTGGAGATTAGAATGATTAAAAGTGCATTTACCTCAAATTTCAGGAAAGGTAAATAATAAAACAGTTCTAGCAATAAGTCCTCACAAAAAAGATACAGGATGGTGCTGTCCAATCTTCCTACAGACCGCTCCAAGGCTCACGCGGACCACCAGTTGGGGACTTCTGTTCTAGATGATTAGTAACAAATTGAAAAGAAAAGTCAGTTTACTGTTAACAAATAATTATGACTTTTTAGATTGCATCAGTCTACTAATTAACTTGAGGTGCCGTACATATGAAAATTGTATTTATTTTTAATAATTTTTTTTTTCATGCAATAATTTACAATATCTTAAGTTCCTAAATCACTTCATATGATTCACATCTATGCTTCGATGATGTTCATTAAATGTAATAAGTTATATTGGATGCTGCATGAGGATATTTTACTAAATTAAAAGAAAAAAAATGGACTATTTTTGAAAGAAGAACTCGTTTCAATAATAATTAACAATTTACTCACATGTACTGAACATAACCCACCTTGATTTCTCATAGTCACCAGTCTTGCGGAAAGCTGTTGATTTCAAATTATAGACTTGGAGTTGTATGGTTTTCATGGAAGTGCCTTACTCTAAACTGTGGTATTCTCGGCCCTAATGAAAATGGGATATTGGTCAAAACTAATAATGCTAATAGTGCTAAATTAGGGCTGTATACAGTATGTAGTAACATCTTAATTCATTCCATAGAGCTCTTTAATGTTCAGCAGGATTAAATTTGATCTAGGGGTTCATGTGTTGTCCTGCT
Organism: Rhaphigaster nebulosa; assembly: GCA_948150685.1. NCBI lineage: Eukaryota > Metazoa > Arthropoda > Insecta > Hemiptera > Pentatomidae > Rhaphigaster > Rhaphigaster nebulosa. The sequence continues at coordinate 21,253,201 of OX411309.1, forward strand.
AAAATATCACTTCTTGCTCTCTAAAGCTGTTTCAAACTAAGCTATATTTTCCAGATGTTCGTGATAGAATTGGGAATTGATAATGATTGGAGTGAATTCAATATATATATATATATATATATATGATCCAAGTTTTGTTGAGTGCTAATCTGATAGGACATGTCTTGATTACTTAGTTACCTTGCTGTTGAATACTCCTCTTCCTTTTCAATTTCAGAAGTTTTCCACGTGGCTTTAGATTAATTATCATAAATAAAGAAAGCAGAGGTTGATATGAACATTAAACTTGAAAACTGACATCTTTATCAGCCAATGAAACATGTAAGTAATAATTAGGGATTGATAGATCATTTGCCACTTCTATAATTTTGTTTTTATTGAAAACTAGTTTCGAATGTTATACATTCATCTTCAGTTCTAAAAACACAAAAATTCAAAAATAAGCAATTCAAAATACAGTTTGGTATTATTATGGATTTATACCCTCTGGAAATATTTAGAAATGATTGTTTATTTTCTTTTGAAAATTTCAATCCACTTTTATACTTACTTACTTTTATTTTTTTTTTTGTTATTTATATATATGTTGTTTTGATATATGATAAACTTTTATGTGAAAAACCTACAAAAGAGAAATAAATTCAATCCCCCCATTTTTATTGAATAAGATCAATAATTTATCCACATATTTAATCTTGTTTGCCAATTAAAATCATATATAAGAAATTGGAATTTGTATGTATCTCAATTTGATGGGGGGGGGAAGGAACAAAAATTAACACCGATTATTATTTGTGTTTAGGATATTAGATAATAATTCATAGTATTGCACTTTAATTTAATATTTTACTAAGTTCAATGGTAAGGTTACAACTTTGAAATAAATTACTTTGGGGATTAAAGACCATGCTTGGCGCACATGGTTATTATAACCTTACCCATACTAGCTGTCAAGTTTGTTGTCACTGAGAAAATTGCTTTACATTCTTTTTTTTTGGCAATGGATGAGATAGTGGAAGGTCAGTTTAGCGATGCTGAGCCCGAAAATGATTTGTAAGTTGCTTCTGAATAAGTGTTGTTTTGTTTTTTAAAACTTCTTTTTCAAATTTCTCACATTTTTTTCTAGTCCCAATGAAGATATTAAGCCTAGTCCCAAAGAAAACAAAAAACGTGTGTCATTCAAACTAGAAGATGAGGTAAAGGAACTGATTATTCACTCAAGTAGTGAAGACACTGATGAAGATTATTATTCTGATGGAGATATGTACATGGGAGGTAATAATTTTGTATAATACTTATGGTCCTTTTTTGATTTGACATTTGCTAATTTTGCTTTGATGTAATATGATTCAATATAGATGGGAAGGGTTATGGAAAGAATGATGGAATGGTTAGGCCCACTGGCAATAACATGAATTCTCAGCAATCTAGTAAGAAAGTGTCTAATTATCAACCGTCAGATAAGCTGTTCAAAAAGTATTTGAATAAAATCAATGTTGAGAAGTATGAGGGACCGCCATTACCCATTCATGCGGCAAACCGTCTAATGGAGACTAACCGAAGAGTTGAAGCTGATAGGTAACTATAATTTCCTATCTTAATTGGAAACTTTTTTTATATACTATTATTAATTAGTTATTTTGTTAATAATGACACTGTAGACCTACTTTACTGTATAAGTCGAAAGCATCATTTGTCTAGTATTCTGAAAAACAAAAAATTTTACTACATTTTTAGTGCATACAAATAAACTCAATGAGTATTGATTTATTTTGAAACAATCATTGTCAAGACACCAAAGTGTCTTGTTTCGTTGTTTACCAATTAGTTATAATTACGATGCAAGTTGATTAGCGGGTGGAGTTTTCTAAACCTCTAATCAACTGAATTAAAATAAGTATTCGTTATCTGAGTAATAAAAATAGGCTAGATAAATGGAGTTCTCTATCTGGGAAATATCTTAGAACAGGAAGGTGCATCTGTTATATTAACAATGTTTTGTTATTTATTTTGTATACTTTTTTGTTGTTTGTTACTAATACTTAGTTATTTACAGATACAGAATAAAAGATAAACATGACAGAGCTACAGCAGAACAGGTTATGGATCCTCGTACACGAATGATATTGTTTAAATTATTAAACAGAGGAACTATTTCTGAGGTAACAATTTATTTTTAGTAGTAATCCAGAATACCAGCTGCTTCTTAAAAATCATACTTAATTTTAATATAGGTTTCATACATCCTGTTGATAGTTTGTTTAACTATAAATATAAATTAGAAATAATTAACCATGATTTATATTTGTAATAATCTAATTAGCAAAACGAAATAGTGATTTTCTGTCATCTTTTAACCTCATAAGATTTTGATAATTATTATTCCTTTAGGTGAATGGCTGCATTTCAACTGGGAAAGAAGCTAATGTATACCATGCCACTTGTAATCACAAAGATATGGACTATGCAATAAAGGTGTACAAAACGTCTATCCTAGTTTTCAAGGACAGGGATAGATACGTCACTGGAGAATTTAGGTAAGTTATCTAATTGATTTTGATATTTTATTTTTTATCTGTCTTTTGTAAATAATAACTATACTGCTTCTTGAAGTTAATTTTTGTAATATATTTCCATTAGGTTTTATTTTTTGTTATCCTTACCCAAAATAATAGTTTTTCTATATTGCCAATAGTTCTGGAATGTATGCCATTAATTTTATTTATATCTGCTATAGGTTTCGCCATGGCTATTCTCGTCATAATCCTAGAAAGATGGTGAGACTTTGGGCAGAGAAGGAAATGAGAAATTTGATCAGACTTAAATCAGCAGGACTTCGTGTTCCAGATCCTATTCTGTTGAGATCTCATGTTCTTGTCATGAGTTTTATTGGCACCAATGGTTGGCCAGCGCCTAGATTAAAAGTAAGTTACTTAGTCCTATTAAATCTAAAAAGAAATTTTAAGTACTGTTGGTTTGATATTCACTAAGTTCCTAGTACTAATCCTTTTTAATTAGGAATTGATAAATTATTTGCCACTTCTATAAATTTGTTTTATTGAAAACTAGTTTGATCCTTCTATACCATCATGCGGATGTCAACTAATCCTTTTTATATTGTTGAGATATAAAACAAAGTAAATATTTGGTTCCTGTCCTCAGATTATATTAAATTAAATTATTAAATTCAGCTCAAAATTATAACATTGAAGGTATAAACTCTTAAAGAGCCACTATTCTAGCTATTTCTCAAAAACGTTTGTTACAAATGAGAGGTCTAATCATATGAAAGAAGACAAAAAAAAAGGTTAGCTATATCTTACTATTCAAAATATTTCCATGGGTGATACTTCTGAATACAGTTGTTTATATTTTTTAATCCATACTTATATTGAAATGGATTATTTTGCTTTTTCTCACATGGTTAAGATGCCTCATTATGGCATGGTGTCAGATTCTTCTTCGGAGATGTCTACTTTATATATAATGGCTAGGCCTTTTATGACTTCTAAGCCCACCTGTATGTGTGAATCTCTCTCTCTCTCTCTCTCTCTCTATATATATATATATATATATATATATATATATATATATATATATATAAATATATATATAGATGACCCATACTTTGCTCACATCTTCATGATAGTGTGGGGGCTTGCCATTTCTAAGATGTGTCTTTAGGGTTATAATTACAGTTTAGAAGGAGCAGAGAACTATCCAGAACTTCCATATCTTTAAATCTAATTAGCTGATAAGCTAAGACACTTTTTCACATAATAGTCGTTGTAGACTCAATGACTTTGTGGACTTTCACCTAGCTACACTGTTATCTATAATCGCCACATTGGATATCTCAAGGTCACATTGGCCAAAGTGCCATAATATGTCTGAAATTATTCCATTTTCTCATATAATTAATATTTGAGGTTTAGGTTTTTCCACCCAGCCATTTAGTGTTGAGAGGCTGGATGAAGGGGTCTCTAGGAAACATAAAATAAATGAAAATTATTTTTATAACTGAAATATGATGCATAATCAACTCTTATGTCAAACAGCGACAATCACAAAGCGTGATTGATATGGATATAATTATAAACCTATAGGCACCTCTTAGTATGAGCAAGCCTATTAGGGTATTAATCTTCTTCAAGGTGTGTGTCAAGTGAGGATCACCACCTCTATGCAGGTGAACTTACAAGTTATAAAAGACCAATGTGTTATGGCTATATCCAGTGATATCTAAAATAAACATCTTTGAAAAAGAAGCTGACACCATGCCATAATGATGCGTCTTAATCATTTGAGAAAAAGCAAAAGAGCCTGTCTTAACAGTAACAAGGATGAAAAATATATAAACAATTGGTTTGAAAAGTATCACCCATGGAATTATTCTGAATAGTTAGAAATGTCTGACTTTTTGTTTCCATACGTTAGGATCTCTCATCCATTAATGATTGTCATTAGAGTTTTTTTGTTTAAATTAATTTTTAAAATAAAAACGTGGTTTTAAGTTGTGAAAATTGGGCTCAGATAGTAGAAACAGAAATGATTTTGGTGATACAGGTGTAATGGGAAAACCTTTTGAATATCTTGAGAGGTTGAAGTATTTGGGCTGTTCAATTCCTAAAATAAACTAACTTCAAGAGAAAATAAAAATACTGTTAAAAGCAGGAATGATATTTATCTTACATAAAATTATTCAATCCATGCCTACCCTTCACAAATCTGAAAGTAATAATTCACAATATTATACTTCCTCCTATTTTGTATAGATGGGGAATATAGAAGCTTAAATTAAGGAAAAAAAATTTTTTTTTTTTAAATGAAGTATTATGCAGAATATTTTCCTCTGAAGCATTAAGAGCTATATTACATGGAGTTTTGTGGCATGCACTTGGTAAATATAATTAATTTAATAGCATCTCATCATTGGAAATGTTTATGTAAAGTCGTTGAGTCTGGTGAAGAATGAAATATATATATATATATATATATATATATATCCTGGCCTCCATCAGAAATCGTCCCTATTGATCCCGTGCCATTGTCCACCATCTTTCTGCGCCCAGCCTCATCGCATCGTGGCCAACCTGCTCCATCCATCTTATCTTGGGTCTTCCTTTCTTTCTTTTTCCAGTCATACAATATTCCAAAACCTTTTTGGGCTTCCTATCTTCTGCCATCCTTTTCACATGATCCGCCCATCTCAGTCTCATGATCTTGATGAATTTCACAACTGGGTTGTTGTTAAATTTTTTTTGTGTGTGTATATATACATATATATATATATATATATATATATATATATATATATATATATATATATATATATATATATATATATATATATATAATTATTTTTGCTGACAAATATAAAATATAGAGTTTATGATATCTTGTGTATTTATTTGTATTCTTGCTATTTTTTAGGATGCTGATTTGAGCTCTTCAAAAGCTTGTAAGCTTTACAGAGATTGTATCAGGATGATGTGGACGATGTATAATAAGTGTAAGCTTGTTCATGCAGATCTTTCCGAGTTCAATTTATTGTAAGTTAATATATTTTCTTTTTATTCTTTGATTATTAGTTTAAGGTGAGATAAAAGGGGTGCTGCTTTGACCATCCAGGCCTGTTCCTTTATATTCAAGGTCTTCTCCACACAGACTAATAAACCAATGAAGAAATGTCTTATTTTTTTAAAACATGTTGCGTTATTAAAATACATTGGCCAAACATTGCACAATCGACACTGCAACGACTGCACAAGCTGGGCTATGAAATCCTTCAACACACCCTATTCGCCTGACTTCTCTTCTACTGACTTCCACTTTTTTAAGTACTTGGAGAACTTAAACCAGTGATATTGAAATGCTTTTCAGTAGTTCATTATTCCAGGAAATTTCTTTCCTACTGGGATAAATGTGTGTTTACGTGTGTGCATGTGAGTCTAGCTCAAAGACAAAAAACCACTGAAATTAAGTACTTATATATGCCAAAGATGCTACACCAACTTTTTTGTCAAAATCGACTAACTGGAAGTGCCAATTACATCATACATTTTACATTTTTCCCAAAAATGGCTCTAATGATTTCGATGAGACGCCTAAAGTCTTCTCCTTGAAGTCCTTTAACTTTATATATATAAAATTGCAGAGAAAAAAGTATTACTGAAAAATTTATTTGTGCATTACTCAAAAAATATGTTTTTATGGTTAATCACATGAAAGTCAATAAAATTCTCTAATAACCATAAAAATTTATATGTATAAATAAATAAATTGGACCAGTATTACCAAAGATTTTTTTATGAGGACTACAAGACTAGATCCTTGATGGAAAGCCAAGTGTGTCTGAAAGCAGACAGATACAACCGAACCTTCTCCCACCACATCCTCATCCTGTTCTCTACAATATGCTCTGTAATAATTTAATGCAATAATCTGAAATTAGAAATTATTAACTTAATAATTTCTATTTTATATTATTTAATGGAAACTTTTAAAGTTTATTTTCATTTTGATAAACCCAAAATAAATAGTCAGAGAATTATCATATTGCAATTGTTCAAAAAATGATTTTATTGTGATTTTGTAAAAGAAGACGTGAATAAGTACATGCTGGTAATAATATTTCAAGTAGTGTTTATGTGGACTCTTCAAAATCATTTTCAAAAATGGATTATTATTATTATTATTATTATAGGGTGGTTAGGAAAGTTGTGTGATGTGCGGACTGCACCAGATTTTTTACTAAATAATTTAGGTAAGAATCACCATTAATTAATTTATTGTTGGGCAATTCATCGATTTGTTTGTTCAATTTTAGGTACCATGAAGGAGAAGCTTATATTATTGATGTTTCTCAGTCTGTTGAGCATGATCACCCTCAGTCATTTGATTTTTTACGGAAGGATTGTACCAATATTACAGGTTTGTAACTTTAATTTATTTATTATTATTAATTTTTTTTTTTATCTATTCTTCAAATTAGCATCTACAAAGATTCTCTCTGGCACTCATAGGATTCTTGTTTTTATTCATTCTATCATTGTTGTTTTTGTATTCATCTCAAACTGTTTCATTTAAAAGGGAATAAAAGGTTTTGAATGGAAAACAAAAATTGCCTGTATTATACTGCATTCTTTAAATCATTTGAAAGCATAAAAACAGAATACAGAGAGCTATAGTATGCCTTTTTTCTTAAAGAAAGAAAAAAGAAGAAATCTCTTTACATATAAGAGAATTTAAGAAATCTCTTTACATATAGACAGTAAAATGTTGGCTCATTCAGTAAATTTGGTGTAATAAAGGTTCATATTTCATTATTATGTACTTGCTTGTTTGTTTTTGTTTACAAGCGTAAAACCCTTAGGTCATCAATGCTTATTTTTTGTTTAAAGTATACAGATTTTGAATATATTTGGTTTATATTATAAAAAATAATATATTTATATATGAAGAGGTGAGAAGCCAAGGGTTACAAATGATTTTTTTTTTTTTCAAACAAACAGAGTTAAATGCGGTTATGGATAGCATAAAATGTTTTTCAAAAGCAATATTTCTCACTATTCAAGGGATATTCAGTGGAGCCATAAAATAAGTGTGATACAAACTTAAATGTTTTAGGTTTTATCATAATGTTTTAACTTTAAATTGCATTTTCACAAAATTATTAAATTGTCACTTGTATCCCTTGAAATAATAAATCATAAACAGTATCAACATTTATTATAATTCAAATTATAGTTTGGTATATTGTGGCCAATAATATAGTTGATTACAATGATCTAGAGACTGAAACTTTCTTCTCAGAAAAAGCAAAAACAAAAAAATTAATCTTATTAAAAATTGGAGATTAAATCAAACTTTCTTTGGAAGAACTTTCGGTCCTTGCAATGTCTGAGTTTTTTCTGAGTATTCTTTTCCTCTCTATTATACTTTAATTATTAAAAATTATACTTAGAAATTTTGATGAATGTTGTGGCTCTCCATAAGTACAGAAAAAATTAAATAAATAAATTCGCAAATTACGTTTGAAATCCCTCTAGCCTTTCACAATTGGTGCTGATACCTCTACCTAGTCCAGAAAAGGGTGGGTTAGGGTGGATTTATTCTCAAAGTAATTTTAGTTTGCTAATTGGTAACTTTTTCCAAGTTTCATCCAAATTGCCTCACCCATTCATAAGTGTTGTTGACCATCCAATCCAGAATGAGAAACATTATTTTGTTTAACACCATAATTGCCATTAAAGTTCCAAAATAGTGTTTACTATAAGAGAATCGCGATCTATGATGAATAAAAAGTAATCATTGTGTTTTCATAGAATTCTTCAGGCGTAAAGAAGTTGCAACATTAACAGTAAAAGAGCTTTTTGACTTCATTACTGATTCGAGCATGACTGAAGACAAAGTGGAAAGTTTCTTAGACGAAGCAAGTAAAAGATTGGCTGGCAAGGAAGCAATGCCTGCTGACAATGTAGCTTCTGTCGAAGAAGAAGTTTTCAAAGGACAGTACATTCCACAGCGTCTTACTGAGGTAATTTTATTTTAACCATTTTAAAAATTAAGTAAAAAAGAGAAAATTTTATATTGAACGTGCTAAATTATATATAATCTCTACAAGTTAAAATTGTGGAAGTTTAATTGAGTTTCAAGATGACTGATTAGTCTTTGATCTAGCTTAAGTAAGTTATCACATTTATTATATATATTTATCATCCACACTGTACAAGATGTAATTGGTCTGGGTTTTAATTCTGTTTATTAGCCTGGTCCAATTTTGATTTATATATTTATGACAACTTTCTTGTACTTTTTAATACATTATTGTGGTAATTTATCATAATGTTGGCAAAAGTGTGAAACCACATAACTGTCAAATCCCAACTTTTCAAAAAGACAAAAACGTTTAAAAAAATTTTTTTTTAATCATATTGAGATTTTTTTGATTTATTATACACTAGAGCAAGTGATATTCTATCAAGTAGAAAAAATTAAAAATTAATTGTTGTACATAGAATTTATGTAAAAATAAAATTACTCAATATCAAACCGCTCTGTACCGAAAAATCAATGGGATAATGAAAATTTGGCCCGATTGCAATATTTTCCTTATCTTGTAGCTGTAGTAAAATAAAAGCATGGACGAAAAATCCTAAACACTATCTTTGCTAATAGTGTTCCAATGTTATTTGTTGAGAATTTAATTATTTTTCAAAGCGATAATTAGAATTTTCCATAGAATGTTTTATTTTTTTACTTATACACCAAATAATGTTACTTTTCATAATAACATTTTATTCTGCTTTTTCTCGGGGATTCCTTCCAAAATCAGTCAAATCACATGTGGATTAACTGATTTTGGAAGAAAAACTGTTAAAGAATAAAGAAAAATTGAAAAATGGACTTGGCCAGTTCTAAAATTCTACACCTCAGGGCTTCAAGGAGAAGATTTTAGGCAAGTTTCATCAAAATTATTAGAGCCATTTTGTATAGAAAAACATGTTTTTTGTTATTGAGCAGCCGATATGCACACAGGGTTCCTGATGTGGTATATAGGCATTGGTTGCCATAGCCCTACAAAAAAGTAACAAAAATCAGTTCAGAACAATGGCGAAAATGCTTTTTTTGGACTCAAAGAGCCCTGAAACGCAACAATCCGTTGAAAATTGCACATATTGCAATTGCAATTATTGACTGAAAATTTGACCCGATTACAATAATTTCCTTACCTAGTTGTGGTATAAAAATAATAATCTTATAAGATGATATTTTATCAATAGGTTAAGGTAAGTGCAAATTGTATTAAAAAAAAAAAAAAATAAAAAAAAAAAGAGACAAATCAGTATAATTTTATATTATGTTTTTAAGTAAAATGATACTTTACAATATAGATTTAATCTGAATACTTGAGTTACTTAATTTGCTAATTGCATTTTGTTTTTCCTATATTAGGTGGTGGATTTTGAGCGGGATATACGCCTTGTAAAAACAGGACAGGTTGATCTAAAAGAGCTACCTTACATGAAAGTTGTTGGTCTCCCTGGCCTCATTGGAAACAAGAAAAAAGACGACAAAGATGACGAAAGCAATGAAGATGGAAATGCAAGTGCAAGTGAAGACGAAAAAAATGATGATAGTGATGAAGTTGAGGATGGAGAATCTAAATCTAAATTCATCAACTCATCTAGACCTAGAGATGAATCTCCTGGATCTAAGAAGGTATTTAATCTCTATACTTGAAAATATGTAGTGTTAGGCCTCTTTAAAAGTTGCTTTCAATTTCTCATTGTTTAATTATTCTATTTTGGTCTTTGTATTCTTTTTGATAATTTCAAACTTATCCAAATATTTTATCTTTTGATGGCAGACTGCGAAAGCTTAAAAATGAAATTAAGATTATTAGCCGATGCAAAGCAAGCTATTTCTTTTATTTATGCTGAAATTGTATAGTGAGTGCTGCTTACTTATCAAAAGCAGTAGAATTAAATCATTTTCTTAAAACTTAGAAATTCTGAGAAAAATAGTATATACCATTTTTTTAATTTTATTTCTTATAAGATTCCACATAATGACCATGATATTCTTTATATCACATTAACAGCCTTAGACCATTTAAAAAATTTCCACGGCAGACTAACTTTCAATTCCAGCTCTCCGATACAAGATCTCTACAATCCGACTTATCTTTACGGTCTAATAAGACAACTGATAATTAAGGTGTTGGCCAAAAGACTTAGTTAACCTTTTTTTTACTTGAATATGTCTATGAATTTGCTACCATTCTGGAGGTAATCCAAAAACTCAATAATTGCCAAATCGGGGGATATAGATTGGCATTGCTAATCTCAATGTATCAAGCACATCCAAAATTCAATTGCACTACTCCATAGCTAAAGGATCAAAGACATTATTATGCTAAGTGGGGAATGTAACGCTTTTCAATTTTTATTTTGTTCTTCCAACTTTTATAATTTACTGTACCTCTTACAAACCGTAAGGACGTACAGTTTCTTGGCCAATGGTTGTGCAAGGACCTGGCCAGGGCCAACCAACAGGTTTTACCCCAGTTAAGGGTACCTACTTTTTAGAGGCCGGATGTGCTCCAGAATCTCCCTTTCTCCTCTCCTCCCCTTCCATTCCCCCCTCTCCCTTCCGAAGATAGGGAAGCTTTGTATTTATGCAGGAGGTGTTAAAATTTTGTTTCCTCAGAATCGAAAATTTTCATTCGCGTTTTAGGTTACATCAAGGAACAAATTTGGTCTTGTGCCTGAGAGTTCTGGTTCCGTTTTATGAATCAGATTTATAATCGCACTTGCATACTTGGATTCACTCTAATTGTTAAAGTTTTCTTTGATATTGGAATTGTATATTAGATAACCCCGGGTTCTTATTCCATTTTTTAAATCCGCCATTTGATCGTGCATGTGCACTTTGAACTATAATTTTGTTGTGTGTAATTTTCCGAACTATTAAATTAAATCACAATTAAATGATTAAAATACTAAATTTGTTTTTCCTTGTACATTTGTTTTTTTTTTATTTAGCCATAAGAATAGTGAGAAAGCTGTACTGATGTACTTGGCAGACGTTTTTTTCCTTGCCAGCATAGTTGCTTATTGCTGTTAAGCTGATGGCATGCTTGAATTTCCATTTTTAATTGAATAAAATTCATTTATTATATGATTTGATCTGCAAAATCCTATCTTGCCTTGTTTAGTAGTATTTACCTACCAAATTTCGTTTATAGAAGTTTCTCATTAGCTAATAATGATCTAAGGTAAAGGATTATGATAGATTATTTTACTTTCTGTAAGATCTGTCAGATCTTTTTTATTTAATTTTTTTTTTTAAATATTTCAGGCAAGGAAAAAAGAAATCAAGGAACAACAAGCTGAAAAAAGGAAAACTAAAGTTAAAAAGCACGTGAAAAAAAGAAAGGAAAAGCTTATGAAAGCTAATTCTAAAAAATGAAATAATAAAAAAAGTGCAATTAAAATATATTTTTTCCATTGATCATAAATTTGTAAATAAAGTGATTTTTAATCTGTGTTTTAATAATTACAACTTCTTTTCTTCCCTTGTTACCTAATTACTGGAAATGTTAATAATCCAATTTTATATTTATTTGTGTATTGGTAATGTTTTTGAGGACGTCTCTATAATGTGGTACATAGTTTTTACTTAGCAATAGTGGGGAAACTGTTTAACTACTTGAATGGAATGGAATCAGTTTGACATAGAAAACAGAAATAAAGATAGTAAGGAATCGCATTTGACTGCTCATCATCATTACAATAACCAAATGAAAAGGCCTTGTCTGTTTCAATAGATGTTGTGATCCACTCTCATTTTATACATTACTGACCAATAATGGTTCATGATCTTCTTATGAACAGTTTATGACAAACTTTTTCCATTTTTTATTTATTTCAAAAAAATCACCATTAAATATATCTTCTAAAGTAACATGTTAAAGACTCATAGAAAAGTCTCCTGAAACCTAAATATTTTGTTTAATTATTAGATTAATGAAAAAATAAAACTTATTTTATAAACAGATTTATTTCTGTATACATATTTAAAGGACATTATAACGAAGATAGATGACAATGACTTTATCTGGGTTTTGTATTGAGGGGGCTCAGGATTCGTAAATGCACTTTCCGAAGCTGAGATCACATTTTTCTAGTTTAGACATCAACAAGTGTCCCCATTTGAGTATATTCAATGATATTTTTAATGTTCAATTATTATACAGCCATTTCATAAAAACAGCTCCTTATTTTTACCTTAATGTCTGTGTTATCTTTTCCTTGTAAATTAAATTATTATTTTTCTAAAACATAATAAGGAAGGAATTAAAAAAAAATATTGAAGTGTTTTTCTAGATATTGATATTATTGTATTTAATTAAAAAATTAAGATACAAATTTACAATTGCGTTATCAGTGTTTGCTTCCGAATTTACCTGAAGATCACTTCACTATCATTCTCTAATGCCATTTGTGCTAACTAACTGCTTTGTATTCTATTCTAAAATTCATATTCATCAGAATTATTATAATTATTATTCCTTACTTTAGATATTATTTAACATTAATAGTGCTGCCAACTTCTGTTGGTCTGGGGAAGCTGTAGTAATTATATAAAATATCTCTTGAGTGAGAGGAAGTCGACAGCTGTGATCTACTTAAAGCAGTAATAATTGAAATTACGGTAAGGCCCCGACCAACTGAAAATGATCCATTGTGGTTTTTGTTTATCTCTTCAGTGAGCGGAAGTCGACAGCACTAATTAATTTTAAATAATATCTGATTAAAGCAGCAATAATTAATGATTCCAATGAATATGAATCTTGCAATTTAATACAAAGTAGTTAGCACAAATGGTGCTGGAGCAGTGACCTTCGGGTGCAGACACTGATAATGCATTATATTCTCAGTTGTACCAAAATAAATATTTTTTTGTGTCATTGATGGCTTACATAAGGGGTCACCTATCCTGATTATATGTTCTCCCTCTTGCACCACCACAAAAAAAAATTATATTTTCAATAAAATGTTATTTGAAATGATATTCTCAGCATCAATTATAATTTTTATAAGTCGTGTTATACAGAAGATTTTAGTTAAGTACTAACAGTTCAACATTGGAGTAATGCACTATATCCATTTAATTAGGCTGTTGATGTGAGCTATGCTTTTTCTGGTCTACATTAATGTAATTTTATTGTTTTTCAGTCCTGTTTCCTCTGAAATCATTCTAACTAACAGGTTTTACAAGCTGTTTGCCAGAGCTTCTAACTATGACAAATCTGCAGAAAATATTAAACAAAACAGCAATAATACAATGTGAAAATTTCCAATCTTCCTTGTTTATGGTTTTATTCAAAACTCATGAAACTTCACACCAATGCTTCGGTACTTTGCGCCATCTTAATCTATTCACTCCTAATTTGCCAACAATAAATCCATATAACTATTTTGCCATTGCATTATTACGCTGTTATAAACTATCCTAGTAGGAGTGTCTCTATTTCATATTTGCAAATATGAATATCGTCGGCTCCTCTGGCATGCTATTAAGCCATTTTATATTATTATATAATTTCAATAAATATAAGCACCTTACTGGGGACACCTCTAAATGTCTGTGTACATTTTTCTTCAAAGCTACTTGAACTTTTACACCTGTTCATTTGCTCTTCTTTACTAATATTTTTATTTGAACTTTTCTCTGACAATTTTTGAATTAGGTATTGAGTATAATTCATTGCCTCATAATAAGCCATGCTTCCATGTTCAGATTTTTCGTTTTGGATTAGATATTCCTGAAAGTTAAATGTAGTTTAAAAAATTAATAATATGGTGTTTATTAAAATAAAAATATGTTTCAGGTCTCAAATAAAAGCTTGGGATGTCTAGTGTTAAAAAAATTGTACTAATTTGAAAATATAATATGCTATACAAATTTCATATAAAGGGTGTCACTGGCAACCTAACCATCCACTTTAAATTCTAGAATTTTAGAATATCAGTATAAAATTTGGGTGATCCCAATTGGGTAACCTGAAGTGAGTTTAAAGTGTATTTCTGATTTTGTAAACTATCGGAGTATTCCGGAGGGGCTATTCGGTCTTCTATAGCTGTCACGACCAAGAGCACACATTTGGCACATTGGCTTCCTCGTGAACCGGAAAATCAAACAGAGAATAACTGATTTTAGACCAGTTATTCCCAGGATTTGCAAAATAAGAGTGAGAGCTACATTCTTTAACTACACCATAATCAATGTGCACGCTTGCTCCAACTGACGATAAACCAGAGGAAGAGAAAGACAAGTTCTATGACTTACTGGAAAGGATATGCTATGAAAGCCCAAGGCATGATGTTAAAATGATTGCAGGGGATCTAAATGCCAAAGTAGGAAAGGACCATTTATGCAGGTACGTCGGGAAGTATAGATTGCATTCAGACTATTCAGACAATGGTTTCCGACTACTGAATTTTGCTGTTAGCCATAATCTAGTTATAGGAGGAACATTGTTTGATCACAAAGAAGTACACAAGGGTACGTGGACCTCTCCAGATGGCAACACAGTAAATCAGATAGATCATATCCTAATTGAGGGATGCCAAAGATCAGAACTACAGGATGTTAGAGTGTTCAGAAGTGCCAATATCGACAGTGATCAATTCCTTTTGGTGGCTAAATTAAGAGCTAGGATATCTAACAGTAGAAATGAGAGAGGCACGAGAATTACAAGGTACAATACAGAGAGGCTCAAGGAAGAGGTTGTAATGAAGCAATTTGAGGAATGTACTAATCAGAAAACTATGGCTTGGAGACGGACTGATGGCATGGGACAAGAGGTGCAGAGTCACTGGAATGGCCTCAGGAGTGTGTTGAGTGCCGCTGCAGAGGAAACTGTTGGTCTGAAGCGTGATGACCCAAGAAGTGAGTGGTTTGATGAGGAGTGCAGGGAAGTTACAGATAATAAGAACAAGGCCTATCAATTGATGATACAAAGGAAATGCACGAGTGCCTCCCATGAAGAATATAAAGGAGCAAGGAAGATGGAAAAGAGGGTGCACAGGGAGAAAAAGAGATGGCACATGATGAAGCATCTGTGAAGCAGAGAGGAATACAAAAGTAAGGAATTAAGCCGGGATATGTATAAAAAAGTAAATAACATGAGGCAAGAGTTCCAGGCTCGATCTATTGCGTGCATAGATAAAAGTGGAAACCTCCTTAATGACACTGCCAGCGTGGTCAGTAGATGGACTGAGCACTTTAGTGAACTGTTAGGAATGAACGAGAAGTATAGTGCTGGAGAGGATGGCAATGATCAGAGGGAGGAAATGACGGAAGATGACAGAGAAGAGCTGCTCCCATCCTATGATGAGGTAAGTGAGGCAATAGAGAAGCTCAATAATAACAAATCCGTGGGCTTAGTTAGTTTACCAGGGGAATTTTTTAAGAATGCTGGTCAGGACTTCGTTAAGGAGCTTACCCATCTAATATAACGCATCTGGATAGAGGAAGAAATGCCTGATGAATGGAATAATGGAGTGATCTGCCTGATACACAAGAAAGGTGACCCGCTTGTATGTAAAAACTACAGAGGCATTTCTTTACTGTATATAACATACAAGATATTGTCCAACATAATATTTGCTCGACTACTTCCTTATGCAGAGGATATTATCAAGGATTACCAGTATGAGTTCAGGCGAGGTTGACCAACAAGTGACCTGATCTTCACGTTAAGGTTAATTCTGGAATATGGCATTGGTACGCACCATCTGTTTGTGGACTTTCAGGCCACATATGATTCTATAAATCGATAGATGCTCTATAAGACAATGAGGGAGATGAATGTACCGTCCAAGCTGGTCCGAATGGTAAGAGTGGCCATATCCAACTCTAAATGTCAAATTAAGATCCAGTCCCATCTATCAGATCCCCTAAAAACAAGGAATGGATTGAAGCAGGATGACGCCCTGGCGTGCCTTCTATTCAACCTAAGTCTTTAGAAAGTGATTAGAGATTCGCAGATGCAAATAGGCGGGCATATCTTCAATAAAGGCGTACAGCTTCTGGCTTATGCCGATGACATTGATATAATCAATAGATCGGAATCAGGCGTGAAAGAAGCCTTTAAAGCTTTGAAGCGATCTGCTTAAGCAATGGGCTAGTAATAAACGAAGCCAAAACAAAGTATTATAACAAAGTATAGCCCAAACAGGGACTGAGGTACATGATCAACACATAGAAATAGGTGGATACAAGTTCGAAACAGTTCGGAGAATGACCTTGGGTCATTTATAGATACTGACAATAACTTCTCTAAAGAAATAGAAAAGAGAATCATAGCCACCACGAGGGGTTATTATGGTATAATCAAGCTCTTTAAAACAAAAACAATAAATAAAGACACAAAGGCTACACTCTACAAGACCCTCATCAGACCCGTACTGACATACGGTTGTGAATGCTGGGTACTAAAGAAAGTCAATGAACAGAAGATCGCAGTTTTTGAAAGAAGAATTCTCAGAAGGATTTATGGGCCCATCAACGAAAATGACACCTGGAGAATAAGGCACAAGCGGGAACTGTACGAAATGTATAAGGATGTCCCAGCAGTAAAATTTATCCGGATCAGTAGGCTTCATTGGTCTGGTCATGTACAAAGGATGGCTGAAGATAGCATTCCCAAGAGGATAATGAACCATGCACCAGTGGGAAAAAGAAAAGTAGGAAGACCCCAGACAAGATGGTTAGATCAGGTTGGAAGGGACACGGTGCGGCTGGGGGCGTCAAGCTGATGGACGATGGCCAGGGACAGAGACCGGTGGGGTCAGTTTCTTCTGGAGGCCAGGGCCCGAACTGGGCTGTAGAGCCGAAGATGTATGTATGTACTGGAGTATTCCTCCAGCGACTCTAACTCAGGAATTTCCAATGGGATGGGGTAATTTTTTTTATGGATTCTGAGAGGAATTTTATGACGAAATTCATGTCAGGTACTTTTTTGATCTGATGCGCCAGGCTGTATGCATGTACAGGATGTTCAAGACTCGATTGACAAACCCCTTAAAATCGGCAATTTTTGGAATTTAGTGGTGAAACTTGGTGGGTCGCAACTTTGTTGTCTGGAGTTTCCTTTGAGCTCATATTCAAACCCCTAACATTCTCTAGTACCTCTCTGGCGCACATAACTTTGAAATTTTCAATGGAATGGCATATGTTTTACTATGGATTGTTATAGGAAATCAAACTTTAAAGCAATGTTATATCAGGGAAAATATCGATCCAATGCTTCGGTAAGGCATTAATTAGAAAAAATCGCAACAAATCAGATTTTTTCAGACAAATTTTCATTTTCCTCCAAAAGAAAGCCTTTTATCAAGATTGCCTCGATGATAAACATTGTAGCTAATTAAATTAGCTATAAAATTAACTCATGTACATTACCCACTTAAGTAATAAGTGAGATAATCTGGTTTTGCTGAAAAGTCTGTGTAGAGTTATCAAGTGTGGTATGTATTTGATTAATGTTTCTTTCTTTTAAGATGGCCTTTCATTTCTGCTCATTGCACCAATCTAAGAATAGCATGGTGATTATATCGAGAATTAATACTTGAAAATCAATTTGCTTTGAGGGTTCTTTCGTTTTTCACTAGTAAATTCCAAAAATTGTGAATTTTAAAGGGGGTGTCAATTGAGTCTTGAAAACTGTGTACATAATAAAAAAAAAACCTGTACCACAACTCAAGAAGGGTCTTGGATTCAGTACTTCATTAGGAGGTAATGTTTCCAGGCCAAAGGTTGTGAAAGGAGGTGATATGGTCTTGATCATGCTCAACCGCCCGGTTTTTCTCCAATCAAGGCTACCCATTTTATAGAGGCTAGTTGAACTCCAGTGTCTCCCGAACCCACAGGGATAAATAATATGATAACAGGATAAATAATCAAATGCCATAGCCGGACGCGAACCCTGGTCTGAGAAACATGAGTACAGAGCCTTACTCACTGAGCTACCCCTCTACCCATACATGTCCCTTTTTTTCTGTTGGCGCTATAGGCCATGCAAATCTTTGGCCACACGATGTGGTCTTCTTACAGACATTTTATCGTTTGCTTGAGCTCAGACAGCCTAGAGGGGATCACCCAACCTCATGTTGCTACTAACCATGGTTTCCATGGTGCTGCAGCAGGCTATCCATAGCTCTATAACCGGTCCCTTTGGGACCAATTGGGCAGTGCCCTTCCCACCGACTCTCTCGGGCTCTAGGACAGTGACAAATTGGTCTAGACCCACGGATTATGGCTGTTCGAGGCGCAGGCGCACGAGGACCTATATTTCTTTACCAAACCGTCCATGGACCGAACTTCTGGGTGGCTATTTTACGTCCTGGAAGACCACAATTTAGCTACACGGGATAGGGTCATCACTCCTACACCCGGTCTATGTGAGTTGCCTCCAGTAGGGTGACAGGCCTCGCATACCCGGGGGAGGAGGGATAGTCGCAGGCTGCATGGATTTTTCCTGGTAGGCGGTCATCCATCCAAGTACTAAACACGCTCGACATTGCTTAACTTTGATTATTGCAAACGCCTTAGCCCGTTCGGCCACCCCGGCCCCATATATATATATATATATATATATATATATATATATATATATATATATATATATATATATATATATATATATATATATAATACATATATATGATATACACATAGATTTACATATAATATAGCTGGAAATTTTAACATTTTTAAGCAAGAACTTTGCCCGAAGTTGTTAATTTTTTCAAGCAGCATACATTTAAAAAAAAATTATTGAAAAACACAGTTGATCGATGAGGACTTCATTAAAGAATTCCTTCTCTTCTGGATGATTTACTTTAGTTAACTTTGTATATTAATACATTAAATTAATCTAATAAAATGTAAATTTCAATTTTACCTTAAGAACATTCTTATAACTGTTATTGCTTGTTGAAGCTTGTTTGTGTAAAGTATCAAATGAGTTTTGGAACTTCATTGCATGGTTTTCGTGTGCTCTAAATTCGGACTTACTGATAGATTTAGGTTCTGATTTCATTTCACAAAGCATATTATCCAAAGGTTCATGTCTTTTATTTCTTTGTTGTAGTTTATTTTGAATGTTGTCACCTTGAGCACTGAATGAATGGGCCTAAAATTATCACAGAATTTTATAATTTGATCTATTCAGAGTTATGAATATCATTCTAAAGTTTGCTAAAAGATTAACTATTTCTACTTTAAGCAGTATAATCTTTATAATCTTTACCTGCTCTCCTTTACTACTATTGTTAAGAATAGAATAAAACTTATGATAAAATGGTCTTAACTAAGATTAATACACGTGATTAATCGACGTAACCGAAATACTGGAAAGCATATAAATACTTTAATAAAAGGCTCTAGTATGAAAAAGTATGCTTCATGATAAAAAGCAAAACTAACTCTAAAATGAAGAATATCCTATGGCATATGCCATTACTGTCCCAAGTCTGAAAAAGACTATGGCAGTAGAGCTAAAAGCCAGAAGTCAAGAATGGCCTTCTGCTAAAAAGCAAAGGTTTTTAAATCAAGAAGCTATTTAATGGCAAGCATAATCAATTGTCTTGCTAGAGGTGATGTTTGGGCATACTTCTGGCAAATAAGCAATATTGAAAGATCCTGGCATATTCCAAATTGGTAAAATTCAAAAAAAGTTAGTTTGAAAATTCCCAGCATTGTTATAAAAACAGTTCCAAGGAAAGTAAAGAGAGGAGAATTTACTTATGAGGATTTTACTCCTTACTCCTATTTACGGAGATGCGAGTGTCCTGTAAAGAAGACTTCTACCCACATCATCAAGACATGCTACTTGTCCCATAGAGTAAGGGAAAAGCTTTACAATGCTGTAGTCAACCTAGACTGGTTACCGGAACCATTCTCCATAGAAGTTCGCATGGAAGCCCCATCTTGAAGTAGAAAATGGAGGTCCACTATCCATTTTGGTTCATGGAATTCAATTATTCAAAATAGCACTATGACTGTGATGCCTGCACCGGGCATCACAATTGAAATGGTGCTCCTATGTGAGTGAATCGCCTGGTGTTAATGAGTGGCCGTGTGTCAATGAGACCAATTTTGGTGGATCTGTATAAGGCAAAACACTTCTATTGGAATCATGCCAAATAGTAGTCCCCCCACCCATACCTCATTCTTGACCAAGATGTAGAGATGATTCAGAAGGGAGGCGATTAAGGCCTTGGGGCCAGTATAAACTTTTTTTTAGTTCTCTAGAAGAAGGGTTATCAAGTTTTCTAAAAGAAAAATTATTTTTGTATAGAAAGGAAATGAAAACCAAATCTAGTTTACCCTTGTCTGAACAAGACCTATAAGTCGATATGATTTTGTAACATTTAAGTTTAAATTTTACCTTATGGACATTGGGATAATTATAATTGCATGTCAAAGCTTGATGATGTAAACAAGTATGTGATTTCTGATACTTCATTTCTTGGTTTATTTTGGCATAAAGTTTGGGCTCGTTTATGGGTTCTGGTTCTGATTTCATTCCACATAACGTAATATTTATTGCATTTTGTTTTTCATTTTTTAATTGTAGTTCATTTTGTGTATTGCTGTTCTGAGAGCTCGTTGAATAGGTCTAAAAATAATCATAGAATAAATTTTAGGAAAATTTAATAAAAAAAGTTATCTATAACTGAATGCAGGTCAATAACTTTTATTTTTAGATGTAGTTGAATGAATTAAACTAGATTATGTTGCAATTATATTATAGTGCCAAGATAAAATTTATCTGGAAACCTTTCTATTATTCAACTTAAATGTATTCTCTTACATTTAAAATTGCAAAGTATGTTGGGAATAGTTGCCTAAATTGGACCAGTTCTTAATTTAAGCTTGGTTTCATCCATACTTTCATTGATGTAAATAAACCAATGTAACTTCATAGAAAATTTAATAAAAAAAATATCTATAACTTAATGCAGCAGATCAATAACTTGTATTTTTAGATATAGTTGAGAAAGAATTAAACTGGAATGATCCATTTTTGAAACTGTTTTCTTTATTTTGGACATGGGTAACTTACTTGGAATTCTAGTAAAACACTTAATTATCTGTTTTTCTTACAAAAAATAATAGAAAAAAGTGCAATAATGTAAGCTGAATCAATCACAACTATGAAAGGAAAGGTTTGGTTAAAATAATATTTTAAAAATAAGTATTTTGTTTTAAGTTTGTATTTTCTGGTATCTATCATTTCCTAGGTTAATTAATTTGATCTTCTTTAGTTCAAATCCATCAAGTTAAAATGGCTATTCTCCTCCATCCTTAGATAATATTTACTATGATCCTCTAAAATCTCCTTCAATTCAAATTCTTCGGTCCAATCACAGCTAGCAATATCCCATCTTTCTGACCTTTATAGTCCATCCCACAAAACAAAAACATTTAAGTGTTCCTTTCTTGCTTGCTTCACCATCCTCTGAAATTCTCTCCCTCCTATATCAACTGTGGAATAAAGATTGTGAATCCATAGGGTACTACCAAAGAGAACCACCATATGAAAGATTGAATAGTTTAATATGTGCTGTCTTGATAAAGTTAATAAAAGTAGTTCTACTCACGATTTTGATGACTTCTGCTATATTCTTCTCCTATAAGAAACTGCAACGAGTTAAGGAAGCAGGAATTATGGATAATAGAGGAAATTAGAGTAGAAAAGGAATCACAAATTTTCTTGAAGAAGAATCTATTGTACGGATGAGGTGGCATAAGTAAGAGAAATATATGACATTCACAAAACAAAAACATATAACATACTGATGGCATGTTGGATATCTGCACTGATGGCAGGCCAGAAGAGAACAGACAGACCTTGCTCAATTCACAGAAACAGCTAGAGAAGGGAAAAATGTCTAGCATATTTTGACTTTATCAAAAAATCTGTTCTAACTGGGCCATTGCTTCGATATAATATTTATTTATATTTAAGAGGCCATTATTTTTTTAATAACTGTGCTATATCATTTAATATATTTCAGAAAAACAAATTTAAAATACCCTGTATTAAAATTGAATTTTCTTTATTTTTCACTAAAACTCATTTTCATTTGAAGATGGGCATTAGAGCCAGAAACGTTAAAAATGAGTGTTAATGAAAAATAAAGAAAATTCAATTTTAAAATAGGGTGTTAAATAGAGAGAATCCTATTGAATCAATATAAGAACATTGTTTTGATCCAATGTGCTTTTTCATATGCTCATTTAAATCCCCCTTTTTCCAACAGTTCACAATCCAAACAGATGCTCACTAACCAGAAAATTATTTATTTTTGATTTCAATTTTATAAATATCCAATGGATATAGTTGTTTTTACTAAAAAAGTTTTTAGTTAGTAGATTAATTTAATCTTCTTTTATAGGTTTTTTTCTTTTCTTTTAAAGATGAAGAATGATTTTATGGGATTACTTCAAGGATTTGCTTCACCAATATTTATTCTCCTTATGTTTTGGCTCTATCATGCCATCATCATGTGTATACTTGTTGATTATTTATTCCAGTTTATCTTTTGGCTGGAAGTTATTTTTAGTCGTATTTTAGATTTACACTGGGTCGAATGTCGGCAGCGAGGAGCTGGAGTGCATTTTTTCTCTTATTTCATTAAAAATACAACCTTAATGAGGGAGCTTTTCTGCTCACAATTTTTTTTTTTCTTGTGCATAGATTTATAAGAGAAGTGACTTTCTGTAGAGTCTTAATCCAGAATAATGTTTTTTATTTTATTTTATTTCATTTTGAGGGTAGAACTGCCATAATAAGCTACTAAATTAGTTTATTACCTTAAAGCAGTTGACTATTGTTCGTACTTGCAGTTTACTTTCCAATATAGGAGTAAACTACTTTTCTTAGTTGCTTCACCAACTCCTGTATTTCCTCATGTTACTGCTTCAACTGCCACATGAGTTATGGTAGAAATAATTTGTTATTATTTTATTTTAATTCTGCTTTAGTCTATTAAAAGCCTTGGTCTCTCTTTGACAATCCTCTTCCACCCGTTCTGATCCTCGGCTGCTCTTATCCAATTTCTTTCACAGAGGACATTCTACATCATTATTCCACCAAAATAGTTTATTGTCAGATGTATAAATTTGAACAGTATAAATTAAAAAAAATATCTCCGGTCCAATTTAGGAAACCAGATTGAAAAACATGCAAAAATTGAAAAACAATAATGGAATCTGCTAAACTGCTGTAATGACCTCAAAACCTAACAAGGTCCTGTAATTGCATATTCTTAGGGAGATTAAAGCCTCTCTATTTGGTAATAAAATCCTGCTTAATGCACTCCTGAGAGAAGTGAGTTGTTTAAACTTAGGCCGGGTGGTCACCAGTTACGGAGTAGAGTGGAGTGGAATGTACTCGAGCCGAGCGGAGTTGAAATGGGGTGGCAATAGGAAGCGGAGTTGAGTTAGCTAAGCTATACCGAGTTGTTGGATATAGCAGTGCAAAATGTATACTCCGCCCATATTATCATTTAATTAATTATCATTTAATTTATTAATTGTCATTTATGTTATTTAAAAAAAAGTGTGTGATTAAAACAAAAACCAAATTTAAAATTGCTTAATTATTTTTGTAATTTGCTATACACATTGTTTTTTAAACAGATTTAAAAATTTTCATCACTATACGAGTATTTTATTAAAAGTTAGATATTTTACTGTTGCATTTGGTTGAATGTATTTATATTACATTGACATGTGTACAGCACAAAAACTAATAAAAACGATTCTATTCTACTCCATTCTATTTACATTACATTATTATCATAATTATTTAAAATAACTTCTCTCGATTATAAGTCATTCTCGCTGGGCCCTGACTAGAACATTCTTTGTAGAAATTAATGATTCCGTTTGTTCTATGAAAACTGCATGGAAATCTTCTAAACACCAAATATGACGTTCGCCTCATATAAAAACAAATTTTTATGTTCTGAGTCAGATGATTCTGATAGTGAATTTGCATTTTTTGTGGCCATGATCTCTTCCATAAACTTTTCTTCAATATCCATTTTTATGTGAGAAAAAATAATTTAAGAGAACTTTAAACTTTTAATTCAGCATGAAAATAGTTTAAAGTTAATTTCATTTAAATTAGCAACAGTCATGCATGGTATATTTCACAGCAATAGGCAATTTTGAGTCGGATACGTCCGTAGTTTGGGAGAGGGTAGCTAAATTTTACTGGAAGAAGAAGCGGTGTCAGCTTGGATAACGGACCTGGTTGGTTTCAAAGCTGTGCCTTACTGAGCCTTGCATAGCTGATTTCCCTTAGCTCAGCTCGGTGGCCATCCTCCCTATCTAACCTACTTGTTCGTTTTGCTTGTTGATTCCATTCCGCTCCGCAACCGGTGGTCACCCGGCCTTGGAGCCAGTCCAAATTTTCACCTAATTTTAGATGATAAAAAAACAGTTTAATAACCTATTTGTGTAATGTTGAACAAATACCGTATTAGATAAAAATGGACTTGATAGAGATTTTTTTTTTTTTAACTTACTAAGCTGTTGTTAAAATTTACCTGCCCTATTTTGAATGGTTTTGCTTCTAGACGGTTAATGAAATAAGTTCTATTTTCACTATCATCATCTTTATTCTTTTTCACACAGTTTATGTCAGAAAATGTCTCATGTCCCATTTGATGTTCTGATGAAAAATTTTGACTTCTAGAATATTTGCAGCCATCCTGTATTATATTTGACCTATTATAGGAACTATTTTCTCTTCTATGTAGGTATGCTAATGGGCTTGATGTTCTGCTTCTGTTAACTTTTGGGATCAGTTCAGTGTAGTATGAAGGCAAGGCTGACAAGCATATATGTTTTTTTTTGGATGCATTGCTAGTTCTAGTGTGTTGAGAGGAAGCAATTTCAGATGTATTTTTTTCATTCATATATTCTCTTGATTTTAAATTAGTATTGCTATACTGAGTAGAACTATCTTTTGTTGGCAAGTCATTTTTCATCATTAAGTTATTAATTTTATTTATGTTATGGTCTGTTGAGCCATTAAAAAATACTGTATTTCTCCTTTCATCATCAACAGGATATTTTTTTTCAATAAAATCCTTTTTTCTTGGAACCTCTATGAATTCATTGACCTGCTTTGGATTACTGGTTACTTTCTGGTGGAATTGATGATATTGACCTGGTTTTAAATCAGTATTGCTGTATTGAGTGGAAATATCTTTAGTTGGAAAGTCATTTTTCATCATCGAATAATTAATTTTATTTATATTCGGGTCTAATGAGTCATTAAAGCATACCATGGTTCTCTTTTCATTGTTAAAAGAATATCTTCTTTCAATGAAATTTTGTTTTCTTGGAACCTCTATAAATTCATTTACCTGTTTTGGATCAATGTATCCTCTCTGTTCGGATTGATGATATTTTCTTGGTTTTAAATTAGTATTATACTGAGTGAAATTATCTTCAGTAGGCAATTCATTTTTCCTCATCAAGTAATTAATTTTATTCATGGAAGGCTCTTTTAAGTCATTAAAAAATACTGTGTTTCTCCTTTCGTTGTTAAAAGAATATCTTCTTTCAATGAAATGTTTTCTCGGAATCTTTTTTAATTCATTTACATACTCTGTATCGGTGGTTACACTGTCTGATTTAATTCTTTTTCTGTTTTCTATATAAAAATCTATTTCTGTTTGTTTGAATGTTTTCATTGTTTAAATTGTTTCTGGTAAATTATTCAGTCGATTATTTTCATTCTTATTTTCATAATGGAAACTGCAACATTAAATGGAATACTTCATTTAAATGAATTAAATAATTTGAAATAACTGTTTTCATAATAATAAGGGAAAATACGGAGTCATTTTTAATCAATATAAAATTGAACCAATATATTAAACTTGGATGTATTGAAAATATCTCTAAGTCAAAAATTTTTTGTAACCTTGAGCTTTTCTTTGAAATATCTTCCTATAAACCAAATAAAATTTCTTTATATAAAAGAGACTGCACCAATGGGGTGACAGCAAATACTTGTGCTATCATTTTTGCTTTTTCAAACAAAAATATCCTTTGAGAAAGTTGGGTTTTCTCAGATATTTGTCAAAACCTCTAATGAGAAGTGTATGATAAGGAGGCACAAGTGATTATCATATTTTATTAATGCCACCTCCAAAACCGACCTTTCATATCTTATCTTTGGGTTATCTTGTTCTCCTATGGTTGCAAAGTTATGATTACTTCTATAAATCAAAACTTTTAATTATTGATAACTGAAAAATTTTAGTTGAATTTTTTATAAAGTGACAAATATTTTGTCGATAATTTTAAGATTAATAATTTCTAATTCATCGATAATGAATAATAAAATAAAATTTGCTGATTCAGAAAACAAAGTAATTGGCTCATTCATGGTTTCTTATGCTGTACGAATCTGGTTCAAATTCTTGCTTCATATAGTTGATATTTTCTTGATAAAAATTTAGTAAGCTACATCAGGATGGGAATATAACTGATGCTTTCTTGGTCCTCTCAATCCTACTATAGATACCTGACTAATAAATCAAGGGTCTTGAGCACACTGTTGATCATAATGGGCTCTGGAACTGGGAACTAATTATTATTAATTTATTAATTTTAGATTCTTAAGAAATTCTCGATTTCAGTCTATATAGAGATATTTTCATTAGGTATTAAAAACCAGTTACTTTTCTACATGATATGGAGGACTATTTGAACAGCTGGATAAATCACATAAAAGATGAAAATTGTATATAATTGTATTATTAACAAAGTGATATCTATATCTTTTAATTACTTCAATACATTTTATAAGTCTCTCGTTGTATTTTTAAGTTAACAACATCTTTTAGAATATTAGAAAATTGTTTAACAATATTTTTTAACCATGCTAATTTTAGCCAGATTTATTTATTATGCATAAATGTTTGATATAGATTGTAACAATATGAAATTCTATTGCATCGATCAAAATTGTAGTTGATATTTAATTATTTTTAAAATCAATTTAGCAACTTTCACCATATTTTTATTATTTAAGAGGAACTTCATTAAATTAAAATACATATTACGAAAAATTCAGATAATCTATATCAAACATATCATAAACAAATATCACATCCAACATTATATAATGGTAAATTATGACTTAAATTTAGGCAATGTTGAATATCTTTTCATGGTTTCTATAAAGTCTGTAAGCCACACCTCAAAATAAATTGCAATGAAACTGAAATTAGCCTTGTATTTATTTTTTTTTATAATTAAAAAATATTAAATTCCTCTTATAAATAGTTCTTTTATCATACTATCATTTAATTACTACTTAATTAATTTTTATTGTACAGAAGAAATGTTCATTAAATGGTCATTTGGATTAAAGTACATAAACCCTGACATTCATTTTTTTTTTTTTTATTATAAATTTCTTTTTCTATTTAATACTTATTGAAATACAATAAAATCTGACCTTGATTATATCAGTCACAAATACTTTCTAGTACATATCAGATTGGTTCTCTTTATTTACATTTATTTTATTACAGAACTAATTTTACAGTTTTCATGATTACTTGAATCCATTTTGAAGTAACCTACATGCCATATTATAGTTCGCATTAGGAAAATCATTACACTTGGAAAACTAAAGTTGTATTATTCATGCAGTGAAAATTCTACACTGAAGGTTTTTGATATCAATGATAAACTTCTGATTATATATCTCTTTAATACACATTATTGAGGAATATTAGTTCTACTTATTTCATCTGGTAAGATCACAACAATATTTTTTTTGGAAATACAGGGCTTGAAATATATATATATACACACTACTGCTCATGGAAGTATGGACAGTCTTTAGCATTATAATGAAGATGTACTGTCAAAGCTCGAACATTAATTTTTCCCGATGTTTCATATTGATAGCCTCTCTCGATGTAATGTGAGAATGGCTGAATGTGTTTGGGCAGCTTATATCATGCCATTTAATGTAAAAATTCAAATTGAGATGTAACAATAAAACAAATAAGTGGCACAATGTTTGATTATCCAATCCGTGCTCAGAAGTTTCTTTAATGTAAACAAATATCTAAAACAAAGGGATAGAGACATTACATGACATAAAAGGATTGCGATTAACTTATATTGTAGTTTTTGGACCAGCTAATCCGTGTGATAAAATGCTATTAAAGTGATTATTATTTTTTTTTCAAAACAATAATATTGTCAAATGAGCTAGTAAAGGATTCAATATAACATTTATTATGAAAATTGTAGTTATTCACTGTACAACTGAGTTTTTAAAGGTGTCCATACTTCCACGAGTTGTAGTGTATATAGTGATTGATAAAATATTTCATAAAACTAACACTAATATATAAATATGTAACTTAATACAGCTGTGAATGGTGTTGCAACTTCATCTCCACAACTAACAGTCTTGAACTAAATTTTAATATCTGGATTGATAAGTAATTATCTGAAAATTAAAGTTAGTGTTGTATAATTTGAAGTATTCCATTATTTCTCATTCTTTTTAAATTTTCTTATTTTTGGAAAAATTGATAATAAAAATATGATACAGTTAAACCTCTTCATTTTGGACTTCCTTATTTCAAAAATGTCTACTTATCAATTTTTTTTTCCGAGGAACCTTATGGACTGTTATGATTTGAATAAATTTCCCAAATATCATTAATAGTATTATGTTAAATAATAAACATTCTGATTTTTTTAAATTACAATAAAAATAGAACAGATAGTTGTATTCAAGTTTGGCAGTGTTAAATTACTTTAATTAATTTGATAACAGGAAAGTATATAAAAAATTGTGATGAAAAGTTGGTTAAAGTTCTTTCGAAATGATATATTTTTATTCTTAGCTATTTATATTGTATTACAATATTCTAACAAACAAAGCATATTTAAAATTCATGTCCACAACTTTTTAAAAAATATACAAAATGTGAAATCATGCTATGAAAATTTACCTATAAAATATTGCACATGGTTGAATTAAAAAGCTAAAATTCTGACTGAGTGGAATATAATATAAAAACTAAAGAATAATATCTGACAAGCTCAGTCTTAATAGTACAAGTCCAAAATCATTACTATTTTATTTTAAGTCGTAAATTTTGAAAATTAAAGGAAAATTAAAAAAATATTTTGTTTTTTCTAAACACGTAACGATACTATTATAAAGTTTTATAATATTAACAAAAAAGAAAACGTGCCTTACAAATCTTTAAAAAAAACCTTAGGAGCCAGTTGCTGTGTCAGGTGTGGTTATAGACCTATCTGGCAGTCCTAGAATGAACTGGTACTGCGATAAGTTTCGCTCAGAAACAATACTGACACAGAGAACCAACAATAAATGTCATTAGTTTTGAAATAGTTAAAAGCCAGAACAAATAAATCCAATAAGAATGCTCTGCTGAAAACTTCTAATTCGGAACTTGTATCTTTAAGGCCAAATACAATCAGATATATGACAGAGTTATGTTTAATACCGATATCAAAAACCATTTATGAACAACTCCAACTTTCAATTCTAAAATTAGACATTTAAAACAAGAAAAAACATAAATATCTACTTACAAAAAGTAGGTTTAAAAAATGGAATCTCTTTTGACACCACTTAATATTCTACTTACATTTAAAAAATTTAAAACTCTTCTGGGGTAGCACGATAAAATTACATATAAAGGATCGATAACAATATGCAATCCTACATCTTATACACTCTTATATAAATACAAAACATTTTCTGATGTTTTATCAAAGAGCTAGGACTAATTTCAAACAGAAGTTAATTTTTTTCTTTTTATTTCATTTTTAACAGTCTATTCCTTCAAGCAAATTTACAGGTTCATTATTAACACTAAAAAGTAAATCAATCATTTGGTCCCAAAAAGTGAAATATTTTTACCTATTTGGAGCCCTAGATGATGAATCATATTCATATTTCATGAATTTTCCTTAAAGGTTTGACAAGTAGTAAAGAAATTTTAATAAAAATGATTCTGTTTCACTACTTCAGATTATTTTAAAAATGATGTATAAAATGTCCACTGTTTTTAAAAATGTTTATCTGAGCAAATATGGAATATGGAAACGTTTGTCAAGACTAATGAAAATAAGACTTTATAAAAGCTGAATCTGATCAGCTTATATGATTTTGAGTATTTGATATTACCTGAAGCATTGTCATCTCTCAGTTTCAGAGAAAGGGGCTCAGGTGCATATTCAGTGGAGTATTTGAAGGCAACTAGAGGAGAATCAATACCACATTGCAAGTGCTTTATACCGTGTCTCAATTCCAAAAAATACAACTTTATGAATCAATCAAACAGACAAAAAAAATGTTTGGTAAAATTTCTTCAACAAGCCTTCATCATGGACAATTTTTTTTTTTCAATTTTATATTAAATTGCTAGATATGAATGCTAATAATATCAGTTATACCGGAATTATTCATAGGGGCAATTGATGTTGAAATAAGAGGATTGTGCTAGCTCAGAAACCAGGACCTGCTGGATAGTGGCGATTAGAGGACAGTGGCATAAGATTGAGTTATGGAGCAAGCCAAGATTCATTAATTAGCTTATTGTGCCAAATAATAATAATAATAATCTCTACAAAATTATTATTATAACATAATAAAAAATTATAATTTTGTTTCTATCCTGGGATAATTAAGTTTCTCTTGTTATGATGAAATCGGTTTGGATACACTAAAATATATTCTCTTCAAAAATTAGTGTCACTTCATGTCAGACTTAAATTGAGGTACTTCTGGTTTTTTGGGCATATTTTTAGGCTTTTTTTATGGCATAGTATCGAGCAAATAAGTGCTTATTTTTCAACAAAATTTATTCAGTGTAATAAATAGATGCCAGCCATCTCAATTGGACCACTTATTTATTTCAGGTGTTTCTTTAAATACGAGGCAGATTCTGTTTCAGACAGAGGCATGTTTTTCAATTCCTGAATTATACCAGTTTTTGTGTTTGTTTCACTTTATACAACTGGCAATAAAATTATTTTTTCCAGAACTATGATTCCTACAATCATTGAACATTTCCATCAGAAATAACAGAGGAGATACAGGACTTAATGAAGTAGCCAAGAGTCATTCACTCGTTAAGAAAACTTTGAACCACCAATTTTTAATGAACT
This sequence comes from Rhaphigaster nebulosa, assembly GCA_948150685.1. Classification (NCBI taxonomy): domain Eukaryota; kingdom Metazoa; phylum Arthropoda; class Insecta; order Hemiptera; family Pentatomidae; genus Rhaphigaster; species Rhaphigaster nebulosa. The sequence goes on from OX411309.1 coordinate 21,284,989, forward strand.
CCAACCTGCGATGTAATTTTTCAAAATTGGATCATTTGAATTATGCATTTTTTTTTTAAAAATTCTTTTATGAGCACAGATAGATGTTATTATTTTTTGTAATATTATAGACTGCTATTTTTTTTTTAATTCTCTGCAACCTTAAGCCAATTTATTCTGGAAGGTATGGCTATAACTAAGATTAATATTCGAAGTGGTCCAATGTAGGCAACTCTCATCTATAAACTGCAATTAATTAGGTATAGATTAGATTCTTTACTATCTAATGATTAGATACCATACATCAATGATAATAACCATTAGATAAATGCGATAAGGCAATGGACATTTTATATAAACTTTAAATTTTTCAATTTTCCTGCATTTCTCAAAAAATATTAGTAATATCCGAAAAACTGATTTATCTTATCTTAAATGTAATTTACAATAAAAAGAGCTACATAATCTCGTAGTTGCCGTTTTAAAGTGGAATATTTAAGAATGCTTAAACATCTTCTAGGACTAAAATTACACACATAAAACAGTAAAAGAAAACAGAAGATACATCATATATGGTAAATGTGATATTTTTCTTAATAATATTATGAAACAGTGATAAACACTTTATCCTTATAACTTAGTTTGACGACTATCATTATTTTTAACATTTATTTTACAGCCACTATAATCCTTAAGTATTTGTGCATTACATTTTCCTTTAAACAAAGGAATACTTTCCAGGATATTGGCAATGACTTTATTACTTTTATAGTTCATGACAAATAATGCTTGAGAAGCAAGCTTGAATGATTATGAAAACAATTATAATCGATATTTTTTTTAAATCGTAAGGCAGTGCTAAACAGTAAACTATGAATTCTATCATGCAGCTTGAAAAATTCAAATCGATATTATAATACCACAAATAGTCAAGCCGAATTTTTTTTTTATTATTATTTTTTCATTTTATCTTTAAAAAAAAACATTTATCTTAAAACTATATCTACAAAGCAATACCTATATTCAGCTCAAATTAAAATATATATGTCAATAACAATAAATCGATCAACTTCTCTACCTTATAGCTAGTTTTATATAACAAATTGACTCTCAATATATACAATATGTACAGATATAGGGAATACATTGAACACGATAATTAATTACTCTTGTACATTAATTCTAGACGAAATTATTATTGAACAATCATTAGAACTAATAGGCCTTTAGTATGAACGTTATATGCTCATAATAATGGGAAATATCTCAAAAAAATAAAAATAAAGAATCATAGGCTTCAAAATGCTCTGGCCAAATTACGTTTCTCAGTATTTTAATATGATTTGGAAATACATTTCAGTATGGTGTAGTGTGAAAAGTTCTTCATTCTTTAGTTTTATTATTAAAAAAATTATAATAAAAAAAAGTAAAAAGTTTCACGTCAGTACATTATTATTATTTCTTATTATCAAGGATCTGTTATTCTTTCTTATAATTAATTAATCAAAACTTTATAATTATTAATGAAATATAATTAATTTTTTTCACTCTCCCTAATACTTAAGCAAATAAAAAAGAAGTTTAAAATGAAATAATTATTTATTTTAATTAATAATCTTAGTTATTCATTATGTTATACATTATTTTATATGAAATGAAAGATGTTCAAACTAAAAAATTACAAGTTCTTATTTGCTTTAAGTGTTTTATTGGCAGATTCCTGTAGGTCTTTGTATGTAAAGAATTTGTGTATGTATAAGTTTTTAAAAATTTATTTTGTATTTTATATCACCTTAATATAATTTGTTTATATAATATTATTATTATTCCTAATTATTTTAATGAATAAATATTTTCTTATTTTCAAATTTTTAAAAAACAGTGAAAGAAAAATATTAGTGTCAATAAATATTGCCACACTCTAATAATTTCGACGTGAGTGAATGGTGAATTTCTGAATCTCCCTATTGTTTTTACTATTAATTCTAGATTTTACAATTCTATTCTTCATATTCATGTCTATTTTATGGTAATAATTTTCATTGAATAATGAATGAGCTTTATAGCTTCATAGCCATAAAAAAAAAAGAAAAGAAATATATACATGTAATAATAAGGATATCTTAAAAGATAAATCTAAAAAAAAATATGAGGATAATCAATTTTTCTCCAAATAATCCATTATTTATCCATATTGTAAATCACATATAAATACCTTCTTTTTTTCTTAATTAAAATGCTGATGTTTCAGCAGAAACCTCTCAAGAGAAAGCATGATTTCCATCGTCGTTAAAAACTGTCAAGTGATATTATATGAATTATAGTGAATGTTTATAGTTTCATTTCTGAAATTTTTAGTTAAGATATGCTATTAAGTGTAAAGAGTGATGAATGGGAAAAATTTGAATGATTAATTTTCATATTTGCTGTGATAATGTGTACGCAGTTCATTTTATCATAAGTTATGAACTATCATCTGTTTGATAGTTGCTATGATACTAATATCAAACATGAGGGTTAAAAATTATAATTATTGATAGAAACAATTTGTTCAAATGATTTCCTCTTTTAATTTTCGGCTTTTAATCATGAAGATTAATGAAACTTTATAAATTTAAATATATCATTTTTCTTAGAAACTTTAGGTTATAATAAAACTCAATAGAAACATGAACGGTTTTAAATATCTTTCTTAAATAGTTTCTTAAAATTGACACATGAAAGATTGAAAATCTATAGCCTTTAATCTGTCAAGTCAAAATCCATGCATCCTTGCCAAAGTTTTGCCAAATTTTGAGAATTTAAATGATTACTGTACATCCATATTCTTAAATTCAAGCCCTAAATGAATAATTTGTCAGTTTCTGCATAATCTGTAATTGTTGATATAAATGCCTAATGTGGGTTAGAAACCAGAGAGTTCAAACCCCCATCTCAGGTCACATGAGTATAATCTTTATGGGTTTTAGTAAACATTGGATATTTATGTCATCTGTGAAATGGATTGCTGAAACTGACAAATTATCTTCCAAGGATTATGAATAATCTGTAATTATTTTATTACCTAAGATAAATTTTAGTAGTATGTAAACTTTTTCCTGAACAGTGCATAATTCCATTTTATTTTCTAACTAGAACTTATAAGAATAAATTTTTGCTTCAGATACACCGTTGTTTTAATAAAATTTGTGATTTAATTCACAAACTGAAAAAGGTTACTCTCTACCAGATCAAATCACCCCTTTGTCCAAGCTTCAAAACGTTTTCAGTTTGAACAAAATATACCCTTCTGACACTCAGATTTATTGCACTATGTAGTTGTCACTTGATAGGATTGTCTAGAAGAGTGAATGTAATGAACATATGCCTTTAACTGGTAGATAAAAATTTATAATTATTAATTATATCATTATCACACAAATTTGACTAGAGCATTTTTTTTTTTTCAAACATAAATGGCATCTTCTAAGTTTCAGTGAAAAATGAAAATAACTGATCATAAGTCTAGATTAAAGAAAATAGATATTAATAAATGTTTCATCTATTTACATCGAAACCATTTAATAATGTCCTTGATGTAAGTTTCAAACAACTTTAGGCATGCATAATCCTTAATATTCAGAGCGTCACTTTCCACAAAAATAGTACTGAACGTATTGGCACTTTTTTGTCTGTAATGTGTCAGTAAATAGCCTCGTAAAGAGTCCGTTTCAGTTTTAACGTTTTAAGAAAAATCTATAAAAACCGGACTGGCTCAGGCGAATACAGACACCATCGGATGACATCTATGTTAAATGATGCTCTCCTTGTTCCTCTCATTGTCCTCTGCCGAGCTGTCGGCTGACGACGCTCCGCAGATCTGCATCTCTATTTCGGCGAGGCGATGCTCAACCTCCCACTGTTGTTGGCTCAATTTCATATTGAGGGTAGCATTTTCAGCCTCCAGCGTGACAAGTCGCTCCCTGAGTCGCTTGATTTCTGCTATCATTGGCTCTTCTGCCTGCAGCTGCCCCTCTAATGAATCTATAAAAAAAAAAATGTTTTTAAGAAAATACGATTAACACTCAAAATTTACTTTGAAGAAGAAAATGAAAAATTATAGGAAATCCGAGATTGATTGGTTAATGATTTATAAACTTACAAACAAATTAAGGATATTTCAAGTTTTGTTTCAAAAATAGGAATCTGTTTATTGAATTAAACTTCTTCTTTAAATTGGCTGTTTCAGTTGGTTTCCATTAAATAAATTTAGGCATTTATATTGTGCAAAAGAGTTCCTTTATTTATATATATTATATATATATATATATATATATATATATATATATATATATATATATATATATATATATATATAAATGAAAATCAAATGATAAACCAAAAATGTTTTCTTTGAAAAATTAAAATATACAATAAATTTCTATTGCACCAATTTTCTTTTGAGATCATCATTACTTCGGTCCCAACGCTATACTAATTATAGTACCTCTGCTGCTATTTTTTCTGATGTTCATCCTATATATTTTCAAGAAATATTTATAAATGATTTTCAGAAATTTTTATTAACATAATAAAACAACATTAAATAACTTAAAATAACTTTAAAAATTTTATTATAAAATTTCGAAAATCATAATAGATATATTGATCCAGTTTATTCATTTACAGTTCTTCACAAAATCAGACCTACAAGTTACTGAGAAATCTATTAAAAATATAGTCTCTTTGCATTAACAGAAATTTTCCTTCATTTTAAAAATTTAGAAATATTATTCCAGCAGTTTTCTCTATAGTTAATTACAAATACATCTTCACTGCTTTATCATTCTTCAAGAATTCAAAGATTCAAGCTTTTCTGCTATTGTTATTACAGTTATTACAGTTTATTTATTCTATAACACGGTTAGTTTCATTTTTTTCCGAACTCTTGTTATAATGGGGAGTCTACTGTATGGCTTTAATATACTATACTATAGCAAACTTAAAATGTTTTCTTGTAATAATGAAAATTAACAAAATCTTTTTTGTATAATTTTAATTTGTATGCTGCTAAAGAATTTAAAAAAAAAATTTAATTTTAAAATATATATACGATGTTTTTCCTTTTAAACTATAATAATTATTAATGTTATGCTGGGAGATAGGAAAACCTTCCCCACCAGGGCCCATATGGATTTTTTGTGAGAACGACACAGTTAAATGGTACCTGATGGATATTTCTCAGAATAGCAATAATTTTTATGTACATTTATAAGTTTATGGCTGATTAAAAACAGCATCAAAATATCATTTCCTACTTGATAAGTACATCTAGATACCTGGGTTCTCAGTAATACCATTTGGTAAGTTTAAAATCAATAAGCAATTTTTTATGTACAAGAATAAATTTACATACATGCAATTTAACAAGACAAAAAAATATCAACAGATAAGGCATAATATGTTTGTTTTAATGATACAAATATTTAACACACTTCGTATTTACAGATGATATGCATGCCATTGTAAATAAACTTGCAAACAAATCTGTGACCTGTAATCATGGTTAGTAAAATAAAAATTATAAATAGTATAAAATAATAATAAAAAAATATGACAAATGAGAAATATAATATCTGTTAATTGGAAATAGATGCTCCTTTAAACTGTAACAGTATTGCACAACACTAAGTACATCAATGCTTAAGTTATATCTGATTAGTTTATTTCCAAAAAAAAATCCAAATTATAGGTATCTTCCAATGCGAGTTTTGACTTATCACAAAACTGTTGAGCACATACGCTGTACTGATTTTCCGTTCCAAAACCTGTATGCCGCATTTGCCTGATAGTTTGTTGATAGTCTAAACTCGTGATGAAACAGACCTATAATTTGAATGTTTTTTGGAAATAAACAACTCATTTGATATGCCATTACTATGTTAGTCAGTAATCTTAACAGAGAAAAGGAGTGATAATTTTTATCAAATGGTACTTCATGGAAGACAACTAATAATTAGAAAACAAGTAATTCTAGGACCATGTAATTTTCAGGTATAGGTTACTTTATATATAGCTAAATTAATTTTATTTTATTTTTTTAATTCAGCAATTCATAAAGCAGTATTGTTTAGACAATGTCTTAAGTAGTATCTTGCTGTTAGTGGATTGCTACTTGGACTTATCTATCATTGACAATAACATTTTTTTGGTAACTAATTTACAAATTTAAACATATCTACAGAATGTTCCTTTGTAATATCTTCATTTAGTGAAAGGATATAAGAAATAAAACTAGATTTTATTAAAAACACACACAAAAAAAAAAAAAATGCTACAGTAAAAATTTTATACAGGAACAATTTTATCAAATTATGATTCTATTGATTGTGAAATTTGAATCTGATTTGTAGATTTGTGCGGATAACATTAGTTTTCTATTTCTGAAAATTTCTAATGGGAAGGATTAGTGTTATTTTTAATATGAAATTACACAATTTTGTCAAAAACTTTGCCAAAAAATAAAGTCGAATTCCGTTGCTTCTGCACAATGATATTTCTTAATATTTATCAGTTTTATTTGTAAAATGACTGTTGTGCACAATTTAATTTGTGTATACTGATAAGTTAGATATTTATGAAACTTGGTTCTCATATTTCTCATTCACCAACTTCAAATACTATATTGATAAATCAGCATCCAAATGCACCCTTCCTTACTTGTAGGTATTCAACTCCATATTTTAATGATTCAGACACATGTTTTTTATGAATTGAAAAGGAAAATGAACCCCCCCATTTGAGCAGCTAGTAGAATATTAAAAAAAAAAAAATGTTTTCCAAGAGAATCTGTTTATTTTTTCTTGTCACAGAGAAAATTTTAATAACAGTTTAATAGCATGCAATTATTTCTTAACTTGTCACACAGGTTCTTCAGAAATAGATATTATGAAATAAAATGCATGCATTAATTAAAATGAAATTTTTGTGGTTTCGTTTGGATGATTCCATGACCAACTAACTAACCAAGTTGTAGCTGGGCCCCCTGCAACTTTGCAGCTTTTATTTAATTGAGAGAACCTTTCCTTGCTGCATTTACGCTACTTTATCTATTGAATTCAAACTGAATGTATTTTTTTCTTTTTAAAAAGAATTAAAGTTGACATTTTTATAAAAATAAAATCTATGAATTTTGATTTATTATTTTATAAAAAAATAAAATACAGTAAGTAAGCTCAGCTTGGATTTAATCAATTTTATGGGCTACTTACCTATTGTTTTTTGTTGAGCTTGCCTGTGTTCATCTGAAGACTGACCGCTCGACATGACCGATAAAGCAGATTCAGTAGTTCTGACTGGCAATCTGTGCAATATTTACAATAGGCGATTGATATCAATAGTCTACTTTTAATTAAAGACATCTCAGAGATAACATTTTAGTCAAATTATTCATTAAAAAATATTGCAAATAATTATCAAATAATTTTTTTTTTTTTAGCTCAACTTATACAATTCTAAAAGTATATCTGCAATAATGAGATGGATATAGATGGAGTAAAAAATAACAAGGAGAGAAAAAGTAGAATCAATATGGGGATTAAAAAATAGGAATGCGATTAAGAGTGAAATATAGAAGTAAGTAAATTCTCGAAGATTATTTAAAAGAAATAAAAGGCCATAAATGATATATTATAATCATCAATGGTTTCAGAAAAAGAAACTGGCATTATCTATGGAAAGGAAGTATGGTTTTACTCCTCTTCATAACAAATATCACCACACCTTTCTTTAGAATCGTAGTCCCCTCCTAGCTATGCTTCTCTTAAATTTGTATTCTTTGATGTGTAACATCTGTTAAAGCAGTGATATAATTTATCTTAATTCCGAAAAGTTTGTTCTGAAAGTCATTTAGAAATTTTTACTCACCAACACCTTATAATGCAAATCATAAATAATGAAATGTTTTTAATTAATAAATTTATTATTCAGTTAAGAGATAGTTTCTAATTAATTTTGTTTCCTCCCTTAAGCAATGGTAACATTGACCACTTCGGCCATTTGTGTCCATGCAGCCCAATATAACTATTCATTTTCAGCATCATCTTTGAAATTTTCTCGAACATCTCCTAATGCAGGACAAATGAAATGATGTTCAGCGTCCAATTCTCAACAAGTGCGATTCCAATCTTCAGCAACACCAATAAAGATGCTTGTGGAGGTAATCATGATCAGTTAGCATCCTGACGAACTGGCTACGTTCGAGGTTTATTTGGGAGATGGTTGTGATTGCGTCCAAGCTAGAACTCATGTATACACCCCTTGGATAGCTTTTAGGTGAACCAAACGATCACAGCATTTGCCGAACAGATAGTTTCGAGAGCAACAAATAGAAACATTCTTCAGTACTCTTGAATATATACTTAAATAACAATGTTTTATTTTGCTGTTGCTTTTTTACAAATAGCTTACTAATTGATATTCATTTGAAAATTTACTGTACTATATAAATGATTTTGGGAGCGGGGTAGCTCAGTGGGTTAGGCACTGCGCTACTAATCTCAAGGTCCCGGGTTCGAGAATAAATAATTACCGGCAGGTAATTATTTATTCTGTATTCAGTCGCGGATCGACCCTGTGGGATCGGGGGACCCTCCTGGGGCTCACCCAGCCTCTATAAAGTGGGTACCCTTAATTGGGGGAAAAACCTGGCGGTTGAGCGTGATCTCGGCCAAATCACCTCCTTACACAACCGTTGGCTTAGAAACAGTACGGTCCTTACCCCAAGTACTGAGCCCAAGACCCTTCACGGGTTGTAGTGGTACAGGTTTTTTTTTTTTTTTATATAAATGATTTTATTCTATATTTTTTTTTCCAAATCCAATTTTCTATTGTAAATATCTCCGTATGACACGTCTTTTATTAGACTATTCATCTTTTAGAACATAATAGTGGGGATTTTATAATATTAATAATTATTAATAAATCATGGATTAAAAAAAGGACCTCTATTAATCCCAAGAAAAAAACATTTTATTAATAAAATTTCATTTAAATTTTATTAAAAATACATAATAAATATTCTTCACTTTTTTTAATTTATTATTTCATTACTAAACAAAAGATCATTCATTCATTCTCTCTGATAGTGTTTTGTTTAATAATGAAGAACCCCATCTTTTCCTTGTCACCTTTCTACTTCTATTAAGGAGGTCACTGGCAATCCCTCTGCTCCAAACACTCCACACCAAATTGAACAACCGTGGTTGTGAAATCCTGTGTGAATTTTTTTGAGTCATTGGGAATAGCTGGAATTTTATCAGACCTAAATTTCATTGTGTTCTATCAAATTCCAACCACTCCTACCGATCGTGAAGTTTTTATAGTAATAATAAATATTGTTGGTCAGTAGATACATTATAGTTAAATTTTAAATTATTGATATGATTAACTAATAATTTGGGTTGCTTTTTTACTATTATAATAAAAGGAAATTATACTAATATTAATTAAAAGAAAATAAACATTTTTAGTGGATTTATAATTTCTAATATGCATAAAGTGTCTACTATTTTTTTTGAGGAGGATGTTGAGATTAAATTAATGTTTTAATATTTAATGTTTTTGCTATAGTAGATTCACTATTTATAGCCCCATTAATACGTGTATATGAGAGCATAAATCACTTCCAGTAAAAAGTAGAACAATGGAGGGAAGTGATCGTTAGTGGCTGCACAGTTAAATGAATGATGTGCTCTCTGTATCTATATCAAACGATTGTGGGTTAGTTTCATACATCCACCTTTGGAGTCCCTACATATACTTCTATCACTTGCTGCAATGCCAAGATAAATTGTCATTTTTTCTCCTTTCAGACAGGATTATTTATGTTAGGAAATAAAAAGAGTTCTGTATTTTCTAAATCACTTTCCCCTGGATATTCATCTATAACTTGCATACCAGATCCAGCCTATAGATTTTTATACTTTCTCTAATACTACACATTTTCTTTGACTTATCCTCGATTATTTGTGCCATTTCATGTTGAGATTTGTTTCCTACTTCTATACATAAAATATTCTCTTCATGTTCCTCCAAGCATCACTCATTCCTTCTCTTCCTTAATTTTTCAATCCTATATGAATGGCTCTCTTTTCTCATTGCTGGCAAACTCTTTGATATTTCATATCAATCTCTAGATAAATGAGGCTAACTAACATTTGTAACACTGTTTTATCTTTGGAAGAAAAATAAAAAATGAAGAAAGAATAAAGAATAAAAGAAAACGGAAGTATTAATTAATGTAATGAAGATATATTGTTTCAAATCAATAATATACCAACAACCTTGTACCTACTGTCTCACATTTTTTTTTTTATTGTCTCAAAATGATTTTAAAAAAAAGAAAAGACAACTCTATTTTTTTTGTTCTTACTATTATTAATAAGTAATTCATCCAATGGAAATTACTGATTAACCAGTTGTGAACGACCAATTTAGAATCATCTCTCATTCCTAATAGGACCTACCTAGATGCGGGGCTTAGCGATGGACTGAAGATGGAGTTAGTGGTGTAAGGTGGACCCAGGCTGGATGTTCCCCTGATGAGAGGTTCCATTGGGGATATCCACATATCCTCCAGTGGAATCCTTCCTCTTGTTTCAACAAGACCCGGCGTCGACTGGCTCCTTCCCATAGCCGCTGTAAAATTAATTGTATATTTTTATCACAAAATGAATTTTGCCGATGTGATGATATCTGTCACGAGTGTTTGTAGTATCAATTAAAATTATTTCTTTACAATCATGATGGACACATTAAGCCATAAATACGTGAGGATGCTGATTAAATTAAATCATAGTAATATGAATTTGTCCTAACAAATTTGGCTACTCTCAATCTACCTAGTTAATAGCACCTAATTTGGCTGATAACAAATAATACGTTAAACAAAATAATAATAAACAGATAATAATAAAACTTTTGACAATAGAGTAAACTGCTTAAATAATATATTAAGTGTAACCAAATAATATTTGAGTTACCTGACAGTAAAACACTGCCAATGCCTATATCATATGTAAACGGTTTTGTTAAAACGCACAAGGGTGGTATTATTCTGATGAAAATAATAAGGAACTTAAGATTCTGTCAGAGGAAGAGGTTTTGATTCACTGCATTATGATAGATTATGTATTATAAGTATTATGTATGTATTTTGTATGATTATGTATTATATATAAGTACTTGCACTTAAATTTTCAACTTACACTATACCATTCAGTTTCATTTTAAATTCAGGATCTGATTTGTCAAGGATTGGACAATGAGAATAAAACATACAAATTATCGTGTTGATTTTACACTCACTTACATTAGATACACAGAATTCACAAAACACTGTCAATCATCATTTACAAATTTTTTTATTTATTTTTATTATTTATGAAACTAGAATTTCATCTATTGTTTTTAAAAATAAATTCACTATTAGCATCCTTTTTTTGCCAATGTTTTTCTTTCAACTGCATTGCTAATGTTTTTATGTAATCCAATCATTTTGCAGAACTTTCATTGGTTTCTATTACAATAATGTATTATAGTTTTAACACAACTGACGGAAATCTTTAACCTTCTACTTTTAGCCCTCTCCTTCTACCTAAACATTTCTTGCTTAGGGGATGAAAATCTTTAAACCAAAATTACAACAGGCCACTTAAAATTACCAAGGCTTTATTTGATAAGGATGAAAGCAGATTGATAAAAAGGTGCAAACTTAAACAGATGGATAAGGCCACATATTTTCTGGCCAATGAGAAAATTTTTTTTATCAAATATTATTAAAAATTCAATAAAAAATTGAATAAGTTAATCTAGTCTCGGATTTATTTCATAGTTTAAGCATTAAAATAAAAAGCATAAATACATAACAATAAAACTAAAGGATGAATAAGAATTTCCACAATTAGTTCAGACACCTCAGCGTAAATATGTTCATTTTTTGAAATAAATTGCCACGAGACTTTCTCAACATGATGATTAGGAAGAAAATAATAGAAACAAATCGTATATATTTTAGATAAAATCAGTATGTAGCAATGTGTTGAAAAAAATGTATAAAGGTGTCGAAAATTTGTTTTTCACGTCTAAGATATGAAAAAAATAGTATAGTGTTTAAGAATACAGAAAAAATGAGTTTTAAATAATTAAAGTTGGTCAACAACTTTTCGTGCCGTTTTTCAAAGCCCTGTTTGTTCCAAAAGAGTTTCTCTACAACCTTATTTTCATGAAATATATGCGAGGTTCAATTAAATACCTAACAAAGGGTTGTTCCACGCAATGTGAGGTATTGGAGTGGAAGTGATGAGGATCAGCAAAAACCTCTCTGACGGCCGGGCATAGAACTGCAGAAGGATAGAACGACCCTTCCTCCGTTCTTCCTCATTTCCCCTTCAATTGCGTGAAACAACCCTGTGCTCAAACGAGTTTTTTTAGATATTAATCGAACCTCAAGTATATTTCATGAAAATAGGGTTGTAGAGAAACTCTTTGGGGACAAATAGGACTTTGAAAAATGGCTCTAGGACCATTTTGGCTCTTGTTCAAATATTTTTTCGAGATCACCTATTTTTACATTTTCTCAATTTCCAGAAAAATTGTTATTTTTTTTGCTTACATTTTTATTATAGAAAGGCACTAACAAGAGCCACAATTTAATTCCCAAAACAAGTTCCTGCGGTATACAAGCCCTTTAATAAAATGGCCATATTTTGCGGTTCTTAATTACAAAAAGTTCTTGACCGACTACAATTGTTTAAAACTCATTTTTTCCTTCATTCTTAAAAGCTATTATTAACTTTTTTTTTCTTTTTTTCAAACAATTTTTTTTAATTTTCTTCAAACGTGAAAAAACTACTTTTTGGCTAAATTTTGTTCACCATGTTGCTAAATAAAGATATCATTTAAAACCAAAGTTTGTTTCTAATATTTTTCTACTAATTATCACCTTGAGAAAGTCCCATGACAATTTATTTACTCTGAACCTTTTAGTAGATGACCAAGGGAAAGAAGATGTAGATCAGAAAAGCATTGGCTGAAGAAGAAGGTAAAGTCTTTTTTTTTGGTGCTTCGATGAGTTCAAAAAGTTAATCTTTTCACAAATTTTTGTAGATTATGAAATTAAAAACCACCTTCTCACGGTATTATTTGGAGAAGAGTCACATCAATCTGCCACATTCAATAGTTTGTTGTTAATCGAGTAATAAAGGTTACTGCCTGTTGCAATGCGGCATCATTTTAATATTCCATTGGATTTATTATAATAATAATTAGGTTCATAACCTGTTTTCAAAATAATACACTTTCTATATCCTTCAGTAAAAAAAAACAAAAAAATAACTAAATATCATTTCGATGATTCAGTAAAAAGTAAAGAGACAATTGGAAAAAAATAAAATCAAGTCCAATATTTTTAATTTTAAAACACTTTGGTTGTGCACTATCAGCCAAACGACATACACAAAGCTAAAAAAATATCCCATCACAAGTTCGCAAAGCAAATATTTATAGACAAAGTTTTTTTTTTTCCACATTGCCATAAACTGCCAAAGCCATTCTGCTATTCACTTCCTATTAATGCTACCATCCAAAAACAAAAACAAAAAACAGTTAAGGAAGCTCGACTTACCCAATCCTATCAACAAGATAGATTGAAGAAGGAGTTCCCATTCAAGAATTAAAAGCAACCCCCAAAAGCAATGTGCTATTGTGGCATTTAACGACTGCTCTTTCTTCAAACTTAAGAAATTAATAACGAATTACCATCTACTTATAGGTAAAATATATGATATAACTGACAAATGATCTTTAATTAAACATTGAACCCGATACTCAAGGAGTGCCAAAGTATTCAATTTTAAGATAATAAGGCATTATTATATAAGATGATTTCATCTTAATAGTACATAACAAAATATAAGCATTAGTCGTGAAATATTCTCTCGAGTATCCAGTTGTATTATATGAAATGTCGGGGCAAATATAATATAATAAAAGTGATTACAAAAACAATTTATTAATTAGCAATTTGAGCAGAATTATAATTCTGAATTGCGAGCCTGGGTCAATTCTCTCGTTCATGTAAAATTTCTGTTGCTTAAAAATTGAAGTTCTTCTGTACGCACTAGCCAATCAGCAACATATTACCTCCTCCTATCAAGAGTTAGTTCTATTTTCTAATAAGCTGAATCTTTTATACTGTTGATGCAATACAGAAACCTATTTCCTTCCATACACTAGAGTGGAAAGAATGATATAGAGCCCAAAGAAGCATATCTTGATAATTAAATAACATTCATTTGTGTTTTATGAATGCCATTCCAAAAAATTGGCATTTCAGGTCGTCCAACCAGATAAAAACTTTTAAAATGCATTTTGGACATAATTATATAATTACAAAGAATATAAAGTAAAAGCAATTGCTACCACAATTTTCTGAACAGTAGTTACAATCTTTTTTTTTTTGGATAAGAGTATTATTCCCAAGATTGCTATATATTTTTTTATATTGTGATCATGTAACAATTGAAATTAAATGTATTAAATATTGTAATAAATAATTAAAACATGAAAAAAAGTTAAAATAAATAAATAAATTGAGTAATGATTTATTAAATTATTATCTTCTTAAACTATCATATTCCTGTTTTTGAAACCACTTGAAATATCCTTATGTTATAGAATGAATCTATAACTAAAATATCATATAGCCATCATAAGAATTTTATTATAAATTTTGTAAAATAATACTAAATCAATAAAATTATACCTTTCTGAAGTGGAGCCCTCTTGTATTTCTCGAGTCTCTTGACAGCTATTGCTTCAAGGCGGACTCTAGCTGCAGGATATTCCTTTAAGACATCCCACATATCCTTCTTAGAAAGGACAAAGAGGTCACTGTAGCCGACTGAGCGAACAGATGCTGTTCTTCTATTGCCTGCACAGCCAACTTAATTAACAGACAATCTCAGCATGAATTTGCCTAAATTTCTTTAATTGTATGATTTTAAAAAAAAATATTTTAATATAAATTTTTGAACATAAAAATGGACTCCATTGAAAGTTTTGTTTAAGTATGCAGTTTAAATTTATTTCATCCACTACTTTATTAATGTATTCCAATTTAAGAAAACAGAGAAGTTTTAAAGCAAGAAGAAAACCTCAAAATCAATAAAAAATATTTGAAAAAAACAGAATAAGGCATACAATATCAAAACAGGCAAGTTATTGTATAATCAAATATAAAAAAAGAAAAAAAAAAAACATAAAACTTTGATTTGGAATCATGCCAAGCACGCATTATAAATATTAAATTTATATTCACACTAATTGAATACATTAAGAACAGAGACCAAAGAGGGGAAGAGACACCAACTGCCAAACATAATAAGTAGCGAATAGATTACTAGAGAAGTATTAGAAATAATTTCTTCCCATCCAACAGTGAATGCATTTATTAATTCATGATGAAATATGATGATGATGATGATGACATACCAGGCCTTGACCAGTGCCACCAATCATCTCTCTAGGCTTACTCCTTTACCAATAATGCTTTCGCATATGTGCTACCTGTGGCGAAATTCTAATTAATTTATGAGGAACAACTGTGATGAAGGCTCTATTTTCATAGAAATCTATGAAATGTTTAACCAGTTGGCTTTCAATTTTATGTATTAAGATTATTGTAATCTCAAAACTTGAAAATTTTAAGAGCTGTTTGTTACCCCTATCTCTGACAAAATATTGTTATGAGTTTTAAAGAAAAAGTTTATGTCAAACAAGAGTTATTCAAGTGTGTAATCCCCTTTAATCTCTTAAAGTACTTTGTGAAAAAAAAATAAAAATGATAATGCTCTTTAAATTTTTCTATTTTTGTTTTCTTCTCATTGTTCTTATATTTATAAAAAATAAAAATAATTCAATAAATAACATTTGCCATGAAAACATAAGCAATTTACATTAATGAGGAAAAATTGCCTCTTTTTACTTAAACAAACTAAGTGATAGAAAATGATTTAGAATAGATATTCATATCATTGATACTAAACAAAATAGTCTTAAAAATATTTTATTTAACTTTCTTTATTTAATAAATGTGAAAGTCAAAATCTGTTGAGTTGACTAAATCTGTAAATCAATTGTCGCTATAATTTTTTTAAAGAGCAATTCATATAAATGAATGATTTTTTTCATTCAGGATTCAATATTTTTATATTTGTTTTACATAAAATGTTGACTCTTTCCAAATTTTAATTCTTCAACAACTTTGCTAGTATATAGCTATTTTATTACGAATACATAGAACAGAGACGTGCTTGGGGTCTAAACTATGATTGCAAGTAGCTCTGGTTATTGTCGGTCCCATGTTCCTACAGTCTATCCCTCCAGTCAGAGGATTGAGGGGGAGAAGGCTTTAGTCAAACTCTGATTTTTTTTAGCAAGACAATCTATTCTTGATCTTATTTTGGATCTAAGGCATCAAAACTGTCTATTTTGAGAATTGTTCTTCCACCTATGATGATTTTGTCAATCATGCATTTCTTTTTGACTTACTGTTTAACTTTATATCCATTTACCGGTTATCCAAATCATTTTGCTTCTATTACTGGTATCTCAGCAAGTTTATTTGAACCCTTTTGTTTATTTCAAAAGATCACCACTTTACAATTGAGAATCTTAAGAAACACAAGATAAGAGCCTTATCTGTCTTAAGCCTATTCTTTCATAAATTCAAACATTTCTCCTTATATCTGTGGTCCATATTTGGAATTGTTTTTGAGAAACTTCATCAATATCGATTCATACTCTTCAGTAGACAGTTCTGTCTTTTAAATTATAGGCTATTTTAGAAATTGACATACAGAGCATGCTCATCATAATCTACTTCCGATTCTTTTTGAAATCCTAGCATAAGGATGAAAATCTGGTCAAGCATGAATAAAATATTTTTGTTATCACATTAACAGGAAAACAGAGTATGCCAAAGCTTGTTTTACATTGCATGCATTATCCTATTTGCAAGTATATGTAATTTCTGAATATCCTTGTCATCAGAGGAATGAACATTCAGAAAAAATATCTTTTTTTTTTTTTTTAAGTTAACCTTTTAGTGGCTAATGTTCAATCAGGAACAAATGCTTGGAATTTTTTTAAAAATGTTTGTCTTAAATTAAGAACGCATTCAATATTTTAATTTGCTGATATAAAGTTAAAACTTATTTTTGAATTAAAAAACTGAGCAACTTTTTCAAATTTATGTTACAATTTTTGGAAATATAAGAAATATATCTTTTTATCTTTTTTGTTTTAATTTATTTTTATAGCAAAGGTTTCAATTTGATTATAGCAGTAATATATATATTTTTAAATCTTTTTCTTTTCTTAAAATTTATGGTTCCATAAGATTAAACAACAGTTGCCAAATATCAATTATTTTAAATGGTTAGTTAAACTAATTTTCTTTTGTAGAATTTCTTAGAATATTTAAACTTCACAATTTCTCCTCTTAATTTGAGTTACAGAACTAAGACAAATAATTAGACAAAATAACTTAAAAATCACATATATTTTAAAGATAAAATCATAATAAAAGTGCTGTGTGTGAGCTAAAAAGCTTAAAAAATAGATTAAAGGTCATGCTTAAAATTAAAAACAAAACTAACAATGACAAAATAAAAAACAAAAAACAAACAAAAATGGATTAATACTTAAAGATTAATGCAGACATGTTGGAAAATAATTACAAAGAAAAACAAGATATTAAAGAATTAAAGATGCAAATAAATTAATAAAGAAATAAACATTAAAAAAAAATGTTTGCGATGTGGTGATATTTACCCAAATTTTTACCTGCAGTGCCCATATTCAATATGCTAATTTCTCCAAAATAAGAGCCTGCTTTGAGAGTCGCCAAGACGGTTCGACCATTATCAGCGACCACTTGAAGTCTACCTCTATTTACAATGTACATTTCTTTACCGACTTCTCCTGCAAAATTAAAAATATCCTGTATCAAGAATTCAAAATACAAATCTAAACATTAATTAAGAGTATAGAAATTAGGTTTGAAAAATGTTATTTAAAACATTTAATAAATTATGAGCTAATGATTCAAGATATTTCCATCTTCAAGGCTGAAATATACTATTTAAAATCAACTATTACTTTTTTACTTCTCAATTAAAGGAAAAAAACAATGTTGTAGATTAATTGAAAAATTACTTACCAGTGTGCTGTATATAAAAATGTTAATTTTATTAATTAATATTAATAAGTAGAGATCAGATCTTTGTGCAGTAAAAAACCGTAAATCGTGCTGTAAAAAATTCAAATCTTGAAAAACCATGCACTAAGATTCCATAAAGTGTGACAATGTGAATATATACAATTGGTTATTATATGTAACACTTTAAATATGCAAAAATCATCATTTTTGTTTAATTTATGATATAAATATGCATGATATTATAAATTAAACAAAAATTATGATTTTTATTCTTTCAAAACCTCACTGTCAAATTTTCATAAGTATATATATGACTTTTAAAATTATTAAATTTCAGGAAAATAATCACTTTATTATACAATTTATCACTACGTTTCAGGCATACCCTTGCCATTTTCAAGTGATCTTTATCTTCCTCTTTGGCATCCCTATTTATCAGTGCAAGATTATTGTCCTGTTGTTCATATTTACATAAGAAAAATCTTATTTGTAAGATAATTAAGGATTGATAAATTATTTGCCACTTCTATAATTTTGTTTTTATTGAAAACTAGTTTCAAATGTTATACATTTATCTTCAGTTCAAGGTTTAAGTAGTTTATATCAAAGAGAAAAGGTTACATTGGATTATTCTTGCACTGAACTAGAATCTGGCAAGATAGAAAACGACCTGCGCAGAAACTGGCCGCACATGGTGGGGAAGGCTCGTCCCTTCCACTACTACTTGCCCTCCCGTTCTATCATGATAGTTCTGGTTTTTATACATACAAACCTTTATGACATAATGTGTGCTGGATGTATAACCTCTGGTTGGTTGGTGGTAAAAGTATTGATAATAAAGGTATTGTGCGTCTAATGTGAAGAATATGTGTGAAGTGGGAGAGCTCCCTTCCCCTTCGATTCAGCCCTGCCTCCAAATTTTGAAAAGGTTGTTTTCTATCTTAACAGACCATAGTAATGGAAATTTTTCCATGGAAATGGAAAAATTTCCATTACTAGTTCAGTGAAAGAAATATCCAATGTAACCTTTTCTGTTTGATATAATCTACTTAAACCTTGAGCTGAAGATGAATGTATAACATTTGAAACTAGTTTTCAATAAAAACAAAATTATAGAAATGGCCAATAAATCCCTAATTAGATAGATCCTTCTATACTATCATGCATACGTCAACAGATTATCTATAATACCCAAAATGTATGCATACACAATTTTACACTTTTTGGAGTTCTCAATGCATGATTTGAATTTTGAAATGCTTTTTTATTGTATGAAAATCCGGTCTCTATTTTTGTATTCTACGTATCTTGAAACGTAAAACCTCAAATTTTGAGGGAAGTTAAAAGTTTTTTTTTCTTGGTCGATTACAAAGGTCTATTATTGAAAATAATAAACCAAAATCAGCTTAAAAAATAACAATACTTTAAAAAAGATATTGCATATGATATTCAAATTTGGTTCATCAATATGGTTGTAATTTTTTTAATTTTTGTATTTCATTACTTTTGTTAGTAATTCTTGGGTTGAAAGATATTTGAATTTGGTTATTTTAAGTTTGAAGTTTAAAATTTCTTTACATTTAAAAAACTTAAATAAATCTCATTAAAGTTAAATTTCAGCATAAAGCACATTGCGAATGTCTTATTTACATGGAAAGCTGTTTGAGCCTTGTATAAAAGAGTTAAAAAGTCATTGGTGATCTTAAGTTGTACATTTGAGTCCTTAGAGTGGAAGTAACGTCCCTAAATATTAAAGCATAATTAAATAAATATAAGAAGCATTTCTTATCCCTCGTAGATAAATCATTAATAGGAAATCTAAAAGTTTTTCAAAATGAATTAGCTTTTTAATGTGGAAGACAACAAATTCTTGTTTGTATTTATTGGTTTAATAAATAGAACATTAAATACTTATCTTTATTCTTGAGTCTAAAGTTATTTTTTTATTTAAACTAAAGTTTTCAATTCTTGTCAATAATAAAGAAAAATCTTTTCCTGATGTTACTTGGAAATAATTTTGATGTCATATGCTAAAAAAAAGACTGGTATTGCTATAGAACACAGCCTATGCTGATAATAGAATATTCATGAAATTATTAATGGAGTATTTGCATATAAGCGAACCATATTCATATTGATTTCTGATATATTTTCAGCATTTGTGTATATAGAAAAGATTGAGGTTTTGTGTTTAAAGCATATGATTTTTGAAAATCTTTCTAAGCCAGAGCTTTTTAATTTTTTATAACTTGCTATCTGAAATCAAGAAAATTTTTTGTGGCTCATTTTGAAAGAGAATGAGAAAAATTTAAGAAAGAAAGTAAAATATATGATTTAAAAAAAATTATTAAATCACATTAACGCTTAGCATAGATTGTGATATAAATATTATAAATTTTATTTAATAAATTAATTTTGTATTTCAGATGATAACTCTTCTGGTATTATTTTGATAATAATTGTGACGTGGCTGAAAAAAAGTGCTGATAAAATTAATTTTGATATTAAAATATCTAATTAGGGATTGATAAAGTATTATACGAACTAAATTGTAATGATATTGCAGCCAAATTCACAGGCAAAACTAGGAGATCACTAAATCAGAGATTAAAGGGACATATGCATGCATATAATAATAAGACAGGAAATTCCAACTTTGCAATTCATTTAAATGAAAAAACCCATAAATTCATCAAAGACTCAGGAGTTAAATTAATGCATCTTCTTGCAACATCATCTTGAAAACAGTCTCAAATTAAATATATGTAAGAAGCGATTGAAATAATAAAATCCTTCAAATGCAATCCAAATTTTTGCTTAAATGACCAAATAAATATCTCCCATAGTCAAATCTTAAATTTATTCCCATCCATAACAGCAAAACAATTACACACTGGAATTACTGGGAAAACCTGAACCCCCTAAACTGTACTATTTACCTACAAACACATCACATCACCTTTCTTCCAGTACTAGTACAGTGCAAGAACTAACTAATGTAACTTTTTCTATTTGATATAATCTACTTAAACCTTGGTGAGTACCAACATGTATTTGATCTCTTGTTTTAATTAAATTCATAATTCATAAATGCTTTATAATACTAATTCATATTACATTTAATTTAACATGTATAATAATAACAAACTGTATTTTGAATTGCTTATTTTTGAATTTTTGTGTATTTTTAGAACTGAAGATGAATGTATAACATTTGAAACTAATTTTCAATAAAAATAAAATTATAGAAGTGCAGAACAAAAAAAAAAAAAAAAAAAAAAAAAATTTATCATGCAGAACTGTCAACTGATTTAATATTTGCTGTGAACACCACCAGGCTTCCTTGTACGCATATTAAACTATAAATCGGTGGCTCAAAAAGTGATTCTGAATTTTGTAACTAGTTTCTGAAAATAGCACTATCTCGCGATAGTGACTACGTGACTACGTCGCGACGTCTATTGGCGTGGCGTCGGTTACTTGTGAAGATGCCCTTATTCGTACTTCTGAATGTGATAAACTCAGAGTTTTATTTTATAGAGCATTTATGATATTTGAAGCTTTTATATCTAAAATTGATAGAGAATTAGTTAAAAAATCTGATGTGACCTTTTGCAGTTTGGAATTTTCAGTAGAATTTTCAGCCCCCGGTTACTGAATATTATTCCCAATGATATTAAAGTCTCTAATATTAACTTTGAAAAGAATTCGAAGTTTAGACATCTTTTTTTACCAAATTCTATTAGGAGCGAAAAGTAATGTACACCTTCAGATTGCTATTTGATAGCCGAAAATTAATACTTTATTTGGAATGGCATAAAAATCTCTATTACCAAATTTGAAAAGAATACGATTATATTTAAATATATTTTTATTAATAAAATCTGTGTAGAGCTACAAATAAATTACCACTTCCGGTAAGACAATTATAAACAAAATCTAATCAGCTCTTTCCATAAAGGAAAGAAACTTAAATACAAAATTTCTCATCATTTGGTTAATTGGTATTTGACATTCAAACAAAGACACATACGCCTATGCACGCGTGCGCACACACGCCCCCGCCCACACACACACACACACACACACACACACACACACACACACACACACACACACACACAAACACACAAACACGCACACGCACACGCACACGCACACGCACACACACACACACACACAAACACACACACACACACACTCACTCACTCACTCACACACACACACACACACACACACACACACACACACACACACACACACACACACACACACACAAACACACACACACACACACACTCACTCACTCACTCACTCACTCACTCACTCACGCACTCACTCACTCACTCACTCACTCACTCACTCACTCACTCACTCACTCACTCACTCACTCACTCACTCACTCACGCACGCACGCACGCACGCACGCACGGAAGCATGTACGCATACAATTATATAAATGTTAAAAACCGTTACTACGGACCTTGAAACGCGCTTAGCCATGAAAATCTCGATTTTTGATTTTTAGCTCAATTCCTATCCCTCTCTTCTAAGAAGGCGTGAGGTAAAAAAACAAAAACAGCTTTAGGTAAAGTCACATTTTCGGCTTGCCAATTTTAACCAAACTCTATTATAGTATTTATATTAATATAAAAGTCTTATATGCCACATTTGAGATATTTTGCATTATATTTTAATATAATTTTTTATGAAAGTTTATTAAGACCTTCAAGTAAAGTACTAATTCCGGCTAGCCTATTTTAACCAAAATGCAGTATATTATTTATATTGATATAAAAATGTTATATACTAAATTTGAGAAGGTCCGCATTATATTTTAATACATTTTTGATGAAAGTTTATTCTGACCTTCAAATAAAGTAACACTTCCGGTAATCATGTAATGACCAAAAAGGGAGGTTCACAACTAGGTTTTACAATAATCCTAAATACAAAATTTCAACTTTTTACAACCTACTGTTTTTTGTTATGCGAGAAAGGAACGATCGAATGTACGAACAGGCACAGTGGTTCAAAACGCACTTTTTCGGGACAAAACTCCGTCCCGGTCGTTCTATTTATGATAGAGCAACCATCTCAACGTCATTTAGCTCCTAAATAAATTCACTTTAAGTGTGTAGATTACCAAATTTTTTGCTAATTTTTGTTAGTAATTTCTATGATGCTTAGCTCTTTATACGAAGCTTAACGCGTATAGAATTTTTTTCAATGAGTAGATCAAATCCAAAAATCAAAGATCAAAATTTGTCATATAAAAATAGTGTAATCCTTAAATTAAGGTTTTCAGTAAAAAAACCATAGTGAAGTTCTGCCTCCAAGCGAGATATAGCTACAAACGAGTTTTTGTGGGGTATTTTTTTATTTTATATATGTATTTACGTAATGTGATAGCTACTGTTAAAATGATAAACTAGAATGTCAGATAAGATGGAATTGGTATTAAAAGTAAAAAAAATTCTGTCCCGAAACGCTATACAGCTATTTTTTATTTATTTATTTTTTTTTTTTGTTAATTATGACTTAACTAAACTTTTGACGAGTGCAACTCTTGAATTAGACGACAGACAGCCAGAAAGCTCGTGAATATCTGCTTACCTTCAGGTGGGAATAAATAGGAATCCTTATTGAGCCATTTTTCAAGTAAGTACGAGGATTGTCTTGAACATTTGAACACTTTCAAAGCCTCTCTGAAGAACTTAATTTAAAATTTCTAAAAAAATTCAAAGCGAGAAGATTAGTTTGGAACGGAATAACGGAACGTTTTTTCGGAATTAATCTTAATCGATTAAAAACCGTATCTAACCGACTAGACTTTAAGAAGTGGAGTGCTAGACAGTTAAAAATGGCTTGAAAAAAGAGCTTAGGCTGATGATAGATGTACCAAAGCAAGATTTTGGTACTTCTAATGATGAAAAAAAGCAAGGAGATTTTTACAAAATTGGGGTGTTATTTACAAAATAATTGAGATTGACTGTGGAATAAGTGTTGATACAACTATATTTAAAAAAAAAGTCATGAAACGGCTGAATTGTTTGTTTCATTATACCCGTGGTTTTACATATCAATTTCAGTAAACAAAGCATTGACGCATGGGACTTATTATCTTGAAATCAGCATCTCTACCAATTGGAATGTCTGAGGAAGCTCAAGAGTCTCGAAATAAAGATTTTAAATGATTCTGCGAATGTAATAGCAGAAAATGTTCAAAAGAAACGAAGATATTGTAAATAATTTATTGGATTCATTAGATCCAGTTATTTCGAGAATCAGAACTGAATATGATAAATCTTCATTTAAACCATCGAAAAAGAAGCAAAAAACCTCCTGTAAGTTCCAAGAGTGGAAGAAGCTATAGAGATAGATGAGGAGCTCTATACAGATATTTCAGGTATTATGGTTTTAATAATATCGCATATGATAATTAGGTATATTAAATTGCAAAAAATGAAAAATTAAATGAATTCTAAATTTAAGGTTTACTTAAGTTATAATTATAAAAAAAAAGCTGTATGACGTTTCAGGGCAGAATTTTTCTTACTTTTATTATTAATTCCATCTTATCTGACATTCTAGTTTATCATTTTAACAATAGCTATCACATTACGTAATTGCATATATAAAATAAAAAATAAATACAAAAATACCCTACAAAAACACATTTGTAGCTATATCTCGCTTGAGGACAGAACTTCACTATGTTTTTTCTATTGAAAACCTTAATTTAAGGATTAAACTATTTTTCTACGACAATTTTTTTTTGGTCTACTCATTGAAAAAAATTCTATAGCGAAATACGCGTTACGCTTCGCAAAAAGCGTAGAAATTGATGCATAGTTTTAAAATTTTCATGGTATAATCTAGAAACAAAACTAAAATTTTTCGCACACTTTGCACTTCAATATGTTATGTGTTTATTGAAATATGGAAAAAAATATATTATTTTTTCTGTTGCCCCATTAAGGGCCAATATGAATATAATTAGTTTAATGTGGCTTATAACTTTCTAGACAATGGAAACTTACCCTTCCGACAAATATAGTCCCCAGGCGAGAAAAGGACTGGTCGTAGCTTGAGAACCAACTCGCAAAGAAAGCCTGCTTCCGTGTTCTGGAAGATCTCGACCCTCTTCAGCGTGTCCAAGTGGACGTTGATGGCGATCTCTGCCTTCAGTTTGTCTGGAAAATGTAAAGTCGAGATTTAATGGCTTAAGCTTACATATTTTCCATTGTTCGGCGAAACTTAAAATAAATCTTTAAGATTGCAAGGCGGACATACTTCTTTGCATTGATCTGTTTTAAAGAAAAATCTTTAATTGAATTAAATTAATGTTGTTATGGTTCACCCAGACTAAATCATTGAAATAGTTCAGAGCTGCTATAGGTAACATGAAAATGGCCGGGCAGAAGACCATTCATTTCACTGTTTACTGCGACCCATTTTATTTATATATAATTTTCAAAATATTTTATATGCTATTTGGAGGATTTTATAAAAAAAAAAAAAAAAACAGTAATAATTCTTGCCTCATAACTAAAATAATTCAATAAATTATTAAATTTACATTTTCACTTCAACTGTATATTTATATTTCAATTATATAAACTCTTTATATTGGTCCTAGACTGGGCATTGAAAAAAGCTAAACCTAGATTGCGGCAATATCAACTCCGTCATAGGAACCTGCAGCCTACGCTTTACACAACACTCGCTTTTGCCAAAGACCTCGTCATAATTGCTGCCAATGACCGGAACCTGCAATATAATGTAAACATCATGCAAGAAGAGCTGTCCAGCATCAATATGGATATTAACCCGGAATAAACGAAATGCATGATAATAATAAGAAAACCCCAGAGAGTAATGAGAATCCTGAGATTGCAGGGGCAAATCTTGCAACAGGTTCAGGATTTCAAGTATTTGGGTGCCTTGTTGAATGAAAGCGGCTATATGGACGAGTGGGTGACAGAGGTTAGAATCAGCTTGACAATTGATCGATGGTTTGGACACCTCCTAAGGATGAATCCAGGAAGAATCGCGAGGATGACCTATGAGACACGAGTGGAGGGAAGAATACCAAGAGGGAAACCACGGATCACAGGTGCGTGGAGTATTCAGGAAGCGAGGGCTGGACTGGAGCAGGAGGAAAGAGTTGGTACAGGAGAGGGACACTTGGTCCAAGTGGGCACCCTCACACTGCACAGTGGTAAAAGAGGATCGGAGTATGGTGATGATGATTTCAACTATATATATTACATTTATAAGTGTCTATCTTACAGTTACTTCTATTTTAGATAAACATCCTCAGTAGAAGCATTTTGTTTCACCCATGAGTAAATATTGTACCGAGAATTATTATAATGTTACCAGAAAAGTTGATTTCTTATTTTGTAAAAAAAATCAACTTTATCTTTGTTTTATAAATGGGTCTAAACCGATTAAACAAAAGATTTCCTGTAAATTGATAAAAAAAAAAAAAAAAAAATCCATTTTCAAAATATGATATTTTTTGTTGGTTCACTTCCATTTGTATTTATTCTAGGTACCTGGAAGACAGCTGACTGCTTTCTCTTCGTCGGAACACTTCTGCGTGAGCCAGAGATAGTCGAACCACTTGATGACCTTCACCTGAAGGTGGTTCGGCACCCTCCTCATCCGCATATACGTCTTCACACCATCTAGCTTCGCTGTGGAATAACAACTAAAATTAATCACCAATTTTAGAAAATTAAAATGACGGGAGGATGTAAGAGGTCGATTTGAGAAAAGAGAAATTATGTTTATATAATTTGTTTATGTTATAAACAATATATATATATATATATATATATATATATATATATATATATATAAACTTTATGCTTGGCTCATTAAAATATTTATACACGGATTTATTGACAAATAAACAATAACATTATCTATCAAGATTTCTAATGAAACTTTTTAGTTTTTTAACGCCTAAGGTTCGCTCTGAAAGCTGAAAAACTAGTTCTTAAAGGTAAAAGGTGGATTTTATATGTAGGTTCGCTGAAAACAAATATTATTTCAGATGAAAATTAAAAATGCCTGTATTTGTAAATATAAAATTTTCAAAAGGCGGGCATGAGTTATGCTCACACACTGTTCGACTTTCGATTCGACATGATCAACGGATAAGAGAATGTGTAGAATCGAAAATCGAACGGAGTTGTCAAGGGAAAATTCTGACACAAGGGTGGACTTAGCTATTATCTGGTAACTATTTAACGCATGTAATTTATATATTTGCTTAAAAATATGTGTTATTATAAAGTTAATTTCATAATTAATAATAAATAAGTAATTTATGGGTTTAATTCGTCCTGCCAGGGCCGGAACTAGGGTTTTTACCAGATGGTTGAGCTTTATTTTACCGCCACTTCTTTCATCCCCTCTTCAATAAAAGCCAACACTCTTATAACAATATTTTAGATAATCTATTTCGAAGTAAATATCATCATCTCATAACATAATCTCATTTTATTGAATTAAGGTCACTGATAACAGAAGCTCCTTGGTACTTAAACAACAGAATTCTACATACCGATTTAGAACATTATTGAACATATTGAACCAACTATCGACCAGTGTATACGTACTCTTTATTCCCGTTTCCATAATAACCTTCACGGACATCTCAACAGATTGATAGGCAATATGGCTACGGCTTACATGACCGTAAGGAGAAGGCTAAAAAGGAGCTGGATGAGAGATCTCCTTTCCTGGGTACTATCCTTCCTCATGCCCATCATGCCGTATATATATTATACCCATAACCATTTGCTTATTGCCACTCTTCTGTTAGACGGGTGCGAATATATAGTTAACAGATAAAAAAAGAAAAAAAAGGGCACAAAAATCAAAAAACGGAAACCAATACTTTTATTTTATCTAAAAATAAAGTTTCACTGAAAATTTGCCACCCTCTGAATCCTGCCTTCCAGAGAAATGGCCTGCCATCTTTGCTCCCTCTAACTCCGGCCCTGTCCCCAGCTTCTCATGCTATTTTTCACTTTATACTTAATTTGCATTTTATGCAATAAAAAATTGCAGACATAATTATTAATAATTAATTAGTCGTCTATAACATGCACTATATACATTTGATAAAGCTGAACTTCAGTACAGTAATAGAATATACGTCTTAAAACATTGATGAAAAAGATTATGAAATTCAGGATTTTATTTCAATATATAACGACGTTCATATCATATTTATTTAATAAATTTTGTAAATCGACGGATAGAGAACTGGATCTGGATTAGTTGTATTTTTTAAACTTTAACCTATTTTCGTGCGAATCTACGCTGAAAACCCTTAAAAAATACGCTGTGCTAATGCATCCTTAGGTTTACTTGTGTGTAATAAAGAGGTTAAAATCCCTTCTGGAAAGGGTTTGCCTTTCTTTAGCAATACATATCAGTATTGCGGGTTAGCATCAGGATACTAACCATAAATGTTAATCATAAAGAACAAATTTGGAAGATTATATTCACAAATTAAAGTATTCATAAAATTTCTAATTTAAAACTTTTTACTATTTATTAGGTACTAATTGAAAAGAATTCTCAGAATTATTATAATGTACTCGAATTTATAGATATTGATATTCCTAAAGTTTGCAAGTACTTGTCTGGAGTAGTGGATTTATCAATGTTAAATGTCTTTGATAATTACTTTATCTCTTTTTCAATTTGAACTTTTCCAACAAAAATTTCATAAACGAATTGTTTGTATATTTTTTTTGTGTGACATTTTTATTGTAATTGGAAATATTAAACGCAAACCTAAAGGCAACAATCCCAGGAAAAAAAGCTGGAAGCTATCGGATATCTAAAAATTTCATTGGTGCAATGAATGTTGTTTCTTCCTCTCTTAGGAAATCTCTTATCGTGTTCCAACTAAGTATATTCGTGATTAGTTAATTACTAATAGCATTTAAGTAATACTTCGTGAAAGTTCTCAACAAATGAGTGGTTTATGACAAAAAAATCTTGAAGGGTAGTGTCGCACATTTGTTTTCTTAAAATAAATCAATATTTTTTTTAACAGCTCAAATTAGTTATCACATTGTTTCTGGCCAGTTGAAGACGGAAACTAAAGTCAGTTTTGTAATCAAAATTTGTTCATATGTACTTAACTTGAATGATGGGTGGACTTAAACCTTAAGGTAATATTTAGAAAGAAAAATGCAGTAATTAGGGCGCAATTTTTTTTTATATTTCTAATTAAAAGTTTCATAGCTAAGGTTAGATTAGGCCAACGGCCAACGGCCAACACGTGCTGCGACCAAGTGTGAAGTTATTGAGAACGAGGCAAGATACGGCAGTTGCTCATAGCTTTATTTGCTTTCTATGATCTATCTATAGTTTGAACCTGTGTAGCAATGTAATTTTTTGATCTACAGCCCAGTCTTTATACGATAATATGCTTGTATTTCTCATATATCTTTGTTCTATGAAGTCAGAAAAAGAGTTGACGAAAAGATCTCCCATGTCAAACCCATTTAAAATTTAACTTAGTATTAGGTATCATTGGGCACTGACTCCCTCGCAGACGACTTACCAATGGCAATGCCGTCGTCACCTTTAAGTAACGAATGTGAAAAATCGCATTTATCGAATCTCTTAGTTTTGTTAATTTACCAGAAGCATTTATGCAAAATAAAATCTTATAAACACGAATCTAGGGCTCAGAAAAATAAAAAGCCTCATAAATAAAAAAAAAACTTGTTCGCAATGGGGAAGATAAAAGTTAAACATTGAGTCCTGTATTGGTCTCCTGAAAATTTATTACGTTCACATTTGTTAGATAAACGCGGTTAAGACGATGTGGTAATTATCTCATTCAGGTTGTCGCTAACTGAGCGACATATTTAGGCCGGTATAGCTTCCTCACCATTTCTATTGGGAACATAACTACATATATTTCAAGGTCAATGATTAGTCGTCTGAGTATAAAATCTAAGAAACTCGCCTAATAAAAGATAAGCGTGTCAAGAAATATCCGTTTGGTTATGCATAAGCGAAAGTAGTCTGTGGAATTTAACAATACTAATACTGAATCATTTGTACACTAATCTCGCAACTTTTCTTAAGTTTTGTACCAAATCGGAAGATTTGTACCAAAACTTAATTTCGAAATATAGGCGTGTCAAAAAAAAAAATATATGTTTGCGTATGCGTAAGCGAAAATAGTGAATGAAATTTTACAAAATTGATAATTAACTATTTTTATACCAGTCCCCACATTTCCTCTAAATTTAGACCAATTCTGGCCCGTCGTTTTTGAAATATTGGTCAAGAAAAATGCGTCTGTGCATGCGTAAGCGAAATCATAGGATGTAATTTGATAAAATTGAAATGGGACTACCTAGGCACCAAACCTCACAATTCCTGAAAATTTCATAAAAATCGGATTAACGATAGTAGGTATTAGGCCCGTCACAAGGATTTGACTTCAGACAGACAGACAAGGAACATAAAACGGAAGTAGAAATGTTCGATTCTGAGGACATTTTTTTTCATAACCCAAATGAATACAAAGCTTCCTTACCTTCGGCAGTGAGGAACCAACACCAACAACAACAAGGAACGAACAAGAAGCATCGTTTTTAGCTCCCTCAAATGCCGAATTATACTGTTGAGAATTTTAATTAATTATTAAATATTAAACAATTATTTCCGACATAATCATATCTACGGTTTTCCTGAGCATTATCGACATGATTTTTTTTTTAAAGTATACCATGGTTATTATAGATCTCGACACCTATCTCTACCTGTAATCACCGCTGGGCTCCTGTAATAAATATAAGGAGATTAATATCCTGCGATAAAGGATTGTTGGGAAATCGGAGTAGGGTGAAGGGCCAAGAAGTCCCTAACGACAATATAACTGTCATAAGGGCCGCCGTTGGCCAACTTCTGATAGCTCTCGTTTATATTGAGTGGCCTCCGGACCTGTTCGCTCCCTCCGCCTCTTGCAATACATCATCTTCGGGGGTTGACGCAACTAGGATTCGGAAGGCTATGGGTAATGAAAATAATTGTTAGCCAAGTTTGTCGTTTGTAAGGTTATTGTTGATTTGTTTTTGTTTATATAGTTATTGTTTTCTATCAGATATTACAAATGAGAAATTCTCATAGGCAATAATCATTTCAAAACTTCGAGACATTGGTATACGTTGACTTTTTTTATATTCGTAAAGACATGTGTAGCAGTACCTAAGCAAGAACTAACGAGATTATGTTGTAAAAACCCTTATATATATATATATATATATATATATATATATATCTTATATATAAAAATTAATGTGGGTTTGTTTGTTCGTATTTTATGCGCTGCCATACCGTTCATCCAATTGCAATGAAACTTCGTCAACTCATCGCTTCCACTTTCGTGAATGTAATAGGCAGACTGGTTTTGAAAAGATTCGTAAATATAAGTCGTTAAAAATTATTTCTAAAGCCCAAGAAAAAAATAGTTTTTCGAATAACTCAAAAACTATACACCTGGAAAACTACAGGTGCTCATTTGAAAGATAATTAAATTCTATACAAAACAAAACAAAATCATCTAAGCTGGACCAATATCAGCAAAAATACTAAAAATATAAAAACAATGTATAAAAGCATATTGAACATTGTATCCATGTTTTCAGAGCAGGTCCGTCCGGCCGTCGTCCGCCGATTAGAAAATCATAACTCGGTCATTTATAAAGATGGAGGAGAAATGTAAGTTGTTTTGGAATCAGCATAAGGCATTAAAAAAAAAAAAAAGGAAATAAATATCTATATCTATAAATGCTTTTGGTTTATTATTTTCAATAATAGATCATTGCAATCGACCAAAGCAAACATTTTTGTAACTCTCCCTCAAAATTTGAGATTTTACGTTTCAGGATACGTAGAATCCAAATATCGAATAAAAACACCCGCGGCTTTTCTCGGAGACTATAAGCCCGATTTTCTTGAGATTCGACACCAATGCCACAGGTCGATCCTCGGAACTTGACATTACCATCCGTCTGTTTGTTTCAAAATGGCGGCCGGTTAGAGATCTTATAAGCCCATAACTCAAGTGTGCAGATTAAATTTAGAAAATCCATGTTTTTCGCATGGCCAGTTGTATGTTGCATGCTCGCGAGTCGGACAGCCAACACATTTATTTGCCTTCGCCCAAGGCGGAAAAAAAAAAATATTGTCTATACTGAAGCATTTGAATAATAAAGTAAAAAAAAATAAAATGAATATCATTAAAACCTAGTATTCATGCAGTATATAATTCTATTTCAATGAATGTATTTATTATCGATGTGAAGATAAATATCATTCTTTTTTCTATTCATTTCTATTTCTTTTTCATTCTGTTATTTTATCATTATTTCTTAATTTCTTCTGCGGCAGCAACGCGCCGGGTACCAGCTAGTATATTTATATATATATATATATATATATATATATATATATATATATATATATATATATATATCCAACGGACATTACTAAGCCAGGTCTCTCTCTCATGTGAAATGAAGTACCAGACCGTAGTCTTTGTAATTTTATTTATTTGTTTTCTTTTAGATTTTTATAAACTTTATTAATTCATTTTTACTGGGTACAAAAAAATCTGTACGTTTCCTCTTTTAATCCTTAATATCTAACAAAAACTACTGTGTAATCTATCTTATTCCTTTTAAATCAGAATTTTATATTTCCTTTTGCTATTATTGCTTTATTTTATTTCCTCATGTCTTTATGTTTTACATTAAAAAAACAAAAACAAAAATGAATGGCATGAGAGAGGTGAGGGAGAATGATATATAGCGGGATCTACTCCTGACTTGCTGTGATTTGATTTTTGTCAAGGTCACTCATCCAGCTCCTTTTTAGTAATCGTGCAGGTGAAGATGTGTGAAGTTATTTTACAGATGTACCGAGGCGCCAGTCTAATAGTTCCAAATGTTTTGAATCATAGGCGTTGGTCCCAATGGATTTAAATGAGTATTTATATGTGTGTAGTTTCTGTTTGATTTTTAACTTTTATGCCTATTTTAAATCCAGTTTAATGAAAGATCTAATCGATTTTTTAAAATATACGAAATAAGAAAGTTTTCTTGAACCTCGTCCGATTACGCACCATTGTCGTAAATGAAGTTATTAAGTCAGAAACGCCATTAAGAGAATCGGAAAATTAAAGAATTAAAAGGGGAAGATTCTGATTCTAAGCGGGTTGCACTAGTTTGGTTAAAGAAAAAAAAAATAAAATAAAGGCTTTTTGCCTGAGATGTCTAAAACAGACTGCCCTCTTCCACCTAATTGAAACCTTTTCGCAATAAATCCCGGAAAAAATCAGGCACAATACTAGGTAGTAATATAACAACCAAATCTGTCATTAATGAAACGTTTAATTAATTAAACTATTTTGAACTATTATTTCAAATTAGTAATAACAATTATAAATGCTAATTGAAGTATCCAGTTTTGGTTATTTCAGTTGCCTCTGGACTGAGTAGATCTCACAGCGGCCAGTCCAGCACTCAGTCTGTCAGGACAAAATGTTGATGATTTATGATACTCTTCTTCAAACAATACGTCATACTGTTATTAAGAAGATTGTGTCAAGTAATACCCTGATTGCCAAACTATGTATAGCTTGACCTGGTTTGGGACATCCTTTTCCCCTTCTTCAAAATTTGGTAATAAATTTTTATTAACTTTAGCAATTGTATTGGGAACTTGCTGTTGTTAGTGTTGCTAATTATTGTACCTAAATATGAGAAGTCCTCGACAATCTCAAGCTTCTCGCCGTTTCAAATTTTTTTCATCGAATAATAATATCTTTCATTTTTAGTTTTTTTTTTTTTTTTTTTAATAAGCAGGAGAGATTAGAACTTTAAATTGAAATTAATTGTCTTCTCCAGTTTAAGTTTATTAGATACCATACTCTCGCTCATGTATCGGAGAAAAATTGATCTTGCATTATAATGCTCAAGTAGCAAGAATCGTACTCTAGTGCCTGGAGGAAAATGAGATTACAGACCTTATCTGTGGTGGGACATCTCTCTTGACATGAATACATAGAAACTTTGTGGTATCTTCTCAGGACACGTGTTACCAACTTTCTCCATCTCTAACTACAACCGATCCGAATCGCTCATACCAAAAATGAATAAAGAATATATTTAAACTAATGAAATTGATCATCGCTTCCAACAGGAGCATAGTACAACTGCGTTCAAGTGCCTATCATCATTATAAAAATTTCGTAGCTTCCAAAATAAAGTTGTTAACAAGACACCTCAAGAAATCGCACTTAGGGGAGAGATGATGAAAGCCATTTCTCCATCCAGAAATTTTTAAATATTTTTTTGAGGCTCCTAAAGATGTGAATTATTATCATATTTGTAAACAGATTATTACACAATGGTTTATATTTCCAAATAGTAATATTTAAAAAATATCTGGTCCGTCTATTCATAGGACTTTCCGTATTGCTTTCGTTTACAGTTTAGATAATTAGATTATCTTTTAAATGAGCATTTGGAATGTTTGGGGAAAGGAATATGTGCAGAATACTTTATAAATGATATCGACCAAGTTCAGCAAAAAAATAAAGCATTATGCACCTGAAGTGATGGAGCAGAAATCTGAAGCTTGTCTCACGATGGTCGCTGTGAGAGTGCCGAACTGTGAACGTTAAGAAGAAACAGTGGAAACTGTGTCAATACAAGAAGGCCGAGATGGTCAGGGCATGTAATCAAAGGGTGAAATGGTAGAGAGGAAAATATTGGGTGTGCACATCAGTCGGAAAAGAAAAAGGAAAGACCAAGAAGCTGAAGGAAGTGCATAAATAATCCAAGGAAGGAGGAATTAGAGAGATGCGAGGAAATCAGAAGTCCGCAATTGATAAGTCAGGAAGACTAGGGTCAGGCTGACCTATAACGTCGGAGAATTAGTCTACAAAGTTCATTACGGCATATCTCAGCTAATACTGATCCGATTTAAATGTTCTTTTTTGGGGGGAGGTTTTGTAGAGAATTTCATCACCTCGATTAATCATAACTAAGGCCAAATCTTTACATCTATCTACATAAATGGCCGAGTTGTGGTTGATATACGTTGATATACTTTGATATACCTTAATACCTACCTGATATACCTTTTGTTTCACGTCACATTGTTTGTAATAAATTAAATTTTTCTAACTGTAACATTAAAGAAATTAAATAAAAAAATCGGACAGAGGTTGTGTTTATCTTACATTCGCGGGGTTTAAAGCCGTATAATAACTTAGGATGCTCATTTTTAAGCAAAAAATAAAATGATACTACTGTTGAGATAAATTTTATTCTGCGAAAGTTGAATTGTGTACATTAAGCGAGTAAACAATAACTAACATCAAAATCATCAAATTGAAATATTTTCATTAGTCACAAGTGAACGAGAAGCGCTAAGGTTATCAACTCAACGCCAATTGGCCAAAATGACCCCCTTACTGTATTTTCGCCTTTAGTCCAACTACAAAAATTCTTTTTGCAATCTCTAATAGTAAATTTTCTATGTTAAATTATACCAATGCTTGCTTTCTAGGATTTATAGAAGCGAAGATATGAATGCTTAAAAACTACACCAAAAGCGTCTTAACAAATGCTGTAAATGTAACACCATTGAAGACACAATACACGTTATCGTTAAATGCAGCAAATACCACAGATATGGGATAAAATACCCTGATATACAAAACCATAACATATTTCTCCAAAAAGTTGCAAATATGGATGGGAACATGAAACAATCTTTATGTCGGTTCATAGAAGAAAGTGCCATAGAATTCTAAAAACCAACTAAATTACCATCTATTAACTAACATGATAATATAATATAGGACTTCAATGGCTGTATAGGACTTCAATGGAAGTATTAAGCCAAAAAACTTAAAAAAAAAAAAAATGCGTCTTAAAATTTTTCTGTGCTAATATCCGAGACGGAGGAACGTAATTCTATGTTGAAAAAAGAATATATTTAAGCAAACAAAATAGCCATGATTGTGAATCATACTTATATTACTGTAATTTGTACAATTTGTTTTTATAAAAATCATTGATATAAAGACCTAAAACAGTTGGTATGAGTTAACTCTCAATAAATTGATGATTACCTTTGCGTAAAAACAATACTTCCCTCGAAATGCTTAAAACGAATCAGCTAGTTTAGATCAAGCAGCATTATTATTAGTGATTTATTACCGGCCCTTAATTACATCAAGATATACAAATAAAAAAAAAAGGTTTAAAGTAAGATATTTTACTGCTTTCAAGTAAACACTATATTAGTATTTGCATTACCGTATCCACAAATTATGTATGAGGAAAAAAGCAACAAAACACGGAGTGGGAGTTTATTTTTCATAACTTAAAAAAAGAAGTCTATTAGAGGAAAGGTGCATTAGACTGAGGGAAAGAGGTTACTTGCCCCCCCCCAGGGCCTAAGTAAGTTTTTGTGTTTATAAAAGGAAGCTAATGGTCTGATAAAAGTGTTTGCTTATTTGAAATGATTACGGGCTTGTTTTTGGCCCCGGTTATTTGGTGAAAAGAGGGGGTACCCGAGTCAGTAATTGCTTTCTCCAAAAGCACGGGCGAATAAAATAGCAATTATCCGAGGATGAGCAAGAAGCAAACATGGCCGTTGTTATTATAATGCTTTGTCGGGACTTCTCTCTTTGATCAAGGCTCCTCCTTTAATAAGTCATTCTGTTCAATAACATTTCATATAGCACCGTTTGATTGGAGATCAAACGGTTCACTGGAGTATCATAAAAGAAATATTCTAAAAATTAATTGGGTTATCCATGGAAGTTTCCTTAGCAAAAGCCTCAAGTCATAGTAAGTAAATGATTGGTAGACGTTTAGCCAGTTCCAGCAGGACGATTCAGACATAGGCGTCCGGGACACATACCGAAAATGTGAAATTATTTCTGGATATTAAACAGCAATACTTGATT
The DNA here is from genome assembly GCA_948150685.1 of Rhaphigaster nebulosa. Taxonomy (NCBI): domain Eukaryota; kingdom Metazoa; phylum Arthropoda; class Insecta; order Hemiptera; family Pentatomidae; genus Rhaphigaster; species Rhaphigaster nebulosa. The sequence continues at coordinate 21,322,275 of OX411309.1, forward strand.
GTGGTGGTGCTTATACTCTATGACATGGTTTACACCGAATTGAGAAGCCCGCTCCTCAAGTTTACGAATGATTCATTTAGGTTTTTCATAGAGATCACGACTGGTTACATCAACACAGTCTAGGAAGTGGGATGCCTCGCTAGTCTTGTCCCTAATGGATTGGCTGTGTATCTTTTGTTTATTTAAGGGTTATGTCTGTTTGAAGGATTCCGTTAAGATTTTGAAGGTATGAGAAGTTTCTACTCGTATTTAATGGTTTATACCAAAGAAGGATTTCGGTTGCAATCTTTTTTTGTATACTGAGTAAATTTCATTATTATGCAAATCCAGTGGAGGATCCAGGAATTTTCTGAGAGGGGGAAGGGCCGCATCTATGTACCACGTCCTCCACTCTAATCCTTTCCCCTCTTCTAGAAAATTAGAAAAGTTAAAAGCTTTGCTCATGTTTTAAAATGCACATTAATCAGTCAAAATAATATTGTTATATCAATAGAAGACGCTGTTATGTAATAGAAAATAGTTTTCAAGATTTTTTTCACCACATTCCAAGAGGGAGAAAAAAACTTCTGGATCCGCCAGTGCGTGGATCCTTATTTATTCCAGCTAATCTACAGTTTCTTTTTTTAGCACTTTTGCTATCAGTGAAACCCCACACTTCTTCATAAGTTTTATCTATTGATAACACTACTTCTTTAATGGCTGTTTATTTATTTCTCTATACCGGGTCTTTCGGTTATACGAGTTCGGCAGTGGCGGTATATAACATGAACACTGAACTTATACCACCCCTGCTCGGAAACATGTCAATAAAATCCACTTAAATAGATTCTTTAATGGCTGTCAATGTAGCTTACTATCAACTACTATCTGTAAAATTTATTAAGTTTTAGTGCTGAGGGTGATGCTGTAGTGTGTGATGCACAGCAATACGTTAAAAACCGTACTACTTTTCTGTCAGGCTCAAAGGTTTAGAATTTCCCAATAGATAACCGTAAGTAATAATAAACAAGTGTTTCGGAATAATAATAATGATATCGCAAGCGCATATTTAAACAAAATATAAATGATAAATGCTGATTTTGTAAAGTGGCGATAGAGTCCATTCAGCATATTGGCAGGAAAGGAATATCCAGAAAGGCATAATAACTTGGCAAAAGTAATTCGCCAAAGTCTTTCCAAAAGTTACAACTTTATAGAAGTATACTATAAACCACCATTATACTCCGCAGTACAGACTATACAGTGCCATATAATAAACCGGATATACTGGTACTACGAAAAGTGGAAAAGACGGCTACAATAATTGAAATAGGAGTTCCCAGTGATGACAATATGCATAAGGTGGTTGGAGAGAAGATAAGAAAGTATCAACAGCTCTGTGAAGAACTGAAGCAACTATACCGCCTAAAAGAAGGCAAAGTGTTGTCCTTTATCATTTCCAGTAACGGGTTGGTCCCAGAAGAGACGATTAGAAGCTGCTAAGAATTGGAACTTGCTGATTATATCTTGGAAGAAGGGCAGAGGGCCGTGTTACTAGGGACAGCCAGGATTGTCAGGATAAGTGAATTTTCCCAGTATAGACTGAGGAGTGAGAAATTCGGAAATAATAATAATAATAATATATATAATAATAATTATATATATATATATATATATATATATATATATATATATATATATATATATATATATTTTTGACTCTGATGTAATGATCCCACAAAACAATTTATATTGTTCGTCTGTCATTATAAATGGCCGAGATATGAGGGTATAAATCCTCTAATTAGCCGTCATTTTGTTTGAAAATATCGATTTCTGATCATCATTCTGACGTGTGTCTTTTGTGCCAAATCAAAAAAAAAAAAATATCGGCCCAGTAGTGTCGGAGAATGCCGTGGACGGATTTTTTTAAGTTAGATTTTTGGATTCTACGTGTCTTGAAACGTAAAACATCAAATTTCGGAGTAGGAAATATTTTTCTTTTCTCAGTTGATTTCAAAGATTTAGTATTGAAAATAATAAACCAGTACAATAGGTGTGTTGTACAATCATGCACTTAATAAAAAATTGACAACTTTATTAAACATCCTACACAATATCAATGGAGTATTACTGTCGAAATATTACGACACGTTTATAACATGTTAATAGCAATCTGAAGATAAACACGGTTTATTAATTAGAACACCCCATATTGGTTGGATGTGAAGGCTACATGAATTTAAAATTTGGTTTATTTATTAAAACGATCCAATCCTCAATCCCATTTCTTGCTGATCTGGCCCAAACTAGATTTATCTCCTTTGATTCCAAACTCTTGCCCACAGCAACCCAATTGTTCGTAACCTTTCATCGCTAAGTATTCCTAAAGACCCTCCGAGGAGTCTGAAAAGAAGATGGCCAGGGGTTCTTCTAACTTAGAGTAATCATTGAAGTGCTACCGATGTATAGTTTCTTTATAAGTCATTATCATGTCTTATACTCTTACTTCACATTTACTTTTTGTGAATTCCAATTAATGAATTTAAAAAAATATATTATATGAATAAGTAACATCAACCTATTTTTGTTTTATTATTTTGTTTAATGAATCTTTGTAGTCGACCAATAAAAAAAAATGCTTAACCCTCCCTCAAAATGTGAGATTTTACGTTTCTAGATACGTGGAATCCAAAAATAAACTAAAAAAACAACAAAAAAAAACGATCTAAATTATTCTTTTATGGCTTACTATTTCCAAATAGTTGTATAACCAATACTTATATAGTTGGAGCGAATATATTATTATATATTTGTTTTTTGAATGGCTTTGGTATAAATATAGATTCCTTTCTTCATTAATGACCAAGCAATGGGCATATGAAACCTTTAAAATCAGTCACAATTTTGAAGCGAAATAGAGGATGGTAATATCAAGCTCCAAAGATCATCCTGGGGTGTTCTGTGACTCGCCAAATCTGATAAAACTCGGTCCAGTACTTTTGGAGAAAAACTGCAGACGGTGCTTGAAACGTAAAATCTCAAATTTTAAGGAAGGGGAGGATAAAACCTTTTTAACATAATTCTCACTTTTTTTCGTGATGGTTATATTTTCTTCTTCAACTGTCTACAATTTGTGTATGTGAGTGAGCATTCTAGCGGGACTACTTTTTCTTCTTTTTTTTTTTTTAATCCCTTAATTATTATTTATTGCTAAGCTGGTTAATCATTCAGCAGTAATATAATAATATAATAAAATAGGATATAAAGATATGATATGATGAACTGATATAGGGACAGCTGTGAGGCAGAAATAGCGGTGGATCGATGGGAGGTCTAAAAATAGCCTGTACCGGGAGCCCCTACAACTCGGATACAGTCTTCCACCATCCTTAATTCCCAGCCAATTACTGTATCCTGTCTACAGTATGTTTTTTAATTTTTTTCTTATTATTGTTCAGGATAAAGAAAAGGGTCAGGGAAACCTAGAATGATGCAAGTAACGCTCTTTAGAGCAATTTTTATTCATTCTAAATCTGTTGGATAAATGTTAGTATGTACTGGTGGAGAATCGTAAAGGAATTTTAAATCAAATAAATAGTGCATGTATGCTATTCGAGGAAAGTTAAAGAAAATGTATCTGGAGTGTCTCCCACACGACTTCCTTTACCGGGCGCTTTAAACCATTACAAAAATTGTTTGATTTTTCTTTTGCTAATATTGGTCCAACTTCGATGATGGTTTTTATTTTTTGCTTTGTATGGAATTTAATTCTCTTTCAAATATTAATTAGACAGTTTACAATAGAATGTATACTTTTTGAGTTATAAAATTTTCCTTTCGTCTTAACTATTTTTTCCTATTTTTTCTCGTAAAAGTACATAATAAGTGCTAGTTAAAGGGCTTTAAGGAGAACACTTTAGGCAAGTCTCATCAAAATCGTTAGAGTCGTTTTGGGCGCTACAGTCTGACACAAAAAACATTTTTTCCGGATCTTAAGCAGATGCTATTTTCCACAGAGTGCTTGATTTCTTGCACATGCATTAAAGGTAGGAATGCTACAAAACAAAAAAAAAAGTAACGAAATCGGCCCACTGGTTCAAGCGATAATCGCAGCACAGGTAGACTGGCCTATGGCTGAAAATGTGTTTTTTTTTTGGACTCAGAGGACCCAGAAACGCGTAGATCTTTTTTGAATAACGCCTCAAATGATTTTGATGAAACTTGCCTAAAGTCTTCACCTCAAAGCCTTTTATCTTTTCATATACGTAGCACATCACCGAGAATATGCAAGGAAGTTATAACAAAATTTTTATTTTTTTTATTTTCGTAAAACTCAATAAGTTGGCATTTTATGTTGAATTGTGTATACAATTACATAAAAGGTAATAAAATTCTCTACAAAAAAAAAAAAAAAATAATCATCGAAATCGGACCAGTATTAGCTAAGATATAGCATATTGAACTTAACAGAAGTGCCACTTAATATCATCCATTAACACGAAACTGAAACTACATATTTAATGTAGGTATAAACTTGAGATGCTAAATAACGTTTTTCGCTAAAATCCATTTACCGGAAGTGTCACTTTATATCATTGGTTTTACAATTTTATCGAAAATGGCTTTAACCATTTATATGAAAAACGTTATACCAATGTACAATTAAATGATCATTAATATACGTTAAGATTTATCCTCATTCAAATAGTCTGTCAGGGTATAAATCCCGAATTATCTAAATAGCTTCTTCTAAAGTATCTTCACTTTTGTTTAGTTGAAATAATTAATCTCCTCTCATTGTTAGTAGAAATGAAAAATAGATAAATATAGACTGGGAGAAATATTTTCTTAGATAATAAACAAATGTCCGGAAATAAGAGTAGTAATATATATGTATAAGATACCGTCGGAGAGAAGTTAAAGATTTTGTTAAAATCATTATCTAACATATAAAGTCGTAAAAAGTAATGGCGAGTGACGAAAACGCATTAAGTTAAGTGATTGTTGTAAAAAATAATTTATACTTTAATATTATTTAATGGAAGCTAAATGTTTCCATGAAAATTAAATGAAAACTTTTAAAATTTATTTCAAATAAGGAGCTAAGTGGAAGTGTTGCGCACACCAGATTTTTTTTTAAATTTTATATAAAATATAAACTCATAAAAAGTAGCGATTGGAATCAAATTCAATATGTCATAAATAAATTATTTTTAGGCTGTTTTACAAGTTTCTATTCTTAGCTCAAGCCGTAATTAAAGATACAAATATTTAACCAAATTATTAGAAGTTGATATAGCATGGTTTCGCTTTACCTCAAAAATTCTTTTTCCTGTTTTTCTCTAGTAAATTTTGCCAAGTTCATTCCTTTTCAACAGCCACCGGTAGCCTGGTTTCTTATTAACATTCCACCTTCCTTGATACCTTCATTCCATTTCGTTTATACCTTCGTGAAATATTTCTCCTCGCGTTTCATTGTCTGCAACCTGATTTCAGGCCTTAATGGAAAAAATCTATTTTTGGTTTCAAAGCTAAGATCTGGAACCTTTACATGATACTTTCTGTTAAACTTCTACTTAAAAGTATGAATTTGATCGCCTAAAATTAGATAATGAGATATCGTGTCCAAAAATTACGAATTTTTACATCAGCTAAACCCGGATATGTTTTTTTGCAGTTTATTCTGTAATCATGTAATCTGTTAATTATCACAATTAGTATGTAAAATGTTTATCGTTTTTTTTTTCGTTTATGATATTTTTTATTTATAAAGCTCTCAATATAGGATGAGTGACAATCCCATTCTTTATTACGTCTCGCCTGTTATGCCAATCTTTTATGAACATTGTGTTATTTAGTATTCTCACCAGAACTTTAATACTTTTTTTTTACTGTCAAGTGTTTGTCAAGCACTGATTGCTTAGTTTTAAAAACAATATTGTGTTTAACACTGTATTTTATTTATTTATTTATTAAAAGCTATAATTTTCGAAGTGGTAAATCATCATTGGTTATAGTGAAGGTTTCTCCATCAGTTTCATTTTATTTTATTATTTCGCAAAGATTGGGACCAACTGGAAGAATGTTCCACCTAATTCGGAGAGATTTTCTCGACAGAAGAGAGGTAACCAAAAAGACGATTTTGTCCGTCTACGGGTCAACGTTTCTGCCTATCTTTTCCTACTCCTCGGAGTCATGGACCCTCACCTCCAAACACAAGCGGCAGATCTTGACAATGGAGATAAGGTACTTGAGAAAGGCTGAAGGGAAGACAAGGAGAGACAGGATCCGCAATACAACAATCAGGTCAAACCTCGAGGTACTGCCAGTGGAAACCACGCTAGAGGAGCATAAACTGCGGTGGTTTGGGCACCTCCTCAGAAGAATTACATACGAGACACAAGTGGAGGGAGCAAGACCTAGAGGAAGACCTCGGATAACCTGGGAAGAAGGTATGAGGGAGGCATTCAGGAAGCGAAGGATGGACTGGAGCAGGAGGAGAGGAGAGCTGGTACGGGAAAGAGACACATGGTCCAGGCTACATAGTGGGCATCCTTACACTGCACAACGGTAAAAAAAAGGATAGGATTATGATGATGATGTAAATGGAAAATTTATTTGAAATTACTTAATGAAATTCGTACTTTCTGCGAACAGAAAAAAAACTAAAAGAAATGCTTTTTTACAGTTTACTTTGGCTAAAACCATAATAAAACTACCAATTTCGATTTCCGGGTAATGATTGATATTCATAATATTTTGCACTTCCATGTTTTTGAAGGTGCTAAACACGAATTTGAGGTCTGAAAACAAGAGTAAATTAACTACAAAATTCGTCTACATTTTTTAAAATTATTTTTTTAGGACATCTATTTCATCCTCTTCAATGTTCTGTGGTTGGGTGTGCCCCAGGAATGTATTTCGACTTCAGGGACCATCCACGGCTGATATAACAGAATAAATAATTATTTGCCTAAATAAATATTTGAAAATCTGGTTATAATTCATGCCGTATTCGTGGTTATAATACGTATAATACAAGTATTGGTGAAAAGAATTTTTTTCATAATTTTATTTGATAATTGTGATAGAATGTGTTCAATGTCACACAACCGTAATTACTAAATAGCTTTCCCAACTCAAAATTTTTTGATTGTGATAAAGCCATTTTTCCATAGCTCATATGAAATCAAGGCAACTTCTACCTTACTATTTATATTTGGTTAAGCAAATTGATGCTCAAAGTGATATAAAAATTTAAAAACTCTTTCTTCTAGAAATGTCGAACACACTTTCGACTTTAGTTGTACATTGAACTCTAGAAACTTCAGAGAAGAATGGCAAAATAACACTCTTTTGGAAGCTTGGAGTACTGACTCCACTCAGTGTAAAATTCATAGGAGCTCCGGCCTTTGGAAGACAAAGGTCAGGGCTGTAATATGAATAAAGGATGGCTTCTTCTCTCCTGTCTCAGAACCAGAGGCTACTCGCGGCACTGTCTGACTGCTTAACCTCTTCACTCGTGTCTCAGAGCCTCAGGGTACTTACGGCACGATCTCGCTACTGAACCCTAATTTTGTGAAATATAGGTAGCTCACTATGAGAGGTGAAGTTATTTTTCAAGCAAATCCCAAATTCGACAATACAAGTTGACGATTGCAGAGTAAATAATTTTAATTATGACCCATTTTACTTCATCTACACCATTTTAATCTAGGATTACATTCCTCCATCTGCGGTGGTAGAACAGAAAGATTTGAAGACCACTTTGGTATCAGTTTTAAACGCTCATAGCTTAGCTTCTTAAAGGCTAGAAAGCAAGAATTGGTATCGTTTAATAGAGAAGATGTGCCATTAGAAACTTCAAAAGCAATTTTCGTATTTCGACTTGATGCGGAAGTACAGTAAGCGAGTAAAATTAACCAATTTTGAGTGTTGAGTTGATGACGTCACCACTCACAATAATATAATTTGAAAATATCCGCTTGTATTCCGTTGTAATAATACAGTCTTTTAATCAATGAGAAACATTGATTCGGCAGCCATTAATTGATGATGGATATATCTATACTAAGCATTAGGTCACAGCAATCATCACAACTATTCTGTGTTCATCATCAAGGTTACTTCATCAATCTCTAAATTAAATTTAGAGATGATCGCCGGTTGACTGTACAGATAATAGCAGGATTTTAGATTATAAGTCAAAATTATAATAAGTCTAGATTTTTATTATAAGCCGACGTTTCGGGTCTAACATGTGGACCATCATCAGGGCTAAAATAGAAAGATGTATTCAAAATGAATGATTCAAAAGTCGACAGAAAATAAAGTAAACAAATTTGACAGAACGTGAAGTAAAACTAAAAATATAAGAAATAGAAAATAAAATTACAAGGAAAATATATAATAGCAAGGATAGTATAGCGAGAGAATATATATATATATATATATATATATATATATATATATATATATATATATATATATATATATATATATATAGCTGTGATTTGATGGATAAATTAATTTAATTCATGCGTGTTGTTTTTTCTGCCGGCAGAAATATATATATATGTATATATGTTTTTGCCGGCAGAAAAAACAACACGCATGAATTAAATTAATTTATCCATCAAATCACAGCTAAATTAGGTATTGAATGACTTATTAATGCTTGCCAGGTGAGAATATTTGGTCTGCTGAGTTAAAAATGAATTGTGAATGTGAATGGAGTATTTTTAACGATTTTGGACTTACATTAGTGGTTTTTGCTTGAACGCTGACTGTATCTTTGATTTATTTTATCTTATGCCCTGATGATGGTCAACAGGTTTGGGCCGAAATGTCAGCTTTGTATAAAAATGTAACTACATTATTCTGTTTTTAAGGTCACTTTGACTGATTATCATGAAACGAAATTTCATATCGTTTAAGCAAACTCATGATATTAAGTATCGATTGATTGATTATCCCTAAATAAAACTAAATTGAAATACAAAAGTTTACTTCACCATCTATTGATTTTAAAACGGCATACGATTCTATTAATCGAATTGTATTATGTTATCTTACATAGTTTGAATTTACCTGCTCTGAATATTTTGAAAGACGTTTCGAGCGCTTCGATTCTCACACCTCGGATTTATTTCATTTAGCCACGGAAACGATTTGGAAGGAAATTCGCACAGAGAATGATTTAACTCCGGGCGGTGAAATACTCGTCGGACCCAGGATTAATTGTTGTTAGTTTTATCTGTATAATTTATAGAACAATGAATCTTGGCAAATAATTAGTTGTTAAAAGAAATATACTCACTAATCATTCTTCTCTCATAAATTGTTTAAAATGCTTATTAAAGAAATAGGCATACCTTAGTTTTAAAAACCGATTTTATTAATAAGGATATTTATAATCAATAAATTCAACAAATAATAAATTTATAATCAACAAATAAATATTACCATTTCTTGCCAACCTACATCATAATCTAAACTTTCCTTTCGGCCTTAGTTCATACTTTTATTTTATTGTTTTTTATTGAAAAATTATACGGTCTGAGACACTCAGGAGCAGTGAGTATCAGGGCCTGAATTATTCATTCAAACATATTTACACACTATAGAAAAATAATAATAATAATAAAACATAGAATGATAGAAAATAAGTAAAAAAAATATATACCCATATCAAAAAAAAAAAAAAAAGGACAGATAAATTTAATAATAAGTAATAAAATTAAATGATAAGTAAACAACCAACATAAAGAAAATTAAAGTTAAGTAAAAATTTTATATAAAATATTTACATTCTGAACCAGGGAGTTCTGAACCAAGCATAGTCCTCCACATTTGGATGACAAAGCAGGACTCAAAGAGATCCCAGCGCTTCTCTCTCAGTCACGTCATTAGCATTGAAAGCTAGTGGGGCCTAAGTGAGGGTACTAGAGCCGCAGACGCTCAATAATTGAGTGGAAAAGATGAAAAAGAGTGGAAAAGTTCTGGCCATTGCCAGAATTTCAATAGCATATTTATAAAAGTATCGGGGCCACTGCCGTTTCAACCTACGAGGAGGGGTTGTAGGGATGGTTTGAGCTGGGTAGGGATTGTGCTAAAGATTAGGATGATGAGTAAGGTTCTGGTGAAAGTTTGAGAACTTGGATGGAATAAGGTTGAGAAGATATGAGATATTGAGGTCATGATATGAGGTCTTATTTTTGTAATGTACTCGTAATATGGAGCATTGGCTATTGATCGGAGGACTTTACACTGAAAGGATTGGATATGCTTGATGTTCGAAAAATTCAGAAAGAAATAGATTTCACAATGGTCTTGTAAATTGATAGTTTGTTATCAATTGAAATATTAGTTTACTAATAATGGCTTGTAATTTAGTCGAGTGGTGAGTAATTTAGTAACTAAATATGCCGGAGAAGCAAAATTTTAGTTGAATGGCTTAGCAAGTTTTTTAGTGGAGTCATTTGGGCAGGTTCTATTTATTCGGGGGAGTAGTGTCCCCCTCACCCCTCTCTTCCCCATCACACCTTCAAAATTCAAGGCTCACCAACTGAAAAATCCGAACAGTCGTTTTAGTCTAGTTCATTACTTGCCGTTTCGTTGGCGCGAAGAAACAACATTTTTTTCCCCATTACTTAAAGAATGAGTCATTGTGAAATATTAAATCCCCAAAATATTAAAACAAACATATAAAGCAATCTGCATACATGGAGTTGCAAAATGCGACGATAATTAACTATAAAAATATATTGGTGTGAAGAAAATTAGATTTAAAATTAAAAACATCAGGCTAGTGCATGCTTTTACTAGTTATTTTATTACAAATCTGTACGATCTATACTATTAATATTACTATTGTTATTTTAAGTACTAACGTAAAAAAAAATTATATTAATGATTTCTTTTTAGATCGACCTACTGGTGGGAATTAACTAAGAAGTCCAAAAATTCCGGCGCCATGATACATACAAAGCTTTTTTTTATCTCTCAACTTTTTCCTTCCACATCTTCTAAAATACCCTCTGCCAGCTAGCCTCTAATAGCTTATTCACCTTTTTACGTTACAGCCTGTTCATTTTGAAAATTCCACACACATGTATACTGTACTCGACTGTAGTGAGAGCGTTTTTAAGGCAAATAAATTCAACCGACCTAGCTTACCAAAATAGAATACCTGATGATGCCTTCAGGTCTCATGTTTCAGGTCTTTGCTTCACCTATTTTTTGTTAAATTGATAAAATTTGTTTCATTAAAGCTAGATAAAACTAAGGTTTATTAAAGGAAGAAATAGTCTGTTAGGCCTGCTATGCTGGACGAACCCGAATCGAATCCTCAACGATAAATTTCATATTTTTTATTCTGCTTGAGTTTTTATTAATAAATTGAATAATTAAAAATAATTATTATAAATAAAAAAGTGGAGATGTCTTGGTGAACTAATGTAGGAAAGATGGATAACGGTGTTAAATACACCCCCGCTTGGTAATAGCCTGGATGGGATACTGCTTAGCAAAAAGTGAACCCTCAACCATGATCAAACACCCCTCCATGGACATGTGAGATCCACCAGACTACTGGAGGCAACTCACCTGAACGTAGGGCAAACCTACACTGGTAGTTACCAGTCCGAATTCGAGTTTTCATTTGACAGCATGAAATGGCAATAGTCTTAAAGCGTAGGTAGCAGTAAAAATAATAATAAATAAAAACAAATGCATCTTTTACTAATATTTGTTAACATCATTAAATGGAATTTAAAAAAAATAGCATTTAAAATTTTATATTTTGAATTTACGGAACGTGAGTGGGAATCGGGAGATTGCATAGTTTTATTATTTATTCTCTTGCACCACTGTCCATTTCAACAGGTGACTGAAAAAAAAAAGTAATTAAAAAAGTTGAACAAAATCCAGGTAGAATGTAAAAGAAAAAAAAATAATTCAAAGCTCCTAGCCTTTATTTCACATTCTAATAGCGTATTCCAATTTCAAGTCAAATAAAGTTGTGGAGTGTGAATTAGTGGTGCTAGAAAGTTAAATATGGCCTGGTAATAATTTACTATTCTAACTCCATTTTTAACATTTTATTTCGCATCCATAGTTCTCTCTATTGATTTATTATATAGCTTCTGGTCGGCAATCGGGTATTATGGCCTTATGCTTCAGAACACTGAATATGTTCTCAAATATAAGTGCTTGATCATACCGGGAAAAAAATTCGGGTAATGGTTCTGAAAGTCTGTACGTGGTTAGTTTTATTTATTTCTATGCCGTGTAATTTAGCATTAGACTAGATGTACCGTCCTTAATTAATTTACAATTGCTTAAGGATTCCAGTGCCTTTTAAATATTTCACAATGTGGTTATATAATTTGTTGTTCTTTCCAATTAATTCAGCCAAGTTTTGGCGGTTGATACCATTTTTTACTTTCCTACCAGGAACAGCTAAGCGAAGGATTGTAATTGGGTCAAAATTTAGATGAAGTTTTCAATGGGTCTAAGTGTTTCAGAACCCCTGTAGTCCAAAAAAAAAAAAAGATGAAGTATTTTCGGCCTTTGGACTATCTGTTTGTGTGTGTATGTGCCATGATTATCTCCTGAACAGGTAGACCGGTTTTGTTTCCTTTTATTTATTTATTTTATTTTTTTGTATTTGATGGGTTTGTCATAGGTCCCCTGTGTACTAAATCAAGCGCCCTCTACGCAATAGCCGAAAAACCTGTTTTTCTATTGACTGTAGCATCAAAACGGCTGTAACGATTTTGATAAAACTCGTTATCATCTCCTTAATGATTAATTTTTAAAATCATCTCCTTAAAGCGCTTTTAATTTTCATATGTAGTACACCTCCAAGAACAAACATAAAAAAAAGTTATGAAGAAAAGAAAACTTTATTTGTGCATAACTTAAAAAGTATAACATTTTATGTAAAAATCTATATATAGCTTGAAATCTACATCTACTAATAGCTTGAGAGATAATTAAATTTCTTCCAAAAAAAAAAAAAAAAATCATACAAATCGGGCAATTATTAGAAAAGATGCGGGGTATTAGATATTGGAGCCATGATTTTAAAACATAATTGAATTGTTAAAAAAAAAAAAAAAAATGTGTAATATCAGTGAAGATACTGCAAATCATTATTTTATTGGACTTTGAAACCAAAGCGGTAAGAAAATACCAGATATTTCCATTAATTAATTAATATATCTCACATTCCATTAATATGTGCTTAATAGTTAACTGTTGCTGGCGATGGATTAAGTAGCTGCGCTTATCCAACGGGTGCCCGATTCTCAATCTTATTATCGTAACTTCTTCCTTCGGTCGTTTGTGATCCCGCTGGAAAGATTTGATCTTTTCCATTCCATTAGAAATGTATTTGTTTACAATGATTTGAATTCTAACCCCTCCCCCCCCCCAAAAAAAAAGATTTTATAATTATAATTATAATAAATACACAAATAAATGACCGAAACTGTCTAATTAAATTTAAAGTCAAAACTTTGATTGAGGGCCTTGATGCAAGAATAAGATCATACTCACAAATTTTTGTTGATGGCTAAATGAAATTGACTCCATGTAAGTTCACTGTTAGGTTTTTCATAAATCACTAAGCTTATCTGAATTGAACTTATAGAGGAGAATGTTAGAATGCATTCATTGAAGTACTATATATCCTTATATACCTGGTTTTTGCACGAATTGATAAAAGAGTTTTTATTAGCCGATGATGTAGTCTTTCCAAAAAATCAGAGGAAAGCTATTGCAAGTCCGGTCCTTGTACCAATCGAAACAGCTATATTATTCACAGGAAAAAATGCATTAAAATAATTTAGAAAATTTGGACTTTTTGAGAAAATTTTTTAAGACTTAAAAGTAGCAGTTAAAAATAACAGTTTCTTTTATTTTATGTAAATTTACTACTTCTTTTTGCTTCATTATAAAGATATGGCTTTTCTACATAAGAAGTAATCGGTGTTTAAAAGAATAGAATTGATATTTATAAAAAATGGTTTTGAAAATGTAAAGCAAAGGTGGAAAACTTTCATAACAATCCACATTTTTCTTTATTTCAACCAAACTGGGTGAATTTATTTTTTGTTCAAATTATGTCCATGCCTTTTATGTGTAATTCTTCTCTTCATTCGTTTACTGCACTCACTTCTGTACATTTTTTTGAGCCACTATTGAAAAGACGTTTTGGTTTCGCACAATAGTGCTTTATGGCCTTCTTTCACAAATTTTAAAGATTTGTTCCATAAATGCGATGAATATTTGTGGACCCAAGCTGTCTCCCAATATATGAATATCCATGAATATAAGTTAGCACATTCCAAGCTCCATCCCAAATCTTTTCAGTGATCATTAATAAAGAAAATATGTGATCCTGGATCAGTCTTTTAAACTAAAAAACTGCTTGTTACTCCTCTAGATCTTCTTCCATGATTTTTATCAGCTACAATTATTCAAACACTTTTTTATTAAATCACTTTATTTACATTCGATTCATTACATGTCCCTGTCTTTCGGAAACATTAGCATATCACTTAATGTATCCAATCAACTTCTTTAAAGTGTAATTCTGTAAAGGTTTCTTACTCCAGATTTGTATTATGAATTTGGTTCCTCGTCGCCAGAGTGGCCTCTGGCTCCTTCTGCGCTTCTTCTGTCCGGTGGCTTTCCAGGAGTGAGTCTATTTCCGAGATTAAAGACACTACTATGTCCCCTCTCTCCCTCGTGCACAAAACCTTTGTAGTATGGGTAGTTATTCTCGGGAATCCTTCTGTGAGAGAATGTAGAGTGGTTTGCCTCAGGTATTTGTAATAATCGCAAATTTTCAAGAATAAATTATATCCTTATCGGAAATTTGTTTGGGAAGATATAATATAAATGCACAGGAAATTTCTTATAATTCCTATAATTGCTATCCAATAATTTTAGTATAAATATGTAGATTTAAAATTACAGACAGAAATATAAAAGATAGCGGACAGGGGACTTCGGGGATGCCGTTAGAGTGGCTGGGGATGATGGACGACTAGTGTACAGTGGCCTTCAAGAAGGACTGCCGCACTGCGCCCCTTCCCATGAATATTTATCAGTTATTTACTTAAATCCTGCCCCCCCCTCCATCCGTTCCTGAATTATCGGAGGACACCATATCCTCCAACATGTCTTGCCAATATCCTGGACCAATAGCTGTCCGCAGGTTGAGATGATTTACTGTCGGCAGCTGTCCTTCTTATAGGTCATATTTTGTCCCATAGAAAGCTCGTCTGATAATCTAACCCATCGGAAGCTTACAATCTAAAATAGAATTATAGTATATAATATTCTGAATTTAAGTTTACTAATTTTTTTTTATTTTTTATTTAGCTTGTGATCTACCAAAGTGGTTCCGGGGAAAATGGACACTGACCTACTTCTCTTAAGTCAAATACGTGCTCATTATTATGACACAAATCACAAAATCTTGGATGAAGTTTATAACCATTACTTTTTAGCCCAGAAACAAAATAATTTTTTTATTAAATATTATTTCGGTTCATATAAAATCTTATGAAAATTAATCAATTATCGATATCAAATATTTATACTTTTTTAGTTATGTACTGTCGTCTTTATTTGTTGATTGATTTTCTATTTAAAGAAACATCTTTCAGTTTTCAAATTTAATAATTGTGATAAATTTTGTTTGTGATTGATCTTGGCCATGTCACCTCCTTACACAACCGTTGGCTTAGAAACAGTACGGTTCTTACGAAGTACTGAACCCAAGACCATTCATTGGTTGTAGTAGACAGGAAAGAAGATAAATTTTGTCAACAGGTATCTTAATAAAGTATTTATTAAAAAAATCCAAATATCATATTTGAATTTATTTTTATTTGATGTTTCTGTTCTATTAAAAAATGACCCCTAATTTATTTGTTCCTAATTTGAATAAAACACATTGATTTCAGACGATTTTCGCAAAAATAAAAAAATTATTTCATATCTATTTGAGTAGTTTTCCCCCCACCCTCACAGTAATGCAATGGAATAACTTTTGAACGAATGATTTTGAAGATAATAACTTCCATAATATTGGAGCTTATGAATTATGTAATGTGATTGAATTTATACGATGCTATTTTGTCAATTAACTGACACATTTTTACGAAATACTTTATATTCACCAAGTCTCAGATGAATTTAGAATGAAAATTATTATAACAATTTCAAAAATTGAAATTGTTTTTTCTGAAAGATAGCTGAGTTTCTGTCCATGCTACTCAATAAAAAACCGATCACGACAAACTAATTTAATAATTTTACGTATCAGATTACTAATAAATATTTCTGATAATTTAATAAAAGACTGTGGGTGTCATCTAGTTATAACTTATGTATTGAATATATAAATAATTTTCCCTTTTTCTCATTTATTTATCGAACCTGAAGGGATTATGCTCTGGAGAAGGTGGATTCTAATCTCTTCTTGGAATATGAATGTGCTGAATAAAGTATAAATTAATCCGTGGTCTGAGGTCCTGATCCCGACATCCGTTGCTGGAACACTCTGCACACAAGCTCTCAACAAAAACAAACACAACGGAGTTGATTTTGTATTGTTTTATCTTACCTTAGGACAATATTGTTAATGCCGAATTTAAGTTTCATCATGCTATTTTTCATATTTTTAATTTTCAAATATTAAAATCTTT
Source organism: Rhaphigaster nebulosa (assembly GCA_948150685.1). Lineage (NCBI taxonomy): Eukaryota > Metazoa > Arthropoda > Insecta > Hemiptera > Pentatomidae > Rhaphigaster > Rhaphigaster nebulosa. The sequence goes on from OX411309.1 coordinate 21,338,984, forward strand.
AACTGCGTATATATAACAATTTTTGACATTAGATAAATTTTGGTTAAAATTGGCAAACCGGAAGTGGTACTTTATTCGAAAGTCATATTAGACTTTCATCAAAAATTATATAAAAATATAATGCAAAACATCTCAAATTCTGTAAATTACACTTTTATATCAATATAAATAATATGATAGATTTTGGTTGAAATTGCAGAGCCGAAAAGGTACTTTACTTGAAGGTTATAATAAATTCACATCAAAAGGTATATTGTTGACACTTAATACAGAGATCATATGATTTTTTTTCCACTCTAATTAAACAACTTTATTACTTCTTTTAAGTGTTAAAATTGCCTGTAAAATACTTTTTTTCCTCCACATTTGTGCGCTGAACAAGTCTGGAGAAGGAGAATAAGACATAAATTAAGCGGGTTCTTCCGCTTAAAATGTTGAAACCGTCGATTTCCAATGCTTTATCTAGTGACATAGACAGTTCTAATGTTGTCAATCGATATTTTTCCAACATCCCTACTCTACACCCAGACATCGTACCTTCAAAGAGGTCTAATACAGATTATCTTTTTTTTTGTATTTTAAAGATGAGTGTTATAAGCATTTGTGGAGTAAATATTAAAGTAGTTCTCATTTAAACTTCCTTGTCCTTTTAATTCTTTTGACTCGATATATTGTTTCATTCATCGAAAAGTAAGCATATGTTGTGAATCTTTTCTAGAGATTATTAAATTTTGTAAGAGGGTCAGCGTGTATTTAAAAATATTTTAATTGACTGAGTCTCATGAAAATTTTTATTATTGATATTGTTTTTACAATTATATATAATTTTAATAGTATTTTCATATATTTCATGAAAACTATGCAAGATTGGAATTTAATTTTTTTTTCATCAACAAAATGTTCTTGGTACATATTTTAAATATTTTATGATTACTGGATTGAGTAGTTTTATCAAATTAAAATTAGATTATAAATAACTTTAATGCAAATTGTTAAATAAAAGTGCAAAATCATCAATTTACTGTGTATACTTATTGTCTATATTATAACTGACTTCAAACATGTAACATTTATTTTTCATTACATATTTTGAATCAAATCGCAAAAGTGTTCTTACTGACAGACAATATATAAATTGCCATGGTAAATTATCACGATATTTAAAGTATTGAAAAATAAATACCACAGAATTTTATGAAAATATTACAACAGATATAAATCTGTTATCAAGAGTTATGAATAAATAAAAGATTTAATGTATAATTTAAATTAGAATAATGCTGTCTGGAACTGCAGTAACATCTTGACCTCATCATTCTGAAAATATTTTTTTAAGCTGTAATAATTAATAACTATAATATATAACTTTTGTAATTTACCTTCACATTAATATATATATATATATATTTACCTTATAAATTGTGTGTATGGAATAATAATAAAACTATTTTACCAAATTGATATCACATTTAGTATTGATGTGATGCATCATGCACTGAACCATTTAATAATTGAAATAAGTTTAAATGCTGTACGATTGCATGGTTGCTCAAAGTCAAAAAACTCAAAATCCAAAGAATGAAAAGACAAATCGCTACAAGAAATCCTTTCAGTTCTCAAGCTATAATTTATCTAGTCTCATCCAGACAATATAATCATAATAATAAAAAAAAATAAAAAAATCATTCAAGACAACCAAATAAAAATAATTAATATGCTGTCTATTTCTCCAAGCTACATTAAAAAAACAAATTATGAAAAATAGCAGAAATTTCAAAGTTTGGCTTACTTCTTTTGAAGCTCTTCTTTTCTTCTTTGCTAGACAATTTATATGAAAATATATTTTTTTACCGTAACCCTATCTTTTGACATCTAAGTCTACATCGGGTATCTGCTAGGGTGGCTACGCAAATCAAGACGATAATAAAAATAGAAAATTGTATGAAGCAGTCGTTAAAAGATAGAGATAATCAAAGAAAATTTTTAAAACAAAATAAAATAAAGAAGAATACAAATAGAAAGAGCCTTATGAGTAAAGCATTCCAAAATAGACAAAACAGGTAGACAGCCTCAAAGGATAAGGTAGCACACAAGGTTATAATAAGTTAAATTTTTAATTTTTTTTTTTAAATATCTCAATTTATTTATCAGTTATAGAAATAATTTTTTATGATTTTTTAATCTATGTTAATCTATATTATTACAATCTCTAATTAGCAATTTCTAGACAAAGCAAAACAAAAGATGAAAATTTCATATATTTAGTGAGACCTGTAAAGAGTGATTAGTACCCAATTAAATAAACAACATTAAATTCATTTTCATTCTTAGTATCACCTTGTCTCTTTAGTATTTGTTTTAATTAATAAATTTTCTAAATTTAATAAAAATTATAAATTTTAATGATTTAGGTTATTATTTAAATAATGTGTTCAGAATGTTCTTCAATGAAACAACCTCTTAGAATTTAACAAGTGGAAGAGCGTATATTTTATACCCCTGGTTTATCAATTATCATTATCTAAATTTTGAAATGAAATCCCAAACCTGTAATTAACTGAATAAAATCTTTTGACAGGAGGTACTTGAGACAGATCTAATTCACAAAATTACATACTACTATATTAATGAGAGCATTAATTAATGTTATACTATTTTTTTGGTGTTTTGGAAAAAATTTTCTGTCCTCTACCGATCAATCTACTTATTTCAAATCTAGTGCCTTTGAACAATATGTTGTATATACTGTACAGTTTTTATTTAAAGGGAGAAGTTGATCGGGGGTGCGGTCAAAGAAATAGACTTAATAAGTGTGTCTTATATAATTGTGCCTACGTTTCGGCCTAAGTTTTAGGCCATCTTCAAGGCAGCGAGGCGTGTGGTCTAGCGCCAACTAGACCACTTTTTGTACACTTTTTACTTTAGTTTATATCTGCCAGTCAAAAGATTAGAACAATCTCAATTTTTTTAGAAAATTCAATACATTTCAGAATAAATAAACAAAACTAAAATTGTTTTTCAAATTAATACAATAAAAGTAAACAAAGTAATATAAAATAATATAATTTTAGAGGAAGATAGCAAAAAAATATAATAAATCTAATTATACTTCTTTTAACCAAAAAATTCTCCCTTAGTTTTCAAGATGGTTATGTGCAACATTGATCCGTCTGGCCAAAGTGCCAAAGTACTTTTTTAAGTCTTCCACTGTTAAATCCTCAGGAGGAAGTGCCCTCTGATATCACATCTAAATTGCAGGTCGCAGAAGTCGTTTTAGTAAACCAACATGTCTCAATAAGTTGGCTTCTCTGAGTCTTCATTTTACTATAGCAATAGAAACCAATTTTTTGATGATAGTATTGGCTTCAGCTCGAATCTGTGGCGCAGTCAATCTTCTTATCCTTTTCTTAAAATAATAAATTGATCCTCCTGGATAGATGTTATTTTATGTGTTCGAGTATTATCGTGATATGAGTGCATATCTTTGTAGCAAGTGGTAGCTTTATGCATCCCACTTCTGGATTTTTAGTTGTACAATTTGGCACTCAGATATCTTATCCTCCTGTGGTGTGTAAATTGCACTATGCAGTTCACTGGAAAATTTATTCTTTTTATCCATTTTTATAGTAAAAAATAAATATAAGCCTTAGAATAGAAACTCTTTTAATTTCGGTATCTGAGAGAACACAATATTAAACTATGGACAAAAAATATCTTAATCCAAATTAGAAAATGTGCCTGAATATAAATAAACCTCCATACAATCAAATGCATTGTTTATTCTCATGAATTATTAGAATGTTGTGATTAACAATATTAGTGATATATTGATCAATGGAAGAGAATCTGAGGCATTCCTCGTAGAAAAAGGTGTGAGACAGGGAAATAGTCTAAGCCATCCTGTTCATTGTTTTATGGACGAGATCCTGATGCATAAAATATGCATGTGCCGAACTGCATGGACCGACATCAGAAAATGGAACTTAAGAACCATTCTTGTAAAACGCCTTTTGTATGCTGATGAAATTGTCCTAATCCTTCATATTTGTCTACGAGAAGTAGGTATGGAGACAAAAAGGCACATATATAAATCTGTTTATCTCCCGACCCTTACATATGGAAGTGAAAGATGGGTAATGCTAGATAAGCCAGCCAGCCGCAATACTGCAGCAGAAATGAAGTTTCTGAGGAGAGCGGTATGGAAGATAAGAAGCGATTGCATCTGAAATGTATGACTAAAAGAACAGTTTGAGGTGAAAGAACTAAAGACCGCACTTGAATCCCAACAGCTTAAGTGGTTTGGCCACGTGTGCCGCATGGAGGATGAAAGAGAACCAAAGAAAGTTCTAGAAGCTCGACCCTCTGGAAAAAGACCGCGAGGATGTCCCAGAATTTTGTACCAGGAGAATATCCAGAGGATTGGAGGGAAAACCCTCCAGCAGATGAAGCAGCTATGCAGGGACCAGGAGGAATGGCACAAGAGGAAGACAAAGAAGAAGAAGTGATATATTAGGATCTTCTTATTTATGTTATTCAATAGTTTTGTTTAAAACTGAATAATACTAGTTCTTAATACTAGCTACTGTAATAATTGTTAATACTAGTTACTGTAAGGTAATATGTATGTGACTACCTTTAGTGTAATTAAGGTTTTGAGCGATTAAATCATATTATATAATATAAATAACAGATTGTCCTAAACTTTTGACCATCAGTATATATGTGATTGTATATACTTCTTTAAAATTAAAGAATACTTCTTAAACATACTCCTTTAACATAGAGAGATTAAATCAACAGTAATATTAAGGTGGGCAAATTTCTTACACGACATAATATTGGCATTCTCGTTTCATTGTTCAGCACAAATGTAAATCAGAAAAAAAGACTGATTGCCTACATCATAGATAAAAATATGTGAAATACGTATATAAATTAAAGTGATTCATAAGAACACACTTTCCATGACACTGAAGGAAAATTATGCAAATATAAATGGAAAATTTTGTAGCTGTGAATGGAAAATTATTGATGTTTAATACTGCAAGGAATGTCCCTTAAAAGTAATTGCATATACTGATACATTCTACCAATGACTCCCTCTCAAATGTTTTTTTTATATTGTTATTATTTATGATTATATTGTTATAATCATTATATAATCTTACATTTTAACAATCATAATTAGAGAAAGTAGGAACCCCAAGAAATCAAGGACACCGATAACAGTATTGTGGGATTATAGATTATTATCTTATCAATAAATAATAAAGAATAAAATGTTTTTTTTTTTTTAACATGTTCCAAGACATGAAAATCTTAGATCTTTTACACAATCTTTAATCATCAGCCCTAGATGAAGATATTAAGAAAAAAAGTTTGTAGTTAATACTAATATTTTTTTCTTCTTTAAAATAGTTTCTTCCAATAGATAGTAGTGTATACTGACCAAACACTTTGAAAAATTATTTCTTTGCTGTATATTAGTTTCATAATGTAATTCTAATAAAAATTTTTGTTTTCAAATGACCAATGTGTTTTTCAAATAACATTTAATAATTTTGTTGCTTTTGTCTAAACTTTTAGTTTTAATTATGTTTTTGTTTTAATATTCAAAATCTTATAGAATAAATTCCTTTTTCAGCTTGAACAAAGTATTTTTACTTATTACCTACATTGAAAATATTTCATTGAAAATAGTTGTAACCTTTTTTGTCATCATTACGTCCAATTATATACAGGAATAGAGCTAATCATCTACCATGAGAGAAATACTCATGGGAAACATTGATCGGTTTGTTGACTTGGGAAGCTCAAGGTTTTTATCTTGGAATTGTACAGTAATAATGTAATTATAATTGTTATCTCTCTTTTTTTCATTAAATCTTTATTCTTATTTTTTTAAGACATATTTAATTACTTTATTCACATTTAAATTAAAAATACATTATTAACTAATAATTGACACCATATAAGTGCCTATGGTTATCAAAAGCATATGTTTTCTACTGCATTATTATGTACTATAATGAAGCCTACGTATGCTTAAGCAGCAAATGATATGAATCGATAAGATTTTCACTCACGGTTAATTAAATGAAACATTCTGAACACATTTTTTTTAGTTTAATTTAATTTGTATTTTATCTGCTTGGAAAGGTGGGGGTTGATTAAAAAATACAATCTCTACTGAAGCATTACTACTGGGGCTAGGCTAATTTTACACTGAAAAAAGAATTGGTGCCAAACAATTCTCAATGGTCAAGGTGATTTATAAGATAGAATAATGACAGTGACCAAGGCCGACTTTACTTACTTCCAAGAGTACCATCTGGAAAAAAATACAACACAAATTTTAAACATCTTTCATTAATAATAAAAGAGCATTTTTGTTTCATAAAAAAAAAAGAAAAAAAAAGAAAAGGAAAATTGAAAATACCAATTTTTTTTTTACATCAATCAAAACATTATAACCTTAGTGTTCTACATTGTCATGAGACTTTTATTGCGATAAACCAGATCTATCTAAAGAAGAATGCTGAAGTAATAAGTGATTCTTTCACTGAGATGCTATAACATCTATGATTTTTTTATTTGTAGTTAAAAATCCACTTTCAGGAGAATAAAAAGTCAATGAATAAATCTTCAACCCTTATTTTTATTTTAGATCAAGAATATTGCATTATCATATAATTTTTATTATAATATTGAAAAATAATATACAGAGAAAAATGTAAAACGTAGGATTTAAAAGTAAAAAAAGGTTTGTGTCATTTATTTCCTTATATAATCTCTAGAAAAAAATTACATATAAAGAACAATTAAGTGAAATACTAAATCCCTGATCCATAAATTAAACATTGATTTTGAAATGTATGGTAACACATTGACAATAACAAGTAAATGTCAAATCCATTGTAAATTACAATGGAAATAGGCCTCTCCTCAAATTTTTACTTGGGTGCATATGATTTTATAGAAATTTTTAAAATGTTTGAATTCATAAAAGACTATAATTTTTTTTTTGTTATTTTTATTTTTTAATTGTTGGATACTTATGTGATAATAAAAGAACAAAAACTGCAATGTTATTTGTTGTGCCCTGTCAACAACAATAACATCTCATGTTTTTTTTTTTTTTACAAAAAAACATTCTATTACATAAGTATCAATTCTAGTATTGCCAGCAAAAAAATTTATATTCCGAATTTTTAATATTTAATGCTCATAAAGTGACAAATTGCTGTTTTTTTTTTTTTCTTTTTCTAATATTTATTTCTGAGATTTTTTATAATAACTCCATGAGCAGTTAACCAAAACTCATACAGTTTATTTATACGCCATGAGTGAAGTATATATTAAAGTATTGTAAATAAAAAAACAAAACGTCAATCGACTGGGACGGGTCTAGTATCATACCTTGAAAATGTTTTTAGTTAAAAATGAGTGTGACATATCATCATCCAGTGCCGATTCATAAGAAATTTGGCGTTCTTGGGCAGTTACACCACGAGCGCCTTTTCCTCCCCCAAAAAAGAAGGTTTTCGGGAGGAGAAAATGAGGTACATATGAAGGACATATTTTTACAGTGGTGCGCGGGAGATTCCGACTGCACCCCCCTGAATCTTATTGTTAGAACTGTTTACCTTTCCCGAGGTTTAAGGGTTAGTTGAAAAGTTATAACAGGTAATGCACTCTTAGGGGCATCCTAATCCCTAAGTTTTTTCGAGAATTTTTTTTTTTCGAGATTTAATAATTGCAAAATCTTTTATTATTTCGAAAAAATCTAAACTACTACCTATTCCGGCACTGTCATCATATTAACGCATTTAATGAGTTATGTCTTGTTATATAGTTTAGATCGGCTTTGTATTGGGACCCTAAGAATTTCTCATGTTTTCTTTCTTAACCTCGAGTTAAAATGGCTTTTTCTTTTCCCTAGTCAACATTTACAAGGTTCATTGGTTCACCAAATAATTAACTTTCATAACCCATCATACATTACTCCTTTGATTCAAGCCCTCATTGAAAGAGTACAATATAATTTAATAATAAAATCAGTCAAAATGTCTAATGCCGCTTATGATAACTGTAATGTCGAAGAACAAAACAGACTGAGCTAGGCAAGATGAGAGGCACCCACACGTATCGGTTTACACGTGGGATTCAGAATTTAATTTTAAATTAATACCTATTTCGCATTTCTACTTTTTCAAACCTGCACAGTTTTCCTTGCGTCAGGAAATCATCGGGTAAGTTTTTGCGGGGACTCTACACATTCAAAACCCTCCAATTTTAACACCTGTTTACACTCGGAAAACTGTCATTAACTCCAGAATTGTTTTGTAAACAATTAATTTCTATTATATAATACCTTCAAAGCTATAAAGGTTTGAAGCTTATAAAAATGACAATGAGAGACGTTAGGTGCAGGGTCCGCATACAGTCTGAATACTCTTCTGAATTTGGCTCAAACAAAGGATTAAAGGAAGGAGATGCTTTGGCGTGCCTCCTGTTTAATTTGGTGTTGGAAAAAGTAGTGAGAGACACAGGTATCCAGAATAATGGCACCATATTCAATAGATCGGTCCAACTGCTCGGTTATGTGGATGACCTTGATATAGTGGCACGATCCTTTGCTGCGCTCACTGAGTCTCTCTTAAGCCTACAGAGAGCTACCGCACGCATGGGACTGATTATTAATGAAAACAAAACAAAATATATGTACACCGAAGGAGACAGACCTCAAGAAAGACAGGTTGTCGTAGGAAGCTGTACCTTTGAGAGTGGAGGAGTTTATTTACCTTGGATCTCAGGTCACAGCAACAAATAATGTTTCCTTTGAAATAAAGCGAAGGATCACAGCGGCTAACCGATGCTATTTTGGTCTGTTGAAACAGCTCCGGAGCAAGCTCATTAGCAGGGAAACAAAGGTCCATTTATATAAAAATTGTGATCAGGCCTGTCCTAACATACGCCTCTCAGACCTGGTCTTTGAGAGGAAGATCCTTCAGAAAATCTATGGGACGGTAAGGAACGAGGAAGACTGGAGAAGAAGAAGAAATAAGGAACTCTATGAGCTGCTCCAGGATAGATGTTGTGACCTTCATTAGGTTGGGATGCCTTGGGTGAGCAGGGCATGTTGCACGGATGAGTCCCGATGAAATGCCTAAAAGAATCATGGAAGAGGACATTCGAATTCATGAAAGAGTCGGACGGCCCAAGCTCCGGTGGATGGATGGAGTGGTAAAAGACGCAGGAGACCTGCTTGGAGTCCGAAATTGGAAGGCAGCAGCCCAAAACCGAGCCGAATGGCGGAGGCTCATTGAGGAGGCCAGGACCCATCGCAGGGTTGTAGTGCCATCTGATAGATAGATAGATATAATACTGAAGAATTTTTTCTGTAATGATTGTGTTATTATTTTGTGATATACTTTTTTTATTTTATTCTTTACGATTATATTTTTTCAGGAACTAATATTCATATAATAGCTGTGCCCAGTGGTTTCACCCGCGTTAAATTACTCCTAAAATACAAAATAACCTTTAAGATAATAACCTACAATATGTTATTCGACTGAATGAGACTTCAATCGTCATTTTCAAGGAATAGTTTCAAAACTACAGTAAATGTTTATAAACGGCATTTGTTGCTCTTGAGGTGCAGAATTACCACCTGAAGTGCCCTGGTTTTTATCCCTACATCTTGTATAAATAAATAATATTTTATTCTTGTTTAAGAACTATTTTTTCCTAATAAAATGTAACTACGAATACGTGTTTTATATTAAAATTTGCGCAATTAATTCTTCAAATTTGACTGATTTACATATTTAAGCTAATTGTAATACATTAGGACTTATTGGCTATAAACGTAAAAATATGCGGCGGCCATTTTGAAAATGAGCCATACAAGGACTGAGCACCTCCTGGGAGTGGTAGACTTTTCATAATCGTTTTTTTTCAGGCATTTTTACATAAGAATTCATTAATAAACGGCAAATTTTTTAGTCCAAAGACAAATAATTGTCCAATGTTGGGAGAATGTGGTACACTTTGTAGGGCAGTTTTCGATGTGGGACGAGGACCTAAATGTGGGACGTCTGGTCACTTTAATCGACGATCAACTACATCCACCCGAAAATTAAAAAGTTCGTGTAGTCAACTTGGTTCCACAGGAATGAAGTAGTCATGACAACGTAACGCAAGTTGAACACTTCTTCACTTAAAATATTATTTATGGTTACTGCATCGTTTCTATGGGTCGTAGTGTATATGCGTAAAAAGTCTAAACTCTTCAGTGTTTTATATATATATATATATATATATATATATATATATATATATATATATATATATAATTATAATTTTATATAATAAAAAAATGTATAATGAAATAGCAGAAAAAAGGATTCGCGAAGAAGTCAGAACAGCTGTGAATAGAATTAAATTTTTATAAAATCCATCCATTCTGGGACGTCTGCAGTTCTGGCTAACACAAAATTTGCTGTATACAAAAAATATTCTTTGAAATAATATACTATGATATATAATTGTGCTATAATAATATACTAAAACTGAATAGTTTGTGTATTTGAATGCGCTAATTTCTGGAACTACTAGTCCGATTTAAAAAAAAAAAAAAATATTTTTGCGTATAATATATATATATATATATATATATATATATATATATATATATATATATATATATATATATATATATATATATATATTACAGTATATTATTTCAAAAAATATTTTGTGTTAGCCAGAACTGGAGACGTCCCAGAATGGATTTTATAAAAATTTAATTCTATTCAAAGCTGTTCTGATTTCTTCGCGAATACTTGTTTTTGCTATTTCATTATATATTTTTTTCAAAGAAAACATTTCTTTGTTTATTGGGTATGTGCCCAGGCCATTACCAGTACCAGCAGCAGTATCAGCTGACTGTACCGCAGCAGTATCAGCTGACTGTACCGCCACAGCCGAAACCATTTCCTCCGGCAAGAGGCTACTCTACTCATTCCATTACAGCCGTTGACTCCATCGCCTCCCCTAATTTTGTTTGTCGGTGTCCAATTGCGACTCCCTACCGCACAATAAAAGCCATCTTCTCTCCCACAATTCCTCCCTTCAGTCCAATTGATGCTTATTTCTTCCACTAGGTCTTTTGGCTATTAACTTCTTTGCACACAATTTTCTGTCGGATGTGAAAAGAATTATCTTATATATAAATTACAATTATTTTGTTCAATACCCGAAACGGCAGACAAACATAGTGAAATATCGAGTAACAGCATTCCTTAGAAGTTTAACACAGAGCCCTCACGAAAAATAGAAAATGCCGAGATTTTACAAATTATTTAAACCACGGCCACTCAAATATAAATAAACTTAATATTTTTTATTATAACATTTTGTTAAATTCACAATTAAATAAATTGTAGGCTTTGTAGGCTCCATTATAATATGAAAATTATTTTTTATCGTTTTCGTTTGCCATAATTTTTCTTAAAGAATAATGTATTTGTTTGAGTATATCGATAGGTTTTTATACTATATCGGCAAAAAACAAATAATCGCACTGAGAAAAAATAAGTAAGAGGGAATTCATAAAAATATTTTTTTTTTAAAGTATAACAGATCAAAAAATATTAAAATCGAAACAGTATATTTCGATGATTTCATAAACGGATGATACCCAGAAAAAGTTCAAAAATAGACCTCTGAAAAAGTGTTCGGTGAATTTCCCAAAAAATCTGAAAAAACCAATGGATGATCTAAAGATAATGAATGATAATTAAGAGAGTATTGAGCTGAACTCCAAATTTTGGACCAGGAATTCAAAATTTGCTTTACGTGAAGTGGTGGTAATGATAATAATTTTTAAAAAAATAATTATAACATATCCCGATATTTTTATTATCTTGAAGGAAGAAAAACATGCAAAGATGATCGAATTTGGAGTACCGTCCATGATAATGTTCACAAGGTGGTTGCCGAAAAAGTTCGAAAATATTAGGATCTGGGAGAGTAACTGAAACAACCATTTAAACTTGACAAAGAGAAGGTCTTGATCATTTCAAAAAATGGCATGATTCGGGAGATGACAGTAAAAACCATTAAATACTTGGGCCTTTAATATTTTAGAACAGATGCAGAGAGCAGTGTTACTCTGAACTGCGAGCGTCGTAAGGAAATGTATGAATATAACAAACTAAATTTTTCTAGCCTCACCCTTGACCTAGGTCCGGATATGTGCTATCTTCGGCAAATGCCGAGAATGAGGAAAATCCCTCCGAATAATAATAAAAAATTCTTTATTTATTCCGGGACATAACCCTTCAGAATAATATTACAGGTAGTCAGTAGAGCTTTAGAGTCTTAGAGCAGAATAAAAAAGAACAAAATAATTCAGAAAATAATAAAATCAATAAATAAACGAATAAAAAAAATATATTTTTATTGATGCGATATTGCAGGTTCTAATGAAGAAAATACTTTCCAACCCTGTAGTGAAGAATTGAGGAGTTTTCAATCAAAATACAATGTATCCACTTCTCAAAAATAAAGATTTTTTTGAAGAATTAATATTCTACACCCAAAAATTATTCAGCATATTTCAAATCTAAAATTTCCTCTGTCTAATAGGTGTTGAAAACATCAACATTTTCAATAAAAATTTGCCTTATCTCCACGAGATACCCCCACTAATGATTTTTTTGTAATAATTTTCCAGAACTAGATATATTAACTTGTGATAGAAAATTATTCCTAACCTGAAATATAATGCATGGTGGTAACATTTTTGTCGGTTATGAATTTAGCTGTGGCCGCTACACCAGCCACTCACATCTTCCCATCCCCAGTATCCTAAAAATTCCATTACATTTTTTTGAGCTACAATCATTATTAACAAAACGTGTTGCTAATAAATAAAGGATACGGCATTGTGAAGAAAAAAAGGAATAGAAATAAGTTGGAAGGTAATGAGATTTTGTTTATTACAACGAAAAGAAGCTGACAGTGTTTATGTGTAACAGAGTGCATGGAATGGCCCTCCAGTAAAATTGCGAGCAGTAAAATTGGGCGGTAGAAAGATAAAAAGAAAAATGGAAGTAGACATTACTAACACAATAAACATGGTAGTAAATTGTGAATGAAAGTGATTAAAATTAATTTCAAAACATAAATCAAATTAAGGATCACAAATAAGATACTGGAGATGTAATTGCATCCTAGATAAAATCAATAAAGTAATTGATTTTCAATCAGGTCTTCATTACAGTAATATTATCACGTTACCGTCTCAAAATGAAATCGTGGCGGGAATGAGAAGATTCAAGGAGTGATAATAATAATTTGAGTTTTGAGAGCCAGCCAAATTAAAATTATTAGAGCTATATCAAAAACCAAAATGTCGTTCTGTTATAATTTCATAGAGAAAAAGAGTAAATGGTTTTAAAAATTTCAAAGCAATACTTGAGAAGGAGAAAATACCCAACGAACACAAATCAATTTCATGAAATTGCTGTAGTTGAATTGAAGGTTGGCACATTGAGCAGCAGGGGGATTTTCTTTGTAGGACTACGACTTTTCATCTAGGGAGAAAATCCCTCGAAATATTCATTATAATTCCGTACTTAGAAGAAAATCAATAGTGTGGCGGTAATGAAAACAAACACCAGGGACAAAGTTTTGGATTATCCTAGAGTCGATAAAATTCAAATAAAACTCAAAAGACTTTAGTTTTGAACAGTAAGTACAATAAAATTTTCTGCCATCATAAGCTAAAAGATCCTAACTCCAAATCTTTTTTTTAAATACATCTTTGTATTGTACACAAATTGCTCTAAAAACTAAACCTTTTAATGACATAAGAAATCCATTAATCCAATGATTAGATCCTAATAATTGGTTTTATGGCTTTCTAATGTCATTAAACGGTTTAGTTTTTAGAGCAATTTGGGTACAATACAAAAATATATTTTTATAAATTACTTGGAGTTAGAGCTTATGACTGAAGATTTGGCGTAGCTATGTTTTGGAGTAGCTTATTTTCGGAAATCAAGGGAGTGATTTAATTCAATGGTGTGATTAACTAAAAAAAAAAAGTTCAGGGACACGTGGTTGCGGAAGAATTGAGAAGTTAGATTTAAAAAAAAAGTTAATAATTAAGTGAAAACTCTTCGTTGTTGTTTTTTTAATTGAGTCAGGAAGCAAAATATATAATAAGACGAAAAAAACAAACAACCTGAATGTAATGTACGAGGGACACGATTTTTTTACTTTTTCGCATTCTTTGATTTGATTTTTAAGAATTACCTAAATTAAAAAGGGTCTGTTTAAACCTATTAATTAACTCTACAGATTAGGATTTTGGTAACGAGATGTAAGATTTTTATTTTAATGTTTCAAGCTAGCACATTGATGGTTGCAATTTTAATTAAATGTTGGTAATTTAAAACGTTCGCGTATAATTTAGGGGAAATAATAAAAGTTGGAAAATTAATGAAATACGAATTACTCAATGATTTATTATTAATATTATTTATTTCCTAAAGTAATTATTAATCATAAAAAATGTTTAGGAATCACTTTAAACTTTTACCAAGACTTTAAAAAGAAAACCATTTTTTTGGCTATGTTTATATTTTTTCTCCATTTTCAAATAAATTTTTGAGATAAAATCGCAGGTGGAAATTTCGAGTTCTTAGGATCATCCTGGAGTGGCCTGTGACTTCGCATTTAAATCTGAAAAAAGTCGGTTCAGTATTAGTGGTCTCAGAGAAAATCCGGGAATGGCGGACGTCTGAGGGATGGATTTTTTAAATTTGATTTTTTTACATTATTTATTTTATTTTTTATTTTATTTATTTATGTTTATATCGTATCTTGAAACTTAAATCCTCAAACTTTTGGGGGAAGGGGTTTAAAAAAAATTTCTTGGTCCATTTCAAACGTTCATTATTGAAGATTATAAACTAACATTACAAAGTTGACTTAATAAAGATAAATGCCAATAATAAGGAACAAGCAATTTTCATCCTAAGCTATAACAAAAAAAAAAGAAGGAATACAATCAAATATGGGATAATGGTATTTTTAGTTCGGGTTTTGTGGTGACATTTAGCCAATCGCTAAATTCCCCCAATGGTTGCTGTTAGATCCGAAATGTTTCTTTACCTAGGCTCCTTTTACTGAAACTGTCAAGTGTTTACCATTGGATAAAGATCCAGTATGTTACTTCTGTTCTGTTTCATGTTTAGATCGGACTATTTTTGCCTTCTTTTCTTTTAGTCGATTGACTCTGTTTCAGGTTCTACCCGGTACAGGATGTGTGGTTTCAACGCGACAATAAGGTTTTATCAATATTGGAGCAACTATTCGATTCATGTATAAATTATTCAAATGAGGTTAGAAATCCGTTGTTCTTAAAATACGTGGCAACTCCTACAAAGATTCATCTTAGTTTGTTGAATAATTTTAGTCTATTGCCTCTTTGAACGATTTTACTTAATAATTCGAAATTTTCTATTTTTAATTTTAAAAAGTTATTCTTTTTAAATTTTTTTAAAGCTTGAAAGTTTTTTTTCATACTGAATCAGCTCTTCAGATATGATCTGTGCTGAAGTTTAGAACATTTATGACGCGCGAGACAGTTCCAAAAATGGATCGCTAGTTTAGTAGCGAAAGAAATTTAAAAAATGGGACGACAAAGCCAAACCATGAATAATCTCTTCTTGGGGGCAAAAGGACGCTGTGACGGCAAATGAAATAATAACTCGAATTTCCTTTTTCTCAATGGATTGCCCTGCTCCATATTCCTTAGTTAGTCGAAGAAGAAAAATTAAATACTATAATTATATAAATATGATTTAAATACTAGAACTTATGGTGACATATTGGCACTAACTTTCTTAACTTTTAAAACTGAGAACCTTTTACATGCTCCGGGCAATTAGTGTATTCGAAAACTATTTTTTTTTAGGAAAGAAAAAACTATAAATTTCGTCTAGTGAGGAGATATTTACATTGAGACACTAAGTTTGTTGGGGTCTTTTATAGATTAGGTACACAAGACAATAAATAAAAAAAAAAAAAAAAAAAAAATTGGATGACTTTATTAAAGCTTTGGTATAATAATCCAAAGCACTTTATTTCTCCTCTCTATCCATAAATAAATATTAGTGAGAATCGTCAGTGGCATAAAAAAAAAAAAGAAAAGAAACCAGCGGATATCGACCTGCTTGAAAATTTACGGTATCCTTAACAGCATGATTCCCTTTTCTTCAACTGTTCCGATGACGTTTATTACCACTCTAGGCTTACCAAGTCTAGGTTGAGAGAACCAGGCTTCATAAGGCTAAATTTAACCAATTCCGGACTAGAATAAAACCCTTTCTATATTAAAATTAAATAAATCAGTACCACAACAATCCATGAAGGGTCTTGGGTTCAGTACTTGGTAAGGAAGTACTGTTTCATCACCAACGGTTGTAAAAACAGGTAATCTGGTCATGATCATGCTAAACCAATAGTTTTATCCTTCAACCCAATGAAGGGCCAACTGTTTACTTTATAGAGGCTGGTTGATCTTCTGAAGGTTCTTCTGAAATCCAAAATCGATATATATATATATATATATATATATATATATATATATATATATATATATATATATATATATATATATATACCAAATATATATATTTGGTGCCCCTTATACACATAAGGATACAACTTTATTTGCGCCTCTGAAAAGTGATTTTCTTATTCATTAGTTTACCATAGGAACAACGTTATAGTGTTATTAGTTTATTAATGGAGCTGTGACCACATGAAGCAGTTATCGACTGTTGGTTTTTATCAGCACGTGGACTCTTGGACAGAGCCAAGGTTAGCAGGGCCATCAATCAGGATTAAGAGCGTAATAGGATACCCCTCTCCCTTCTCCATCGACCAGGATCAAGAAGGACTTAGCCAGGATTATATTTTTATTTTGGGATACAACACGAGGCCTCGAAGGACCCAAGATTATGTAAGCGATTTAAATATCATCAATTGGTAAAGGCTCTTATGTAAAATAAATGAGAACTTAAACGGTTATAAGGAAGCACATATCCTTTCGAATAAATTGTTTATGTATTTATTTTTAATCACTTCAAGCCTTTCTGGTCTTTTGAAGGCCAAAGCTATAAGTTAGTTTACAAAGCTATAAGCAGTTTAACGTTATATACCGCTTAAAAATTTTAATTTCTTAATATCCTGTTCTTCATTGTCATTCAGTTTTTCAGTTGTAGTGAAAAGTATGTAAAAAAGTTTACCTTGTTTTGGTGTCACTGTATGATGTACAGTATAATGTACATTATGTTACAATGCGCTTTAGTGTTAATGTTGCTTTGCATGCATCACAGAAAGGTTTGGTGACAGGTTTGGTGACTCCAGCACTAATGTATAACCACAATAATTGAAGGTGTACTCTACTTGTGACGGGTATTTTTGAATTGTTACTATAAAGATTATTTGCGTGAATCCCTGTTGCAATTATCCAGGAACCGTTACTGGTTTGAAATTACATCAAACAAATTATTTGTAACTTACCAGATAAGTTACTTTTAATTAGAAATGTAATAAATAAAGTAAGGAGAGCAAATGATGGATAGTTACATCTAATCAACCATAAAGAAAGAAAAAAAAAATCCTTTCTTGGTCTTTCATAAATAATTAAAATTATATTCGAATTTCATTTTAAAATATATCTTTTGCTAATATTTAGTTTGAATAATAAATTTAAGTAATAACAACCCGACGGTTAAAATGGACGTTTAAAATTCATAAAAATGTAATCAAATCTGAGACGACGATTAAATTACTATATCGATCTAAGGCGCACTATATCGATCGCAAGTGAGATACTGTATTATTATACCAATTACCATACTTTAGTAGTTGATGAATTATAGTTGATACTGTTGATCGATTAGTGTTACTGAATTTTTTATTTGCTGGTAAAGAAATGAATTTTGGGAAATCCTGAATTTTACGTTAAATATACGATTCTACAGGGAACAATCACAAAGTAGCTGGATTCCTGAGCAGCCAAATTTAAATGAATCCTGTGGGAAATAAGGGAGATAGTATTGTATCGGGATAAAAAGATGGTATCTGTTCTGAGGCTCAATGACTAGCCTTGACAATGGCTTTATCAGCCGCAACAGTCTCCCTCTCGGAAACATTTTAAAACCAATTTATTAGCCTTTGTTGCCTTCTCTTCTATGCTCTTCTCTTGTTTGTCTCATATCTTACGTGGTTTCCTGATTCTTTTATTTCTTACCGATTTTGTTTTTTTGGTAGAACTGACAAAGAACTTAAAAAAAGATAGTCCAGGAGCCGAGGCCAAAAAACGTGTCTGATTTCCTAGACAACTTTTGATCGTCTAGGTCTAGACAGTACTCTCATAATAAATATAGTGGAAATATGAAGGTCTGCCACCATTGATTGGTTGTAATCAAATTTATAACAACCAATCTTTTAGTTTTAGAGGATTAAATTTTCTACAACATTCATACAAAATATCTGTAATTACTCTCAACAGGCGTCAAGAAATATTGAAATATTCAGTATAATTGCACATTCAGAAACATTTAATTATTCAAATAATTGCAGTGGTGGCTCGTAGATAAAATTAGTGGGAGTGCTATTCCAGAAAATTTTAAGCCTCTGTTTTAAAATTGTGTAAAAGGAAACAAACGTGTATAAAAAGAGAATTTAACCAGAAACTTGTTAAAATCCTAAAAGAACCAAAATAAAATATTTTTTACTTATTGTAACATAATTGTTACAGTTCAAGCTTGATCAATTTTTTTATAAATGAATTCCATTCTTCTTGTTTTCATTGAAAAGATGGGTGTATAACACCAAGGTTAAATTTTTCTGTTAAATAAAAACCGACAAAAGAAATTACTCAAATAGAATGGCTAAAAGTAGGATAAAAATCTATTTCTACGCATTATAACATACAAGAATGTGGTACACGGTTTTTAAACACAACACACACAGTGTAAAAAAAATCACCCTCCACCAATAGGCAAGAGTAGCCACTGTGAGATCGACAGTGCTCTTTCTCCGCCCTGCACGTGAGAAGCAGAATTCCTCGCAGGTAGAACTGTGAAGCGCACAGTTCCATACAAAAATGTTTGTATTTTTTTCATAAACTGTGGTATGGCTACTGACATTAAGCTTAAAGATTGTGCATGCATAAAGAAAGAATTAAAGAAAAATTTACTCTTTATCTTAAATATTATTATTAATATCAAGTGGAAATGGGGATACTGCAGTTACACATATGTTATTAGTCAAGTATTGAGGGAATTGTAATAGTATTCAGAATGTCTTAGTTCCTGTAGGCTCACACAAGTACTTATTTCATTATTTCAATTTCTTATTAATTTGAAATATGAGCATTCTTATTTATGAAAGGGGTAGTTACTGATTAGATACGTTTCGATATTTTCAATACTAATAATTTTGAATCGAATCATTAGAAACCAATAACCAAGATTCGACATTTTAGTGGTATGAAAAGCACCCGAAATACCGGAGGGTTTTGCAAGATAAGAATCAAATTAAGGTAAATTATCCAATTATAGCCTAATTAGTTCGTCCCTACTGAAATGTCAGGTGAAGAGAACAAAGATTTGTTCTATGACGATCTGAATGAATGCCAAAAAAAAAACGATGTAAAAATCCTCTTGGTGACTGAAATTCACAAGTAGGACGGGAACTGGCATATAGACCAACCATAGGGCCTTTCAGCGTGCGTGAGTTGTCCAACAACAATGATCATTGACTGGTTAATTTTGCAGCATCGGAGGGACTAGTAATTGGTGGCACACTTTTCAAGAAGCAGAGGTCCCATCAAGCCACATGGGTATCACTCAGTAGAAGGATCACGAGCCAAATTGTCCACCTTCTAATAAGCGCGAACCACAAGACAGATTTGATTGATTTAAGGACCTGCAGAGGAGCGAATGCTAATTGAACGTTGCAAAAATCAGAGTCAGGATCTCAAAGACAAAATCTTCAAGGATAAAGGGCAGAGGCCTTTACAATACTGAAAAGCTTAAGGTCCCCGAAGTACAAGATTCGTATTAAATAAAGTTTGATATGAACTTAACGAGCTCACTCCTTAACGCTGGTGACAGCATAGACGGTAGATGGGAAGCATGCTCACATGCCATAAACACTACTGCACTACTGCACAAAATATACTGGGCCTCGTACAAAGAGAGCTCTGTAAAGGCTGAAGAATGCCGCGAAGCAAAATCTAAGAAAAATAAAGCCTATGGAGAGATGATCTAGAGACGTACCAGACAATCCTGCAAATCATACGTGAACTAAAGAAGAATTGAGAAGAGGGTCCATCAAAGAAGAGAGGCTGGGAGAGCAAGAAGCTGGAAGATGTAGAACATCTTAGAGCATCTACTGATACACGCTTGTTCTTTCAGCGAGTGAATGAAGGAAGATCCACATTTAAACCGAGAATAAAATCGTGTAAAGGAGAAGATGGTAAGCTCTAAACTCATTAACCAATGAGACCAAATTGAGGCTTTACAAAGTCCTTGTTCATCCGGTCGAGTATGGATCTGAAGCTTCGGCGTGGAATAAGATTGAAGAGGACAGAATGCTGATTTTTGAAAGGATGATTCTGAGAAGAATTTTTGGTCTTATACGGGAAGGTAATGCCTGGAGAAGAAAAAAAAATCTGGAGATCTACGCAGTTTTCAATAACGCAGATGTTGTTAAATGGATCAGCGTGAAGAGACTCAGATGGGCGGGACACCACGCCAGGATGGTTGAGAACGAAATCCCAAAACAATTAGCCGTGGAAACCCTCTCTAGAACAGTGGGACGACCTAAAATGGCTGGATAGCATTCGTGCCGATTCCAGGAATATTCCTGGAATACCGGACTGAGTGACTGCTGCGCAGAATAGTGATGTATGGTGGACACTTTTGGAGACACCCCTGATTCAGCAATGAATTGCAGCGCCGTATATGTATGTTTGTATTATCTTCCATAGTAATCGACCAAGAAAAAATTTTAACCACCTCTTTAAAATTCGAGGTTTTCCGTTTCAAGATACAGAGAATCAAAAAATTGACTACAAAAATCCGTCCGTCCACTGTTCACCGTCCGCAGCTTTTCTTGGTGACTGCTGGACTAATTTTTTTAAAACTTTGGTAATTTTTTTATTTATTTTTAAATTTTTTTCAAATCCGAGATGGTCCTCAGAACCCAACATTAACATCTGCCGTTTTGTTTCGAAATGGCACTTTTGACGCCGCTTACGTGCCTTTACGTAAGTGATATTTTCAGAAAATATTTAAGAATTTTTTGATATAAACAAAAAATAAATGATTTTCTTTATTATTATTTTTGAGCCTCTTGGTGCTTTTAAAGGGTATTTTTTTTTAATAAATAGTTGCCTCATTGTCTTCAGGCAATGAATAAAAATCTGCTGTTTAACCAAACATCTGTCTGATGAAATTAAATTGTTCTACTTTCCACTTTTACTCATATCATGATAACAACCCTTGAAGTCTGCAAAAGATACCTGAAATGACAGAAAATTTTAATATATATACATTTCTCCGGAGAAACTTTATGTCGGAATGAAACACAAATGCAAGTCCCTAATTCAACGAATTAAGGCCTATCTCTTTCCTGAAATACGCAGCTTAGAGAAGTTGCTACTTAATGAAGCTGCCCTTGCAGAAAGCCATCCCAAATTGGTGAGGTCCCTCAACAGCTTTAAGGTTCACAGGCTAAGTGCACAAGGAAGGATTAAGTTGGAGGTATCGGCCCTAAGCCCTTTTCAAGGGCTTAAGCTCACCGCTCCTCCTCTATTTATAAAACACCTGCCATAATATACAACACGTCACTACATTATACAGCAGGCAGTGTATCAGCTAATGAGTTTTTAATCGACCCAAGTTATTTTTACTTTAGTGAAAAGTTAAATATTTAAATGGCTTAATTACCACTCATTTCTATGTAAATTGAATTTAGATATAAAGGCTGAGAAGTTTTTTTCTCTTCAAATTAAAATTTGCAGTCATTCCAGGAGGTATCTTTTGTAGACTTTGCGGTGTGTTAATGTTAAATTGTGTACTATGTATTGACCTTTCGTAGCCCATTTAAAAGTTTAAACAGTATATCAAGAAATATAAGTAAAGAATCAGGACAGGAATTGAGAAGTAAGGAAGTCAATTTATAAATGAAGCAGGGAAGTATTAAGATAAAGATGTTTTAATTAAATCTGAATTTAATAAACTAAATCATAAATTTAATACAAAATAAATATGATTTTTTTTTTCTTAAAAAACTTTCACTTGGACAATAATCTCACAAGAAGAGGGTAGGATGATATGGAGTAAGTGCGTAATTAAATTGCGTCTTGTTAAATTCGAACCTTCAAGACGTTATTTAATTATTTATTGGTTTCTGTTGAGAGGAATTACAAATATTTTGTATGGAAATTGTGGGAAATTTATTCGTCTAAAAGATTAGCTATTAAGCATTTTGCAATAAATTGCACTAAAAAATAGTTATTAAGACGAAACCTCTGAATATATAACATTTTGCTTATTCTTGACATTTTGCAGATGTTTACGACACTGCATCTCAACAGCTGTTCCGAATTAAAAAAAAATATTACATATAAAACTTGTAGTAAATTTAACGTCCTTTAAAGTTGGCTATTTCAAAGATTTACATAAAATGCACTGGAAGCGAGTCACTGAGGAAAATCTAAAAAAAATCCACTTTCTCTAAAATTATTTCCATATTGCTTGGCGTCAGTTGAGAGTAATTACAAATATTTTTTATGAACCTTCTAGAAAATTTAATGCTCAATAAGATTTATATTGTGAATTTTACACAAAAGTGCATTGAAAAAGTAGTTGTTAAGGCGAAACCACGGAATATCTAACGATTTGCGTTTTTTTAAATTTTACAGATTTGTAAGGCGCATTATCTCAATAGCTGATTAGAATTAAAAAAAAATGAAATGTAAAAGTTAGAGGAAATTTAACGTTCTTTAAAACTGGTAAAGTCAATGGTATACCTAAAATGCACTGGAAGCGAGTTACTGAAGAAAATTAGAAACAAGTGATGCAAAGGAATTCGTTGGCCAATAAAATTTGGATGCAAGCGATCTAAGGTGGCAGACGTTCATATTTCCGGTCTATTATGAGAGTACTTTCGACCTAGATGATTAAAAAATTTCTTGAAATCAGACATGTTTTTTTGGTCTCAGCGAATCAACCACGATATTCACTTAGGTGATGTGTAACGAGTCGTAAAAATATTAATTACAACCTGTTGATAAAATTGTGTATAGCAACTTTTGCTGTATAGCTATATCGGTTTTTATCTCAATAGGCGATCAATAGGCTCTCTTTTTACTTCCTTGTACGAAGTGAAGGAAGTATTGTAATCGCGAAAATTTTCGATTTTCAGATTTCAACGGAAATATCCATTTTGACCATCCCTGAACCCATTTTGACTAGTTTCGTCGTGGCGTCTGTTCGTACGTACGTTCGTATCTCGCATAACTCAAAAACGGTTGGCCATAGAAGGTTGAAATTTTGTATTTCGAATTGCTGTAAAATCTAGTTGTGAACCTCTCTTTTTGGTCACCGCTTGACCACCGGAAGTGGTACTTAACTTGAAGGTCATAAGTAATTTCCATCAAAAATTATATTAAAATACTGTGCAAAACTTCTCCAATTTAGTATTTATAACTTATATATAGATTTAAATAGCATACTAGATTTTGGTCTAAATTGGAAAACCAAAAGCGGTACTTTACTTGAAGGTCATATTAGACTTTCATCAAAAAATATATTAAAATATAATGTAAAACATCTCAAATTTGGTAAATAGGACTTTTATATCGGTATAAATATATTTATTATATTTTGGTTAAAATTGGTGAGCCGAAAAGGGTACTTTACTTGAAGGTCATAATAAGCTTACATCAAAAATTATATTTAAATTAAATACATAAATCATATGTTTCGGTAATAAAGGTTACAAACGCAATTTGGTTTCCAATCCAATTAAACATTTTTATTACTTGTTTTAAGTGTTAAAATTGAGTGTAAAATACTGGTTTTCCTTCCCATTTGTGTGTGTGTATGTCAATACATAAATGTCGCGACGCCGAGTGTCGTTTTTGAGATACTGTAATCTTCGGTAACTAGAAACCAAATTCAACAGGATCACTTTTTGAGCCACCGATTTATAGTTTAATTGGCGTAAAAGGAAGTAATGTGTTGTCCTCATCAGATATTTTTTTTGTATTAAGCGAAACCTACCGAAGCTGTTCTTCAAAATACTTCGTGACTTACATTTCTCCTTGACTTTTTTCTATTTTTAAGCGCTTGTCCGCAGTCACCCAGCAAAAAATGATAGTAGGAACAAGTGCACACCTCTGTTGTATGACTTGTGTATTTGGTGTACACTTACCCTTACTATCATGTTTTGTTAAGGCAACTACGGATTAGGGAATTAAAACAAAAATTATTTTTTTAAATAAATTTATTAAATTATATTCCACATCCCACTTTCATAACTCAATGAAGATTGTAAAATGTGAATCTCAGACAAGCTTTAACTTTTTCCGATGATTACAGCAGTGTAATAATCCTCCGGAAACCAAACAATTTCGCACTTGCCCCAAAACCTTTCTTGCTTGAATAATGAGTCTTCCAGATACCTTGTACGCACTTACCCCTTAAGTTAGGGACACGTGCGTATTGTCAATATCAATTAAACTATCAATTTCATCAAAATAGACGTGGTTAAAACGTGGGTTTGGAATTAATATTTAAAAATAATCGTCTAAGGAACATTTAAAAAAAAATGGAAAAATCTAACTTCAAAAATAAAAAAATTACAGTCCTTTTTAAGTCGAACATTATAAAATTTAGTGCGCACTTGTCCCACATCACCCTACTTAAAAAATTCATTTTTATCATCCCCGCTCCTGCCTGTGCATATGGGCCCTGTCGGATTTACTTAGCCTCCATTTCTATATATGGATATCACTTTTTTTTGTTTGTATATATTTAGAGGCCTTGTATATATTTAGGTATTTGTATATATATTATCTGCATCCTCCATCGCGACGCCGGCCGCCAGAGAAGGCCGCCCAGCGCCTCGAACGGGATCAAGTCCCACTTCACTTTCTCATCAGTTCGACGCCCCTTCAGTCGGCTCCGACTAGCAAGCCATTGACTCTGAGAGACAGACGCATCGACAGACACAACATAGATTCAGCAGTAGCCCGAAAGACTACAGCATTCGCTGAAGACGGCCGGCTGGTTTATTGTACTGAATGGTGGCGGTGAGACGAATAGATCGAGGAATCGAATCGGCGTGAGATCTCTACAGATAAGCAACCTTTGTCATATGAGACCCGAATCCCGAATTCATTGTTAACAAATATAATTAATTAAGTTAATTAACACGTAATAACATTATTGCCTCTTCAGGGATATAATTTGACGAGCAATAAATTTCATTGTTAATATGAGATGGGCAGTTATTCACGCTCACGAACATTTATTATAACTCCCACCATCATATGTACCGGGCCCCCCAATATTGAAGAAGCCCCCTTTCCTAAGGATTATAAAAATTCTGCATAAGTCTGCACAACTTCTTTAAAAATTTGTACTTACTTCAGCCACCGAATGTCGCGTGTTACTACCATTGTCTATTGCGCTCGAAGGCGCGATGTATCATTTGATAACATATTCCATCTTGTAGAGCTTAGTTATTCTTAGACATGATTTAAGATTTGGCCAGAAAGGCCCAGCAAAATAAATCTAGGGCAGCAGTTGGAAGGGATGGGAGTAGAAGGGGCGGCTGGTTATGATTTATTGCGCTCAGAACCTAGCGCATTCTCCGGCTATAATTTGAATAAGGACGGATACTCGGGCAGGTTGATATATCATATAAGAAAACAGAGGGTTCTTGCCGTTGGGAGACAAAAAGGAGAACCACCTGCGAACTGGGAATGAGCTCGATGTGTTCCCCGGATCCTCGGCCTCGCCTGTGCCTGATTGAGCCATTCATCCTCGACTTACGGTTTGTCAAGTTTTTGCTCCACAGGACGAACGGCCTTTGGGCACCTTCTTTAGTCAGTTACCGTGTCATAAAGACGTATTTAATATACTCATCTAAAAGTATAAGTGTTTGCGCAAATTCAGTGTTTCTCTATAATTGTTAAGCACTGGTAAGTAGGGTATTTCTAATTCATAGGTCTTCGCGAAGTCTGCTCGCTTTTATATAACTTCTTTGGTTCCCGCTTGTGGCGTGCGTCTTAGGCAATTTACATTCCTCTTATATTTTCATTAACAATTTCAATTTCATCTTATTTATTTGTACACGATTAATGCAACAATGTATCCGTCTTTGAAATTAATTTCACAAATAGCAAAATAAGTTATATTATACCTCTGTTCAAAGGTAACTATTGACTAAGACAACCCAATTCACTCAGTTTAGGGGCAATTAAAAATATAACATTGTAAAATGTCGATACTAAAAAATAAAGAAAGAAAGAAGGATATTGACACTTTAATATTAAAATTATTTTTATGATGATCAAAATCTTAACATTTTTTTTCTTAAGTGAAATAAATTATACTAATGCGAAGTGTCTTGAATGTAGCACTTGGCCAGGAAATGCTGTTTCTTGACCAACAGTTCGTAATTATTGCCGATACTTTCCCCAAACAATTATCCTTTGTGGTAACGAATACAGGATGTGTAGCCGGTAAATCATCACTGGAAGGGAGTACAGAAGCTGTCATCAATTCCAATTATTATTCCTATAACGAGACCCTAATTATCCTTGTTAGTTACCTGCATTACCTGCCTGGACTGGGTTCCGGATAATACCCGCTGCATTACTCTGTAACCTTTATCCGCATTAATGTATAATCTCATTTAATAAACTGTATTAATTTTTTTCATTTTAACGAATCCACTGCAGAAAATTAAGGTTGCATTAAACTGATCCTGATAATAATTTCGTTTCAGTAATTGTATGTGTTTTACTGTGCTCAGAAAAAAGAAATATTCAATTTTCATTCATTATGTCGATCTTAAAATTATTAAAAAAATTTAATGAAAGCTGTCATGAAAAATGAGACCATGTGAGTCACATATTTTTTTCCGAAATGGAAATATATCTTCATATTGTATTATATCATATCATATATTGTATTGTATTGTCACATATTGTATTATATCATATTATCTAACGAAATGTTCATTCGAAACAAAATAAGGCCAGTAAAATTCGAAAAATACTTGGCAAATGGACAATTTTTTTTTACCATGAAAACAAGGTAATAACTAAACTCTAATCAAAAATATATTCAGTGCATTTAGTGTTAAGTAATTAATTTTTATTGTTGGGCCAATCTATATCAAACCATCCAGGTCATAAAAACCATGGTCACAGATTTTTTTCATTTGTTCCATTTCTCTTCCTCACTATCCTTGTAAAATTTCATTTTGATATCTTTAATACTTTTTGAGATATTAGTTTGCCACAATTTACTGGAAAAGACGTTTTTGCCTTAGCAAGAAGAACTGTAGCAATAGAGACATAGTTTAAGGGAAAAAATCATAACTTTGGCAATTTTCATCATAACACAATGATATTTTCACTATTATGCATAGGGCAATCTATAAAGTAAGGCGAAAATACATTTAGCAACATATCTATTAAATGGCGCACTCATTATCAGCTAAAACTTGGACTTCGTAATATTTTAAAACAAGGTTTAAGATAAAAGGCGCTGCAGTAACCCAAGTATTTTTGTTTTTGTTTAAATAATCCTTAATGAATAAGCTAATAGGATCTGGAATGAAATTGGTGTATTTTTGACTGTCAGTGTGCATAGTTGCCGAGAACTGCAGCTGTAGAGACATAGTTTAAAAATGGAATTTCCATAGAAATTTCCTGGTCGCTGGAGTTTCATACAAAATATCATGTTTGTGATAATCATGAATTTACTCTTGAGCCTACTTACTTTTTCTACTACCTAATTACTGTCCTCATTTGGTCTCTTCATATTCACCGGAGATTTCCATTTCTTTCCCAGGACACACAATGGCTATGCATACGTTAATCCCTTTATTTAGATGACTTTTTCATCACGTTTTGTTTTACCCTTAATTTTTTCAAATAGTTGGAACTGGATCAAATCCATAACATAAATTATAAAATATAAAACATGATGTAAATTATAAAAGGCCGCCCATCATAAAATTAATATATATATATATATATATATATATATATATATATATATATATATATATATATATATATATAGTCAAGTGTGATTCATAGTTTATATTTTTTCGCATTTTTTTTAGAAATAGACAACGAATGACGGAAAAGAAAGACCTAAATTTCTGTATAGTTTGGGGACTTGCATTTAAAAATATAACTAACTCCTTAATTACAAGCTAGAACCGTTTTTGGAAATTTATTTTATGATACCAAGTCTGGCAAGAATTCTATTGTTACAAAAATCTATAAGAAATAAACAGGGGATCACCAACTAGTCATTGTCTAACAAAAATCATACGGTGAGGAGAACATCTAACGGACAAATTTGTAATTTTGTGTCTCTGTTTTTAATTTTCGCATAATTAATAACAGAACCAATTTGTGGATTCCTAAATGAAAATTTCACCGATTTTAAGGTGAAGCATTTGCTCTACAAAATAACAGGAAGTGTATTGAGAATGAGAATATTAAATTCACTTTGTATCCAGTCAATAAAATAACACGAGAATGCAGAATCAAAAGCTTCTTTTTAAATATAAAACTAAATTACCAAAAAACATATCTGTAAATTGTCCAAAACAATTCTGATATTAAATATTAAATAAAACTGTCCCTGAAAATAAAAATAAAATAAACATTGGCAATTAAAATGAATAATGCTAAAATATTTAAAATTATAAAATAATTTTTCCATTGCATTAACTAAAAAGAATGTTATCCTTAGAATAAAAATATCCTTATTAAAATGAATTTTCAAAGAGGAGTCCACGCGTTCTAAAACAACTTCTGCCCTGCTTTTTCTCTTGCTCATGGTATTATTATTTTAAGTATGATTTGTAATATTCGTCTTTTAAGTATTTAAGCATTATTAATTTTGATTTGTCGATGTTTATTTTCGTTTAATTTTCAGGATTAGTTTCATTCATATTTAATTTCAGAATTGTTTTGGATAATTTACAGAATTTTTTTTTGTAAAGCTTTGTTTTATTTCACAAAGCTATTTTATTCTGTATTTCCATGTCATTTTATTGACTATAAATAAAGTGATTTTAGTAAACTTCACTCTAAAAGACACTTCTTTGTCGTGGAAACCTGATTCCATACCTGACTTTTTGGCAAATCAGGAGCCAATACTAGACCAACCCCAAAAGGAACCACAGTTGTATTTACACGAACTTAAAGTTTTATAAATATAGAAGTATTCTTGGGATATCTGTTGCCCAGAAGAGGATTGAAAAAAGCATTCACAAGTAAAGATTGATTTTAAAAAATAAATAAAACGTGTCGCCATTGTTCACTCAGAAAGTCCCCTCAAGTTAAGACAAACTATACATAATCTGTTCTACTTTATGTGGATTAGGAATTTAATTGGCTTGAATAGTTTTTGATTTAATTAAAACAGCTTAAAACTTAAATTTCCGACTTTTCTGTGTGGTATTGGCCCATGGTCCATATGAACTTCTTTCTTGCCCTTGAGGTCTTCTATCACCTCTTTAAATATTTTTCTGTGACGTACGGAGCACTGTTGCAGTATTAGTTATTATGGAATTATATACAGACTGTTATTTTGATATTTATGGTTCAACTATTTGTTCGGTCTAATTGACATGGACTCCTTTTTTGAAAAATCTGCCAGGTATATAATTTTTAAATTGGCGCTTAATGGAGATTAGCTGAATTCAGTTATACTGTGTTTCTTGTTAATTATTAAAAAAAACCTGTACCACTAACTATGAAGGGTCTTGGGTTCAGTACTTGGTAAGGACCATACTGTTTCTAAGCCAACGGTTGTGTAAGGAGGTGATTTGGCCGAGATCACGCTCAACCGCCAGGTTTTTCCCCCAATTAAGGGTACCCATTTTATAGAGGCTGGGTGGTCCCCAGGAGGGTCTCCCGATCCCACAGGGTCGATCCACGGCTGATAACAGAATAAATAATTATCTGCCACAGCCGGTCTCGAACCCGGAACCGGGAGCATTGTGACTTAGTGCCTTACCACTGAGCTACTCCGCTTGTTAATTATAATTTTTAAAAATTAACTCTCGTGTTAGTTCACTAATCAAGAAAATTAAGATTGGGCATCAACAAGTTTCGAGGAAGGAATCTCAAATCCAGTTTAACTACAATGTTTCCTGAAATCAACCGTTTTCTCCAGATTGAGTAATATTCTCTCCTCGTTATTTTTTTGGTTTGCTATTGTCAATGATGAACCTTCGTAATCGACTAAGAAAAGCTCGACATTACCATCTGAATAGAGACTTCATATTTCCATATCTCGAATATTTATGAAGAAACAGAAGAACATATAAAGTGTTTTGGAATCATTATATACTGGATTTATACTAAATGCTTTTAAAAAATAATTAACTTCAAATATTTTTTTATTTTGAATATATGCTGACATAATTAACTAGTCGAATATAATTAACCATAGTATACTGGTTTGCATTGTTTGAAATATATTTTTAATTTAATCATTTTTATGATTTCTATCTCTGATCCCTTTAAATTTTATATGATCAACATCGTAAAAAGCTTCTAAAATTAAATTCTGAAATCCACAACTAAAAATAAATATATCCGTAGTTTCGGTTTCCAAAAAGTGATAGATAACACTGGGGAACAAGAAAATACTTTATTTTGCGGCATAGATCTTGGAATGAAATGAGACATATTTATGTACTAAGGAACATGATGTATAGTTCTTCTGAAACTATACTTTGAATGGAATCCGGCTTTGTTCATTCTTTTTTTTTTTTAATATATAAACTAGATTCATTTATATAACCAATCTATTGAAAACAAAATATTGTTTTCAGTTATTTGGTCTCTTGTCGTATTTATTCAGGTATAAAAATCCTTAAAGCAACTTATTTATTTGTTTTACAAAGGGATTATCCACACCAAACATTTCATAAAGGATCGTATCAAAAACGGTTATTTAAACATATTTTTATTTATTTTTGTTCATTTTAATTAATTTTATTTAAAATTCATGCATTGTTCATATTATTAAATAAAAGTTGTTTATATTTCAATAAGTAAATAACAAATGTTGAGCTTTCTAACCTATATTTTTTATAATAAAAATTTGCTACGGGTATCGAAACACACACTTTCTTTCCTCAACAGACTCTAAATAAATAAATAATAACAGTATTTTAGTATACATAATACCCCCACTTTTCCTCTCCCTCTTCCCCCAAAAAATAGTATATCTTCGTTTTTCTTTGAACATATGGGCATGTATTGCATTCATTCCAAAAACTGAAACCAATTCGACAAATCTGATATTTTAATTTTATTTAGAAGACAGGAATCATCCAAATTGGATTCTGAAACCCTGCGCCGCAAAATCACTCTTGCCCTGCATAGTCTTTTCTTAAAATCTGATGGTCTTATTTTTTATTATAAAGCTTGCCTTTTTAAAATCAGTGTAAAGTACATTTACATTATAGCTGTTCCATAAATAAAGTATCTTCTGCGAAGAACCGAAGAGTGACTGATATTATTTTCAATATAGACTCGTTCTCGTGGGACGGGAGGAGTAGACCTCCAGGTTTTATCAATGCCTTACGCCTCAACTGTTCTCTTATACAAGGGATCCTTTTTCTTCCCCGTGATTCCTCTATCTTAAGACCAGGAGGCTGTACATCTCTCCACTTTTATATAAAGAAAATACCTAAATGTAAATATTCTAAGCCGAAATTCAATTTCAAGGCCTTTATGTATTTATAAACTTGGATTGTGAGATTGTGAGTATAACTAGCATTCTAGTATTCAGTACATGCATATCAATTATGTACTTGTGAAATTCTCAATATTCAAAAAGCATCTCTATGTCAAAAAATATATTGAAAAATATATGATGTGGACAACACATGACTTCCTTGTACTCCTATTAAACTGTAAATCGGTGGCTCAAAAAGTGATCCTGAATTTGGTTACTAGTTTCCGAAGATTGCAGTAAAAACGACACTCGACGTCCCGACATTCATCTATTGGACACACACACAAAGAAGCTATTGTTTCTGGAGTTTTCGTTCCCATATTAAATGTCGTTTTCTTTCAGTTGGTAACAAGTTTCTAAGAGATTTCTTCGTGTTCCTTGAGGACATTAGAACTGTCTATGTCACTAGATAAAGCATTGGAAATCGACAGTTTCAACATTTTTAGCGGAAGAACCTGCTTAACTTATGTCTTATTCTCCTGCTCTAGACTTGTTCTGGTCACAAATATAGTGGAAAACAAGTATTTTACAGTCAATTTCAACACTTAAAACAAATAATCAAATTGTTTAATTAGGGTGGAAAAACAATCGCGTTTGTAATCTTTATCACCAAACGTCTGATATGATCTCTGTATTAAATGTCAATAAACATTTTGATGTGAATTTATTATAACCATCAAGTAAAGCATCCCTTTCGGCTCTTCAATTTCAACCAAAATCTATTATATTATTTATATTGATATAAAAGTTTTATTTATCAAA
Source organism: Rhaphigaster nebulosa (assembly GCA_948150685.1). Lineage (NCBI taxonomy): Eukaryota > Metazoa > Arthropoda > Insecta > Hemiptera > Pentatomidae > Rhaphigaster > Rhaphigaster nebulosa. The sequence goes on from OX411309.1 coordinate 21,371,869, forward strand.
TTTGAGATGTTTTACATTATATTTTATTATAATTTTTGATGAAAGTTTATTATGACCTTCAAGTAAAGTACCGCTTCCAGTTTCCCAATTTAGACCAAATTCTAGTATGTTATTTAAATAAATATATAAATTAAAAATACTAAATGTGAGAAGTTTTGCATTATATTTTAATATAATCTTCGATGGACATCAATTAAGACCGTCAAATAAAGTACCACTTCCGCTGATCATGTAGTGACCAAAAAGAGTGGTTCACAGCCAGATCTTAGAGCAATCCTAAATACAAAACTTCAACGTTCTACGACTAACCGTTTTTGAGTTATGCGAAATACGCACTTAAGTACGATCGTACGTTCAGACGTCACGACAAAACTAGTCAAAATGGATACAGGAATGGTAAAAATTGATATTTCCGTTGAAATCTGAAACCGAAAATTTTCGTGATTACTATACTACCTTTACTTCATACAAGGAAGTAAAAAAATAGATCCCAGGAGATGGTATAGTTAAAAAGATAGATCAAATAATGGTATAAATAACATTTGATGCCAAAAAAGAGATTTTAATTATTTACTTGTTTTGCAAATATTAGGATATTTTAGATTTGTAACTTATTAAAATATGTCCATCGAATCCATATTATAATCAACGTCTTAACTCTTAATAATACATGACCAATCAACCTATATGATAGCTACGTTGAAGATAGAAATTATTACATAAGCCAAGAAGGTAAAAAAATTTTTTTTTGGTTCCTAAGATTTTGGAACTGATTTTAGCTTTATTTGGGACGCTGAATCTAAATATTAAATCTTTTTTTTTCTATCAGCTCTACTTTTTGAGATAAGTGTGAAAAAGGAAGTAAAACCGCCTGCTTGCCTCAAGCCACTTCCTTCCTGATTGACCAGACTGGGAATACCCAGTTCGTCACTGAGAATCCCATCCTTCATTTCAACCCTTCAACAAAATTTGAGGTCAGTTTGTGAGTTTTAACCGTGTAGGACAGATCGAAGTTGATAAAAAATGAGTTCAAGTAGAAGAAGTTGTGTAAATCATCCTGATGTGTTTTGCTACATATGCGGAGAATACACATTACAAAATAACAGAAAGACAGTTAGTGACCTTGTAAAGAGAGCTTGTCGTGGATACTTTGGTATAAATTCCGGTGATCAGGATAAATCCTGGGCACCGCATCGGGTTTGTAAAACTTGTACAGAACATTTACGCCAGTGAACTAGCGAGAAAAGAAAAAGTTTGAAATTCGGCTGATGGCTTAGAGAGAACCCAAAAGCCACATCGATGACTGTTATTTCTGTCTAGTAAATATTACTGGAATCAATCGAAACAACCGTAACAAGTGGACTTATTCTGATTTAGTCTCTGCAAGACGCCCGATTCCTTACTTAGAGGAAGTACCGATCCTAGCATTTCACCAGCTACCAGAGCTTTCCTCAGGGGACGTGTGTTTTCTCTATAATCAGCCTTCTGATACTAAAGAAGGTGACAGTGGTTATGAGGGGATGTCAACAATACCTCAACTTTTCAACCGGGATGAGTTAAATGGCCCCGTCAGAGATCTTAACCTGTCAAAAGAAGCTTATGGATTACTGGCTTACAGATTGAACGATAAACATTTACTACAACAATGAACCAAAATTACTTTTTACCGTAAAGGGTATTTTGTCACGATGTTAGAGGACTCCTTGAAAAAAATGAGCCTTCCTGAATATTATCCGGATGATTAGTGTCTGTTTATTGATAGCTCAAAGCAAAACTTGAAATATGTTCTTCAACACAAGGTGAACAAATATGGTTCAATAACAACTGCTCACTCAACGACAATGAAAGAAGCATATAGCAACATAGCTTTGATCTTGGAGGACCTAGCTGTGCCTCTGGGATAGCAGAGACAAAACATACGACTGGGTTAGACAAGAGTGGCCTTGGTTCCATCGATGACTTGGTACTTACTATATTTGCATATAAAATAATAATAGTATATACTAATAATATTTGTATTATATTATAATATTTATATAATATAATATTTATATTATATTATAATATTTGTGTAATTTAATAATTAAAATTTCATGTTTAATTGTTAGATTGGATTTATGGATTTAACTTAATATAACGTACATTTCACTAAAACTTAGAAATTGGATGGACCTCCTAGGCAAAAGCTAATGCCACATTTGAATTCAGGGCACCAAATTCATATGAAATCAGCTCAAATTACACAGACACCAAAACTACTATTGGCCCGTGTTATCTATCAATTATTGTCTCCTTTCAGATTTATTTACTTGTCTACTACACCATTTTTTATATAGCTGAGTTCAACTTGCGCCATGAATCCCCTGAAGTAGTCCCCACCCGGAGATCCGAACGGGGGACTAGTTTACTTCCGGATAATGAGCGTTTTACCTCAGAGAGATCCATGACTTTGTGTCATTTTGTGAACTAAAAAATATGTGAGTAGGACGTTCAAACCTACGTCCCACCCTCCAGCAAGCCTGGAGGGGCACTCTCATTGTTGGTCAGCGAGTCCATCGGACTTAGCCGGGAGGAACTTCCAAGGAATTTCCACCGACCATCCTCACATCCGCCACCCGTGGGACGCTCCCCTACGCGGTAATGAGATCCGCGCGAGGTATATAGCTGAGTTACCATCGTCAAACTGGAGTAAACCGCTTCTAAAGAAACTCCTGATGTAAACTAATTCTGCGGACTAATTTTACAGAGATATCAATATATGATAATAGTCTACCAAACAGCTTAACAGACAAATAGTTTGCAAAACCTCATTTTGCTGCAAAACATTGTTTTTATAATCAAACAAATGGCTTCACAATAATTCCCAACCAGTAGACATAATGAATGACTTACAAAATTTTTTAAACAAAATGTGACTTGGAAGGGCTCTTTCATGGCTTGAACTCAGGTTGATTGATGAGAAGGGTCAGAGTTAAGAAAAGAAAAAAAAAACATAAAAAGTAAGGCCCTCAACCAGGTCCTTTTGAGTCGTCACTAATGGTTTTGTGGGATTTCTGGAGTGAACGTGCTCTGAATTCGAAGATTGGTGTCCTGCCATTTTGTAGTTGAAGCTTCTATAAATCATGTTTTATTTACAAAATCTGGAACGCCAAGATCTTGATTTAATATGCTGTTTCTAACACATAGAGGTATCGCTGCAATTATTTGTAAATTGCAAATAATTACCCAGAGTAGCGGGCCCCAAGGTAGATCCGCTATAGTCCGTTAAGGAGACCCGAAAATTTGTATTCAACACATGGGTGGTCTTTGCGTTTTCATCGAAGGTTTTGGCTCAGAATCCGAAAGTTACCAGGGCTCCATTTAAATAATTTACCGAAGGTGAGGCATAGATGACCCTTTTACTAGTTTAAACATGATTTTTTTTCTTTTTTATGGATTAATATTTATTTTCCAATTTTTCACACGGCTAATTTATTATTAAAGTTTGGAAGCTAGAAAATTGGTAACAGTCTATAAACAACGAATTATCATCACAAAGGGACAGGGAAATGGTTTACTGAAAATTTTCCAGAAATATAGAATCATCTTAAAATTATTTTTATAACTCAAAGTTTATACTTGAACTACAATTAATTTTCAAATTCACACAAATTGGCTGAAATGGTCCATGGTAAATTATCAAAAGATGGTTGATTTCCAAATATTTTTTGTAGAATCTTAATAGTTCTTTCCACCAACACCCCCTCAGAGCAATTGCATACCGTGATTAGTCGTGATATAGCCATTTACTCGTAATTTAATTTATTCAGAGTAGTCAACTTTCATTACAATGTTGCAAGTGATTTTGACAAGATTATAGTATGGAGTATAGCTTTGACTCTAGAAAACAGTATTTACTGAATTCTATAGGGAAAAAATCATGTATGAAAAGGTAGCCCGACAGGATACCTGTTAGTCATAAATTAATCAGTCTGATACGGATACCACAAAATCCCGTGGAATCGATTAGGAATTTTAATATGGAGGCAGTCTGTAGGAAGTCTGCCTGCAGGAAAAATATATGATAAAATATTAATTCAGTGTGGTGGAGTAGGCCGGAAAAGAGTGTACAAAAGCTATAGTTCTGTGGCGCGGAATATAATGATAGGACATTAAAAATATATACAAACAACAAAAATATATTCAATACAACATTCTCTTATCTCAGAGGAACTGTACATTGAACAAGAACCTACTGATTTCTCCCCATTATTAGACCATGAGAGCTGACAGCATGGTCAACCGCGGATGGGTATAAGGTAAAAAATCAGTATATATGTGTACATATATATATATATATATATATATATATATATATATATATATATATATATACATATATATATAAACATTACTGATAATTAGCTATTAATTATTCGATCTTAAGCTACGTGCCCATTTGAGAGTTTTTACTTTCGAGAGCTATACTCGCTTGTGGATACTGCGAGCACTGAGAGTCCGACCAAAACAGAAAAGTTACTCTTGAGATATCTCGCATGATTTTCTCTGAAGCGGACACATAGCTTTAAGTATAGAAATTCAATTACAGAAAAAGGTATAATGTTAAAGTTAATTATGTATGATAGTTATTACTCACACACACACACGCATATATATATATATATATATATATATATATATATATATATATATATATATATATATATATATATATATATATATATATATATATATATTAATAAAGCTTCTGGATTGTTTTTTGAGACACCTGATCGTCTTTTTAGGGTACATATATATCCTGATATATATATATATATATATCAGGATATATATGTACCCTAAAAAGACGGTCAGGTGTCTCAAAAAACAATCCAGAAGCTTTATTAATATTTGGATTTCCATTGGAATAATTCAAAAGCTTTTAAGAAATAAATAATTCAAAAAGTGGAGATGGAGGAGGTACGCGTATAATTTTAGCGGTCGTCGACTTTTAATTTTTCCCTCCGCAGAACAAGGATTAGGATCTCCAACTTATTTCAGGTTCTCTTTGCCAGGACTCGAACTGCGGCTGGTTGACTTGCAAATACAATATTAGGATTTGTACGGCCCACTTTTTTCACTTCACCTTATACCACTTTGCGCATAAATGATATTGTAAGTGAGAATGCGGCTGGTGAGTGCAATGTATAAAACATTATTCAGAACTTTTTTAAGGCAATGTATTTATTCCACTAACTGCAGAGAGGAGGAAATCTATTAAATCAACAAATAACAATATATTTTCTAATTGTTGAAGTCTAAGAAGTGCCGGAATCCAATTTCCCAGATAATCTAATGTCGTATTTACATTGTCATCTCAATTATGGAGGGGTAAATTTAAAATTTTTAATATCATAAAATGTAAAATTTTCGTTAGATAAAAATGCTTTTAGACTTGAGGCCTTCAAAAGAATGTTCTTTATTCTTCAGTATTTATTAAAAGAAAAACGTTAATAAGCAGTTTTCAATTCAATTATTTTTCAACGATAGATTCATAAAATAAACAACTGCTTTTTAAAAATATTTCAGTGAATTTTTATTCTTTGTCTGAAATTCAATTAAATATTTACATAATCGCTTCCTACAGCGTCAAAACCCTCTGTTTGATCAATCAACCAATTAAATATAAGGAAACAATATCAACATTGATATAACATTGTTACGTAATGAAAATGATTGGGAGTAATCTGAAACTTGATATTTTACTACCACATAACGATCCCAGTTACATCAGTTCGTCGAAAATGATCAGGTTTTCCTCATTGTGTCATGAAAACAAACGTCATATATTGCTAACAATTTAGAGTATGTATTGATTTAGTATACTTCTTTTGGCGGCATCGAAATCACATTTCATGTTTAGTTATTTTACGTCATTAAAGAAATGTTTTTTGTTTTAGTTTTCTTTCCATAATTACTATTTGGAAAGGAAGTTTATTTAAAATTTGGTACGTTCCATATCAATTACAGATGCGTTGCTATGTATCAATCTGATACTTTGTCACTGATACCGACTTGTAACAGGTAAGCTACTATGTGATGAACTGAAAGTATCATTTGCTTTCAGTCTCAACTTGGGACTGCATGCGTAGCCAACGAACTTTCCAGTTACCTGCGTAACTTCTTGCTCCTCCAGTCCTTGTTATATATCTACGTTGCTCCATGTTTCTTCGGTCTCAGGTTGGTACGCTGTCACAGTATCATGACCATGGACGAGTCACATTGTCGCAATTAACTTCGTTGCTCTTGCTCTCCCATCCTCCCTTTCCGGTAATATTTTATTTTATCTATCTTCCCATTCAACCACCTTTGAGTCAAATGAGCTGAAATTCAGTATGTAGGATTTTCTTCCAGGCAGAACAATACCATTAAAGAATGGGTATCGCATCTCTCCAGCTCCACAAAATTAGTTTGTAGTGTTGAAAATTTGTATTTGAATTGAGCTAGTGTTAGGAAAGTATCTTTTAGGGATCTCAGTTTGGTTTCTCCACCCCCCAGATTTTTTGATTTTTTAAAATATTTGCGCATCTCTAAAACTCCTTCAAAGTTAGGGGGCTAAAATCCTGTTGCATTTAAAAGGAAATTAAATTACCTATAAAAGAAAAGAAATTTCATCGAAATCGGACGAGTATTAGCAAAGATATGGCTATTTCAACTCCATCGACCCCTGTTGGGTCAAATGAGCTGAAATTCGATATGAAAGACTTTCTGTATCGAGGGTCAGCGGAGAGACAGAACAATATAATAAAAGTATGGGTAAATTTCGATAACTTAGGGAACTGTCTTTGGTGGGTCTTAACTTTTTTCTCATTCCCCCTTATTTTAATATTTTGAGTTCTGCTGCTCACGGATTTTCTTTAGCATGAATTTTCAAATAAGAACAAAAGTGATTTTTGACAATATTTAAGGCTGATTATCTCAAAAGATACAGTTTGTACCTCTAGTATCATAATAGTAACAAATGATAGAAATTTGGTTACTGAGACTTATCTGGTTCAAGAGTTAGCAATATTGCTGCCTTGCGAGAGTCGGTCTCAGTATGTCATCCTCTTCAACACGTAATAACCCGTCTCCGGTATTTTAATAATACCATCTCACACATAACACATGTACAATATATGAATTTTAAAAGCATTTTATCCATGATGTTAAGAGTATTTTACTTTTATTTTTAAGCGACTTCAAAAAAAGGAGGTTATTAACAGATTATGATAGTTCTGTTTGACTTAATGGTCTAATTTCCTATAAAGAAATACGGGTGTTTGCAGCAGTGTGATGTTATCCATTCCTGCTGAACAGCACTCATCTACAAGTTGATCAGATTACAATATTATCAGCAGCTATGCTCACAGCCTGCTCTTCGCTACTCCTCAGTTTGGCTACCATCTTCATCTTTTTCTCCTCCTGGGTTTTCTTTTCGGCGGCTTCCCTGGCACAGTTACTTCTCTCCTTCCCAAGGTGTTGGACCCACTATCGTATTCCAATCACACACAAAGTTCTTGACACAAAGTGAGGATTGTTCTTTTCGTTCATCAGCTGCGGGAACCCGCTCCCCGTCAGAACATACAGCACTGTCTCCCTCAGTACTTCGTACCTCAGAGCTTGTTCGGCGGTTTCCGGTACACCACAACTGGGAGTCGATGTCTATTTCATGTTAAAAAGCTTCGCTCTGAAAATCCTATATCCCCTGAGAATCTGCGAGACCCAGTAGTCCGGGGGAACCCATGTCGTTTCTAGTTCTCTCGGATAATAATACATTATGTTCTATGTATGTCCAAGCATAACTTCGCTATTCTTGAACCGCTTTCTATGATTATTTTTTTAAACAGCACACCTTCAGTGTGGTCCCATATAAATTTAATAAGAATCCGATGAAAACTTTTTTTTTTTTTATGTATGCTCACTCATAACTTCGTCATACTAATTTCTATGACTTTTTTTTAATCAAAAGGGTACACTTTGAGGGTATTTCCGCATCAATTTGTCCAGGATCAGATGGAAGTTTTATAGATAAAGTATTTTTTATTTTTTAGGTTTTTTAGTATTGGCGATTTATATTTTATTATATATGATCATAAACTTTCACATAATATAATATGAAAGAACAATAAAAAGTCGAGAATACTTAAAATATTTGTTCAAATTCAAATTAGTCCAAAACATCCACGATACCTCACTGAATAATTTGAGGCATCAAAATTAAAAATCGCTTGAGCCGCTCGTTCAAAAAAACGTTGCATACCAACAAAGGGAAAGATGAAAACACATTTTTGGAGATTGAGCTAGTCGCCATAATTAAAGTGGTTTAGTTTACAGTACACATTTCTAAATCTATTGGTTTCTTATCTTTTTAAATAAATAAAACAGGTATTTGGCCGTCATTGGGACACTCAAAAGGTAAAACTAAAAAGAAAAAAAAGACTTTAAAACGGTACACAAGAACCACTTAAAAGTAATAAATAAATGCTTAAAAAAAAAAGACTTGTGAACAGAAACACTAAAAAGAGAGAAATAATTTTTCTTACTAAAGTACATCAAGTGGCGTAAGTAACTATTTCAAATCAACCTAAACATTACAATAATTTATTATTTTTTGATGTCGGTGCATAGTCGCGTGACTCTTTCATTTCAACTATTCAGGTGATAGTTCTTCCCTTCAAAGTTCTTAAGTCGATTCGAAAACGTCAAAAGTGTTTGTATAATTGTAAATTTATTTATGCTACACAAAGTTTTACTTCAAATCATGTTAATGAAAGAAATGATTTTTCATTGCTTTCAAATTCAATAGGCACTTTAAAAAAATAGATATCGTTTTCGAATCAATGCGCTGTTATGGAAACAAAACGATTGAATAAATAATATTAGTAATTGCATTTATAAGAAACGATACAGTTAATTTAGTCAAAAATTAATAAAACAAATATTAATTTTCTACATAAGAGTATTCTAGAAGGAATACTGTTTTGCCACTAATCAGTTACTTATGTGTTCAGACTTATCTCACTTGGAACAGTTAATGGAAGAACTTGAAACAACTTACTTGTTGAAACGAAAGAGTTGTGCAGCGGCTTGGCACAGACATCAATAAATTATATATAATTGTAATAATTAGACTGATTTGAAATAGATACTTAATAATATACTTTTGTAAGAAAAGTATATATTTCTTTTAGTGTTTCTTGGGTACCGTTTTGAAGTCGTTTTTTTTTCTTCACAACCTTTCTTACTGGAACCCATTTTATGTCATTTTTGGATAATTATATAATGTATGATAACCACAGTTTTAAAAAGTTTTTCTTCACAACTTTTCTTACTGGAATCCATTTTATGCCATTTTGGATAATCATATAATGTGTGATAACCATGGTTTTGAACTCACCAATGGTAGGGAAGAACTAAAACAAATAATATCTGATGTGGTTACCAGCTGACTTCCTTGTACGCCTTTTAAACTATAAATCCGTGGCTCAAAAAGTGATCCTGAATTTGGTTACTAGTCTCCGCAGTAAAAATAGCAGTAAAAACGACATTCGGCATCGCGACATCTATCTATTGACACACACACACACACACACACACACACATAAGCTCATGCTTCTGCAGGACTCATTCCATTATGTCGTTTTCTTTCAGTTGGTAACAAGTTCCCAAGAGATTTCTTCGTGTTCCGTGACAACATTAGAAATTCCAACGTCACTAGATAAAGTATTGGAAATCGACGTTTTCGACATTTTAAGCAGAAAAACCCACTTAGCTTGGTAACCCACTTATTCTCCTGCTGCAGACTTGTTCAACTCACAAATGGAGAGGAAAACAAGTATTTTACCCTCAATTTTAACACTTAAAACAAGTAATAAAAATGTTTAATTAGAGTGGGAAAAAAATTGCGTTTGGAACCTTTATTATCGAATCATATGGTCTCTGTATTTAATTTTAGTATAATTTTGATGTAAGTTTATTATGACCTTCAAATAAAGTACTCATTTCGGCTCACCAATTTCATCTTATTTTACCAAAATGTAGTATCTTATTTATATTGATATAAAAGTCTTATTTATCAAATTTGAAATGTTTTAAATTATATTTTAATATAATTTTTGATGAAAGTTTCTTATGATCTTCAAGTAAAGTACTGCTTCCGGTTTCACAATTTAGACCAAACTCTAGTATTTTATTTAAATCAATATGTAAATGATATATCTATATCTAAATTTGATATGTAAATCTATATCTGTCTATATCTATATCAATATCTAAATTTGAGAAGTTTTGCATTATATTTTAATATATTTTTTGATGGAAATCAATTATGAACTTCAAGTAAAGTACAACTTCCGCTGATTATGCAGTGACCAAAAAGGAAGGTCCACAAAGAGGTTCTGTGCCAAATCCGGGTACATCGTGGATTAGTATGTTAGTGAAAATTTTTCTTGATAAAAAATAAAATAAATAAATCTTAAATCGGTTGACAATGTTAACAGTGGGCGGTATAGATGTTCCATTGAGCTTCTTGGTCTATTGATTTAAATTAGAGGATCTTACTTTTGGGTTTCTTCATGTTGGTCCTCTCAATTCTCCCTTCTCCCCCTCTGCTTAGCTTTGGTATTGTGTTCACCCATTCTTCTTAAAATAGGTATGTAAAATAAAAAAAATGTGTACCTAGAGCTGAGATCAGACTTGAAGTGTGCTTGATCTGGGCCGGAATCCTTAATCCTGACCTCGGAATTTAATACAGCTTATTAAAATAAATGTTCTTCCTTAAACGCTCAAGAGAGGTTTTGTATGTTTCCCAACGAATACAAGAAAAAGAGGTACAGATAATATTTTAAATCGTTTAACACTAATTCTACTAATTTAACACTACTTCTAATTCTACTTGAAATTATATAATTGTACCTATGCTAATAATAATATAGCTTTATTTTCACCCTTTACAGAAAATAAGCGATAGATTATATGTTGAAGCCAATGGCAGAGGATGATTTCTCATATGATAAACGATTTCTGGGGACTATTTAATCAGCTATAATATATATCTATATATATATATATATATATATATATATATATATATATATATATATATATATATATATATATATATATAGTTGGGTTAGTGCGTAAACAACCATTTCAAAAAAATATTACATACTAAAAAAATGGTTTAAATGCTATACAGATTCTAATTCCGATTATTTTCAAGAGCGTTGTTAATTTTATGAGGTGCAGAGACCCTGCGAAGAGACCCAATCTCGGCTTAGCACTCCAGAGCAGGACATTGCCCTGACAATAAAGCCCTGATGGAACCGTTGGTCGTCACGAAGAGGCTGGTCGTGAACATCCCCTTCCCCCGGCCACTCCGCCATCTCGGGAAACATCTTATTAGCTCCCAGTCTTCTCTTTTCACTATATACTCATTTCACTTCTTATTTCCTTCATGGTTTACAATAATTAATGAAATACTGAAAATTGGGGTATTTTCCGTTCCGAGTACCGCAGTTATTAACCGGTGATTTCTGTGATAATGTCTATTATTGTGCATGCTTAATTTTAAACATCTGTTGCTACTATCAACTAACCTTGTTACCTGTTTACAGCAAGTTCTAAATTCCGGTAAAATAAATTTCCCTACACTTGTTACTGATTTTAATAGCGAGGGTAGTTGTGTTCGTTATTATATGGATCAGGGTGTCATAGAAACCTTATAGAAAACTGTGTCCAAATGGTCAAGATTTGACCATCTCGTGGTGATATGACCTCTCCATCAAGAGAGTTTCCTCTGTAATTTGGAGGTAAAGAAGAAGAAAATGTTATACTACTATACCTCTATGAACTGGAACGTGGTTTCAAGGCTATAAGCTACCATTTAAGACGTTACTATGGTCTACATATTCTTGGGCAAACGAGTATTCTACAATTAAGTGGTGCGAAAAGGAGTTACAAATGAAACCTGAAAATTTGGATTTATAAATCTTTTTATATTGCATATTTATTTTATGGTTTAACAATGTAAATAAATGTTTATTTTTGTTGGTCACTGCATACATTATTAATAACCTAAACTTTAGCATCATATGTTAAACTAGTGATCCCATAAATCACCGGTTAGTAAAAGACACTTTTTTGTGACGAAGTTGCACTTTTCAGTTTTCCTTCCGTTTGTCTATATATAGAATATATAGTAAGGGAAAGAAATGCTACCGTGATAAATTCCGAATCCGGGTCTGTGACGAAAAACTTATAAACTTAAGTGATTGCTGAAGGACTTACTATTTTATTTTGAAAAATATTTCAGTTATAATTTTATTGTTTCATGATATAAGGAGACTTGTCGTTTGGGGTCAAATTTAAATCTGAAGAAAATTTAGAAATATAAACCTGTTTATAAGATATGGAAAGATACTCCAGAATTTTTATTTTGAAAATAAAATTACTTTGAATGATAAGAATCAAATTAAAAAATAATATTAGCCAAGAAACACAACCCCTAGCAATTTAAACTTATAGTTAACAGACCTTTCTTTCCCTTAACAAAACGTGTTTGTACCCAAGAGGCAAATGGGAAACTCAGACAAACAAATACTAGGTCCAATACTAAAATACTAGGGTTCACACACAACCCTTAATTTCAATTCTCATAATTATCCTATAAGAATGTTTATATTCCAACTATTTATGTCAATGTTTACTTTGACTAATCCTTTAATTCCCTGTGAATTGAGTTGGTTTTATGATATCATTTACATTTTTAAAACGCACGTGCAATATTGGAAGAAAAAATCGAGATTTGCGGTGTTTTGAGACATCACTGGAAAATAGGTTTAAGCGCAAAGGCAGCCGCCGTAATAAAAAGCTTAAATACGTAAATAGGTAGGTGTAAATCATCGTTTTCATACCCATGGAAGCAAATTATCGCACAATACGTACGTTATAAATTTAACTATAGGTTAATGTTTATTAAATGAGCGTTACAAAGGATAAAAATTGTATTTTAGGTGGTTAATGTTTAACCTTAAAAATATGGATTATTACTATCTTTAACGTCATTGTATCAAATTATTTTTGCTGCAATCTGTTCCCCATGTTTTTTACTGAAGGGAAGTGAAATGAATATTGTGTTTTGTATTTTTTTACAACCGTCCTAGATACGGGCCCTACCACTCGCAATTCATAAATATTTTTTTAAAAAACTTGTTTTTTTGCATTAATTTCTAGAAAAATATATAAATTTTAACGAACAAAAATATTATCTTTACTAAATAAAATTACATCGTTATCATTAAAACATCCTTAACATCGATACATTGGTGCTCAATAACAAAATTCAAACATCGATGTTACCAATATAACGTATTAGTTTACTAAAAATCTATTTCTGTTTACCATCCGTACTAAAGTCTCAAATACTAGTATTTTAAATTTTATCAAGCAATAACCATTTTTAAATTTATCATCGTTATTGTATTCGTTTTCTTTTTTACTGTACTATTATTAAATATATGAAAAATTATTTTTACCAGTATAATAAAATTGTTATATGAGTGTACACGTGTAGTGCATATAGGCATGAAAATGTAAATATTCATCGTGTTGGTTAGGTAGGACAAAAAAAAAGTAATATTTTTTATTTGTATTTCGGATTTCTTTTTTTTTATTCTTTCAAGGATAAAGGTTTTTTCATTAAGTATTTTATAATCATTATTCTAAAGTTTTAAAAAAAAGTATTCAATCCAAATAAATGACAATATGTTTATTGGATATATAACTATTTGGAAATAATAAAACATAGTGCAATAATTTGCAGTGTTTTCAAATTTTGGACACAAGATTCTAAAAATACATCGATGCTATGGATACATAAGTTCGAATACATCTATGTTTTCTTTAAGTCCGTTTGCCCTCCCTAAACATGGCCTCTATTTACGAGTTCAGCAATTCAGTGGTAATTTAACTATTTCATGTTTTTAAAAATGGATAAATACAATAATATTTTGAAACAATACAACACATCTCTGGCATTATGGTCTCGAGACACTAAAAATCCACTTGATTCCACAAAGACCTGTGCAAGAGGAGTAAACTGCTGAAGTAGGACTCTAAAAATAAACTAGTTCTCAGTTACAGTTGCGGGGCACAATACAGATCTTGTGGTGACCGTGCGCAGCGCAGAACAGTGGCCCTCATACCGCGCTTTCTTAATTGCCACTTCATTCGAGGGCTCAGTTGTTAGTCTCCCATTGATCTCGAGCTAATGAACTTTCAAGCTCCTCCTTGTACTTTTGTCAGTAACAAGAGAAAGTAGTCCAGTAAAAAAAAAAAAATTATAACATTTGTTTCTTGTTATGAAGGGGCGAATTCCTAAGACAAAACCAGAAAAAATGGCCAACTTTACATGCTTCGAGGTTATTTCACTATAAAATACCTAAATTTGATCTAAATACAAAATAACAATTTAAATGTATACACAATAATACCTTCAAGCCTGGCAACAATTTCCATATTTAAAAAATAACCCAAATAAATACCATATAAAATTATTTATGATAAATTAAGGTAATTATATTTTTTGTAATGTCATGCGCTTTTCAGAGCACGCCAACTGGAGGATAATGAAATCATGGTATCTTCCTAGATATTACGACTGAAAAGGTTTTTGGTTAGTTCTTCAACGACAAATACTTTTAGTTGCCTAATTAAATAATATTAGATTATTGGAAAAGTAATACATTTGTGTTATTATGAGTTAAACATCGTTTGTGTTCCCCGATCATTTCTGCCTGTAAAATAAGTTACTGTATATAATTACTGAAATATTTTCGTAAATTATTTTCAATTTGATGGATTCAATTTTATCTATCGATTCATTTTCTAAATATCTAAATAAAAAATTTATGAAATGCAGGAGGTTAGGCAGAACCCACGGGTACATTCCTGTCTTGATATATTCGGTTCCTGAAGAAAACCATCTATCGAAATCGTTAAACGGCATTCAATAATTACGGCATGCCAAAGAAGAAGAAGACGAAATCCATCATATCGTCCCTACCATATCCAACAATCGAATATACAAAAATGGAATTCTCATATTCGTCACTTCAAAACGAACTAGTTGAGGCACGAATTGTGACAAATTCTTGAATTCCTAACCTAGCCCGAACTGAGCAAATTACAAGATTGTTTGCTTAACCTGGCCGAAGCAAAACAATAATTCATCGGTTACCCTTTGAGAATAATGAAGCCGAAGATCCTCCCTGGCAACAGGTGACTGCTAGCTCCTCCTAGCAGCCGTCTTAGCACATTAAGCATTTATCTTCTCCCTCTTGTTATCATCTTAAAAGCTCTTCATCAACTTCGTTACCAATGTCCGAATCAACTTTGTTTGTAAGACAAAATAAATTTCGGCTCGATTCATGTTATTGCAGCTGTCTTTTTGTATGATCTATCTCAGATTTTGGTTGATTATTTCTGTTAAAAACGGTAGAACGATTATTTCTTACTTGATTTAGATAAATGGTGAAAGGGTATACTTGGGAACAACATGCGTAAAATGCTTTAAAACCCGAATAACCTAAAGTGGAGGGGGTAATTCAACCAAGTGTATTTTCGTCAAGTTTTATTAAAATGTCTCCTTTCCATTCTGTAGGTATTGTTAGTCAGCTAGTATGTGTCGTGTGCCAAGTTTCATAAAAATCGAATGAGTTCTAAAGCGCTTATGAACCTTTTTATTTCACACAAAGAAAGGAGTTGGTTAACTCCAAAGGTATTTTTACTTAAGAGTAGAAGCATGTGTACCAAATGAGACTGGAGAGACTCAGAAAAAAATTAATTGTTTGATTTTTGAGGTTCTCAGGCGCTATCTTGGTCTTTATTTGGTATACTGAGCTAAGGTGACACCCAATTTTTGACGACAATGATTCCTAGGTGTTTAACTTTTTCAACCATTTAGAACCAAGAAAACTTCTTTATATTCTTTATTTTTCACTCCACGTTTCGCTGTCCACTCTTTAAACACCAGATCCCAACCTATGTATGCCATTGTATTTTTATTGTTTTTTAATTTTTATTTTCTTGATATAATAATAATAATAATAATAATAATAATAAGCAATTGTACATATAATAATAATAACAAGCTATAATATAACCTTAATACATACAACTGCTTATTAAAGTTTTTACTGTAGTTTTCAACTAAAGTTTCATCAAATATGGTTAAACTAGCTTTAGAGAACAAATGGTCCTTAAATACAGCTATCATTTATAGTCAGAATATTGCAATGTTTTGAAATAAAATAGCTTTATTAATATGTTGGTATATATTAAATTTCTATAAAATTAGAACACTAAATAGTTATTTTCACTAAATATATTTAGTTATATATTTAATTAAGGCAAATGCTATTTACATTACTAAGTAACTACTACTCCGGCGCAGTTAATTATAAAGACACTTATCTGAGAATATTGCTGGCAGTAGTTGGACAATTCCTTATCTTTAGGAGTGAGGTTGTTCTCCAGTATAATGCTCTTATCAGATCAACATACACAGTAGCATATTAACAGTCACCTGCTTTAATTCCAGGCTATCTCTTATAAATGTTTATAAACTAAACAGAAAGCTACATCCAACTACAAAGTAATATATTCAATGAATTTTATTATTTAATCATTTCTAAATTTGATAGATCTGAAGTTATATCATAGAACAAAAGAGTTGGCTTTTATAAAACTAAAATTAATTAGGAATATTTAATTGAGATTCCGTGTTTTTATATATAGACATAAATAAATTTGATATATGTGAAGTTATATGATAGACCAAAAGAGATGGGTTTTATAAAACTAAAATTAATTAGAAATATTAAATTTAGACTCCATGTTTTTATATTCAACCATAAATAATAACGGAATGTTTTATTTATGATCTATTGGCTCCTGGATGAATAAATATGGGTAGGACCATGATATATTCAATATTTTAAAAATTATTATTTTTTTTTTTAAAGTTTTTTGAAGACATCGGTCCTTGTTTTTTCAACTCCATATCGACTCCAATCGAACGTGATTTTTCGATGTATATTTTCTTTTAAAAGATGTATCTAGAAATTTGCAAGAATACCAATGAATCATCTTAAATTGTTAAACATAAATCAATCTGAAGTTTTTATTAAAGATGTTAAACATTTTTCATTTTGCTATAACTTCCCTACTAGGTAATCTTAAAGTAAAGTATTGTAATCTGGACAAATTTTCGATGTGCAGTTTTCAATAGATCCATGCGTTTCATGGCCCATGAAGTCCAAAACAAGGATTTTCGGCCATTGGTCTGTCCGTGTGTATCTGTCTCGATTATCTCTTGAACGGTTGGACCTCGACTTTGCTGCTTATTGTTTTGTTATGTAGAGTTAACGTCAAAGCTCAATAAAAAACGTGTTTATATATAGAGTGTAGAGCCAAAATGGCTCTAACAATTTCGATTAAATTTACCTAAAGTCTTAAACTGTTCAAAGTATATCTCCGAGAAAAAGTAGGAAAAAATTTATAACGAAAAGACAATTATATTAGCGCATAAGCCAAAAAGTATAAATTTTTAGTTTAATTGTCAAAAAATGAGTCCAAACAACTTTTGTATGACGATTGGATGACTATTTGAAAGGTAATTAAATTCCTTACAAAATAAAAAATAAAAAGATTCAACGAATTGAGCTTCATAGCCACGATTATAAAATATATATATACGATTATAAAATATGTTCCTAAAATACTATTTATGTTTTACTTAGTTCCTATTAAAAATCAATTTAATTTCTTTTTTTTTTAGTTTTTCGAATAACCTGGAAACCACATATCCCGAACAACTTTAGGTGGTGATTTAATTAATATAATTAAATGGTATACAAAGCTGAAGTCCTAAGTAATAACCTTTTTTACCAAGGTATATTTACAGATGCAAATGCAATAATCATATAAAATATATCCTAATAATTACTTTTTTTTAAATTTCATTTATTCATTTTATATTCTACTTTTAATTGCATTTTATCTTTTTATTTATTATTTTTTAAATTAATTGTAGCAGTTTTATTACATGGATCAGGTAATGATTAAAAAAACAACCAACAAAAGATAGAGAAAACAATTTCTGTACTGAACATAGCAATAGAAGCTGTAACGAATGTCGTGTGAGTGTACAAACCAGATATTTTTTAAATTATGTTGCACAGATTCCTGCAAATCTGTTCACTTTTGATTAGATTTTCGAGAAATCCGAAAACTATACATCTCCCGCATTATTCCAGATGCTCGTTTTAAAGATATTTAAATTGTCTACAAAGCTAAGGATAAAAAAAAAAAAATCTTAATCGGATCAATTACAGCAAAGATACAACAAACAATTTTTATATTGGTCTCAGGACCAAAGTGGTATGAAAGTCGTGATAGTGGACACACCAAATATAATTGTTATACATTTTTATAATAAATTGATTTTCCTGATTTAAGAACGAAACGAAGAATTATCTTCGAATTCAGTAGTTTTGAAAAACATAAAGAAAGTTTTATCTGATTTTTATTATTAAAACTTTGAAATGAACATCTGTTTTTCTTATATTTTTTTCAAAAATAATCACAAACACGAATAAAGAAAATTATTCAAATAAATTATATGTGTGTATTTGAAAATATGTGGGGTTGAAAATGTGCCAACATCCCGGTCTAAGGACTGTTGGTAATATAATGATACTCCATTCAATTCTGTACATATCAGGTATTTTTTGCAATCTACTTATTGATATATCAACTTATCTACTATGCTGTTTCTAAGTCTCAGAGTATTAACAACAACAACAACGTGACACCCAACTGTTAGCAAATATTTGCCATCAACAACGAATGCTGATGTCTATCGCGAGGAATTGCCGAAAATTGTTTACAATCAAAACATGGACATGTTTTTTTTGTGGTGAAATCCACGTTTTTATTTAATTAAAACATGGATTTCACCAATTTTAAGCAATATCAAAAAGTCGATTTATTATATTTTTTTTTCATCTTTTGAAAATCAGGTATATATTTTAAATTAAATTTATCCATGTATAATAATAATTTATATGTATAATAATGTATAATGTATAATAATCCATAATGTATCCATGTATAATAATTAATGATAAGGTCTAATAGATTTTCGTAAATAATAAAATTATATTTTTTTTTAAAGTAATAATAATATTTTCATTTTAGTTATAATTTATAATAATGAAACTTTGTAATCGACAACGAAAAAAAAAGTTTTAGCTCTCCTAAAAATTTGAGGTTCTAAGTTTCAAGATAAGTTGAATCCGAAAATTGAATAAATAAATAAAAATCCTTCCGTCCGCGATGATAGAAGAAATCATAAAATGATTTATGATGATAGAAGAAAAATTTAAAGTGTTGTAGGGTGGTATGTAAAGATATTTCTTTGTCTCCCCATGAACATTTCTTCCTTTATGAAGCCTTTAAGAACCTCAATGATAAAGGCGTCCTTTAAGCCAATTTGATTGCAGAGATGTTCCTTTTTATTCTGTTGAAAAATGGTGGAAAAACACGTTAAAGGATCGATTAGGGGTAGGAAATTACGAGACTGTTACAATTTACAAGAAACCTTTTTATTTTTAGTTTATTAATTAATGCAATTGGTGATTTTTTTTTAATAAAAAAAATTGAATCAAATGGAAACCATAGCCGCTGAACAGAAAATGGAATTGGAAATATTAATTTAAAAAAAAAAATCCATTAGAGTGAAAAAAAAATGCCCTTCATAATTTGTATTTTTACAAATTAATAATGTTTGTACATACATTGTATAATTTCGACTTCCATCGGTTAAATATAAGCAATAATAGCAATTTTAAAGTGATAAATTATATTATCTTGAATAAATTAACTAAGAATGTACAATCATATTTATAAACATTTATGGTATTATTATTGTATTATGGAATTTCAGAGAAAAAAATAAAACCCTGAAGACGAAGGAAGACTTCCAAACGTCGGTCGATGAAATAAAAATATTAAAGTAACGAAAATAAATAAATGTTAAGGGAAAGTTGTGTTCACTAAAATATATATATAATTTGTGCATATGTTTTTTTACGTAATTATCATTTTTTTCAAGTTCAATAAAAATTATTTGTATAATATCTTTTAATGAATTACATCATTATACATGGTTGAGACTAAACATTGGCATGAGTGAACTTAGAAGTAGTGGCGTCTTAGGAGGTTATCGTTAGATCCAATGCCACCTTCCCTACATTAATCCAAAATGATGAAGTCATCTCTTTCAGCTCCTCAATTAAAAACATGGGAATTATTTTCGACCAAACCTTTAGCTGGAAATCCCATATCGCCCAAATTTCCAGACATTCGATAAGTAACCTTAAGTTACTCCTTCATTCACGACATTTTCTTCCAGAACCTACCCGTAAACTCCTCGTATCCTCTCTTATCTTTCCCCACTTTGACTATTGATGTGTGGTATACGGAGGCCTCTCGAATGTGCTAGAGGACAGGTCGAAGCGTATTATGAACTGTTTTTTAAGATTTGTCTTCGGTACCTCGAGATGGGCTCATGTGTCCCACCTTTAGGGCGATTTAATGTGGCTCTTCCCCTCACAACCGTACACAATATTTCCTCGGATCTTTCCGATACCAAACTTTGCTAATCAGCCCAATTTTTTTGTATTTTTCATTTTCTTTCTTTTTCTTTTCATTTTACTTTTTAGTTCACATTAATTATTCTTTTCAAGACAAGAATTTATATTGTTTACTTATTGTCTTATTGAAAATATTGTAAACATTTATTTATCTTTATTTGGTAATCTCATGGCCAGATATTGTTTTGTTTTATTTGTTAGATTGCGTTATTTTTAAAGGACCTCGCCCCAGAATAAAGTTCTTCTTCTATTCTATTCTATTCTATCGCAGAGAAATCGTAGAGTGTGGAAGGATTTCGCCAAGAGCACTGATTGTGAACTACTTTAAACACGCTTTTCTCCACTCACGCACTCATTTCTTGAGAACTATTTAGTTTAAGTTTTCATTTTATTAACGTTATTTCATTTGTATAATTATTATTTTTTAAATTAATTAAGGAATATTTAATTCTGTCTCAGCAAGGACAATGGTAATAGTGATCAAAGAAATCATTCATACCATATTTACAAAAGACTTTAAAAAAATAATAACAAAATAAAAAATAAACTTGATTCAAAAAAATAATAAATAAACTTATATAAAATAAAATAAACATAACATCTTAAACGCAGGCATACTTATATAAACTATTTATACTAGGCCTGGAAACCCCGAACCAGGCTTCTCCCCACTTATGGATGGAAAAGCATGGCTCCAGGATATCCCAGCGCTTCTCACTCAATCGCGTCACTTGCTTTAAAAGCCAGTGGAGACTGAGCGAAGGAGCTATAGCCGCCTTTTGTTAGCTATTGTGGGATAATTATATCGTTTTTATTTATATCACTTATTTTATATTTCCTTTATTTACATTATTTCATTGGAGAAATTTTCACTAATTAATAAAAAACCTCGAGTACTCTACCAAGTAAACATTAGATTAAACAGCTCAATTCAAATGAAGAGATTAGAGACTACGTTTTAAAATTATTAATTTAAAGAGAGTGAAATCTGCATCGAATGTTGGTATCGTTCAGAGGGCGCCTCTGTTGATCAAATAATCGATTGTTCGATGTCAAAGATGAGTGGTACGAATATCGTCCTTCATTTTGAGTGTTAAGCTTAAAAGGTGAAACTATTCATTTTTAATACGAAGGCAAATCTCAGAGACAGAACAGCACAAAAGCACTGAATCCAGCTGAAAATGATCTCAACTTATATATAGAGGGTGCCTCCTAACTGCTAGCTGCTAAGCGATCCCTGATATTGAAAAACACTGGTTTGCAGTTCATTGGGCAGGCTTTGTTTTTCGATTCCCGTTGGCCTGTTTTTCAACCTGCACTAATGAAAAACATTGTTGTTTCGATGCTTCCAATATTTATGTAATATAGAAATTTATTCGTTTAATGTAATATATTCATATATTACAATTAAACGAATAAATTGATAGTTCGTCCTATTAAATAGATAGACTTATTTTATTTATATAACCGTCTGCTTCATTTCCTATTTTGCTCCTTCCTTCTCTTCCACCAGTGATACTCCTGGGTGTCGATGGAGCACTTCCTCCACCTCATCATTTATTGTAGTTTGTCTCTCAGCTTTTTTATTCTTGGTTTAATAGAGGCAGTGGCATTCGGTTCCTTATTACCTGCACCAATCATCTCGAATTTGATTTGTCACCAAACAGCAAACATTGGGAGTCATAGGAACATATTCACGAATCAAAATCGCTACAGCACATCCCTTTGAACCGATGGATAGTGCAGACATCTACCATTTTTTTTTATAACATAACCAAAACAGTAGTTTGAACTTACCTTTTCAATGTTTTGAAAAATCGATAAAAAAATAAATTGATTTTTTCAACATGAACACTCGCAAATGAACACATGCTAATACTATCATCTCACTAGAGGTTCCATATAAAGATAAATAATCCATATACAATAAATAAGTAATTATTTGAATTTTATCATTTATTAGATGATCATTACATTTGCTTCAGTAAATTTACCTTGGT
Organism: Rhaphigaster nebulosa; assembly: GCA_948150685.1. NCBI lineage: Eukaryota > Metazoa > Arthropoda > Insecta > Hemiptera > Pentatomidae > Rhaphigaster > Rhaphigaster nebulosa. Next base: position 21,394,607 of record OX411309.1, read on the forward strand.
AAGGAAGGATATTACTTAGGACTTAAGTATTTTAAACCATTTAATTATCTTTGTAATGAACATCTAAAATAATCCGGGATAGTTTCCAGGTTATTATCCAAAAAAAAAAAATTAAATTGATTTCCGTAGGAAAATAAATAGAATACGTTATAATTGTGGCTTTAATGTTCAATTCATTGCATCTTTGCTAATTATAGCCCGATTTTGATCATTTTTTTTGTTTATTGATTTTTTTTGTTTATGGAATTCAATTTCCTTTTAAATAGTCATATAATCGTCATACAAAAGTTTTTTAGACTCATTATTTGGCAATAAATCAAAAATGTACACTTTTTGGCTTGTGCGCTACTAAAATTGTCTTTTCGTTATAAATTTTGCCCTCTTTTTCTCGGAGATATACTTTATACATGAAAAGTTTAAGATTTTAGATAAATTTAATCAAAATTGTTATAGCCGTTTTGGCTCTACAGTCTATAGATAAACACATTTTCTATTTGTGCATTGCACAGAGTGTCCGATTTGCTGCACAGGCATTAGGGACCAGAACTCTACATGACAAAACAATTAGCAATAAAATCGGTCAAGAGATAATCGTACCACAGTAATGTTTGTATTAGACTTCAGTGGCTATGAAGCGCATAGATCTATTGAAAACTGCACATCGCAAATTTCTCCCGTTTAAAGCACTTTACTATTACCTAGTAGAAAGGCAGTACTTATTAAATATTTTAATGCTCTGATTTTCCTAAATGCCCTTGTTCTCCACGTCACTAATAACCCTGGGCTGGAGTGAAATTTATTGTTAATCTTCCACCGATTCCATGGCTAACATCCTCATCTCTAATCTGACTGATATCATTGATTCCTATGCCCCTCTTAAACCATCAACCTAAAATCTGCTCCTTTTGCACCAAACCATCACCACCCAGCACCCTTCCTACATCTACAGGTTCCTACAATTCAAATCCTCAGTCCACTCACTGGAAACAAGCTTGCGACGTTTTGGAAAGAGGTAAGAGGTCAGTTACCTCTTTCCAAAACGTTCGAGAACCAAAACATTCGAACGTTCCTTTCTTACCCCCTCCACTATTCTCTAGAATTTCCTCTCTTCTAATATCCGTCATGCTTCTATCCTCATTCAAATTCCACCTTTTCCAACATCTCTACACTTCCCAATAAGCAAGAAATTTTAATTTGAGGTTAATAATTTTATCAGAAGTTTATGATTGTTTTCAATGCATAAGTATCAATTTATTTATAATTTTTTTTAATTTTTATCTTTTTTGTTATTGTTCAATATATGCACATTTTTGTTAAGAGAATAATTCATTTTTTGTTTATTTATTTTTATTGTAATTGATGTAAAAACTTATTGTTTTACAATTGTAGTTTTTTGGCCAGATGTGGTTTTATTTTTATTTGAATATAATAAAGAATAAAGCAAGTTTTCTATTCTATTATATTCTAACTGTTGTTAATTTCTGAAGCATACATCTCTAACACCCTTATTAATTTAGTTAAATATGAAATAATAGTTACTTTTTATTATAATTCATTCACTTAAAAAAGAAGGCCACTAATAAAGGGCCGCTTGACGCCGTGCCTTGAGGGGTGAACTGAGAGTTGAGAAGCTGTTTGCAATCGTCCCTTCTGGGCCTTACGGACGCCAGTTCCTCCGCCAGTGGTATTAAAGGATTCCTGGCACTGGATGTCCCTGCCGGAAGGACGTGCGATTGATTATTGAAGAGAAGCGAGTCCTGAGGGTGGGGGGAAGAGGATGGGACCAAACGAGATTAGGGAAAGAAGGCGCCTCTGATTGGCTCCCTCCGATCGCCTACAGCCAATCACATATTTCGAACCGTTCGTCACTTTCTAGGATCCCTAAACATTTCTAGTGAAGTGTAGCATCAAGATAGGATCACATTACTAACTTTATATAATATGCCATTCCAAAATGTGGCAATATAGCAGCTAAAACGTTGGCGACGAGAAATCAATTAAAACATGAAATATTATACAGTTCATCTAAATACTGCGAAATCAATTCAATGGATATCGACCACCAGGAACTATGGTGTGAAATTATTTTATTCCTCATGAGTCTAACTAAATCTATTATCAAAACGGTTTGATGCTTCAAGAGAAAGATAATTTTTTAAAATAAAGATCGAATTGCTCGAAGAAATTGAAGTGAAACCATAGCAAGTAGAAACAATTATAAGGGCGCTTTCAGACCCTCCCACAAACGATAGCAAGTAGAAACAATTATAAGGGCGCTTTCAGACCCTCCCACAAACGATAGCAAGTAGAAACAATTACAAGGGCGCTTTCAGACCCTCCCACAAACCATAGCAAGTACAAACAATTATAAGGGCGCTTTCAGACCCTCCCACAAACCATAGCAAGTAGAAAGAATTATAAGGGCGCTTTCAGACCCTCCCACAAACGATAGCAAGTAGAAACAATTACAAGGGCGCTTTCAGACCCTCCCACAAACCATAGCAAGTACAAACAATTATAAGGGCGCTTTCAGACCCTCCCACAAACCATAGCAAGTAGAAAGAATTATAAGGGCGCTTTCAGACCCTCCCACAAACGATAGCAAGTAGAAACAATTATAAGGGCGCTTTCAGACCCTCCCACAAACCATAGCAAGTAGAAACAATTATAAGGGCGCTTTCAGACCCTCCCACAAACGATAGCAAGTAGAAACAATTATAAGGGCGCTTTCAGACCCTCCCACAAACGATAGCAAGTAGAAACAATTATAAGGGCGCTTTCAGACCCTCCCACAAACCATAGCAAGTAGAAACAATTATAAGGGCGCTTTCAGACCCTCCCACAAACCATAGCAAGTAGAAACAATTATAAGGGCGCTTTCAGACCCTCCCACAAACGATAGCAAGTAGAAACAATTATAAGGGCGCTTTCAGACCCTCCCACAAACTATAGCAAGTAGAAACAATTATAAGGGCGCTTTCAGACCCTCCCACAAATCATGGCAAGTAGAAACAATTATAAGGGCGCTTTCAGACCCTCCCACAAACCATAGCAAGTAGAAACAATTATAAGGGCGCTTTCAGACCCTCCCACAAACCATAGCAAGTAGAAACAATTATAAGGGCGCTTTCAGACCCTCCCACAAACCATAGCAAGTAGAAACAATTATAAGGGCGCTTTCAGACCCTCCCACAAACCATAGCAAGTAGAAACAATTATAAGGGCGCTTTCAGACCCTCCCACAAACCATAGCAAGTAGAAACAATTATAAGGGCGCTTTCAGACCCTCCCACAAACCATAGCAAGTAGAAAGAATTATAAGGGCGCTTTCAGACCCTCCCACAAATGCCGAATCCTTCACCGATTTCATTTGAGAAGAAAATCTGTGTTCATTCAACATGATCCGGTATTTTCTGCAGTCGAATATCGGTCCGGCTGGCGACATAAAATAACAACATAACTGATAACTACAAGCATAAAATAGCTACCGGCCGCTGACATAAACAAATTTTTTATTGCTTTCTTATTGAATAATATGTTACCTTATAAAAATCTAATAATAAGTAATAAAATATCTAAAGAGAATTCACTTTGATAAATATATTCACTAAAAGGACTATCTGAAAATAAAATCAATAACCAATCTACCATTAGTATTCAGTAATTCAGTCATAATTAATGTTTATTCTTTAAAAAAATAAAATAAAAACCTAAAAAATATTACACTCTGTTCTGCTTTGAGCGAACAAACTTTAGCAGTTAAATCCGTTCAAGTAATTAATGGCCTCTAAGTTTATTATGATGAATCTTTCCAAATATTTTAACCAGGACTTTCCCATAATTGACTATCGTTGAATAAAATGGACCGAAAAAGTTGTTCTTCTAATACTAATAATAATAAATTTTATTAAAACTCCTTGATTAAAAACTTCTCTAGTTATTAACCTTATTTTATGTGCCTTGCCACAAGGCTTTGTTTATTTGTAATAAGTAATAGCTATTTTAATATTTTAAATAATACTATCATACTACTTGTAAACAATATTAATATTTATTAAATTTAAAATATGAACTTCATCAAGGATACTTAACATGGGCGTATCCAATCAGCTGTCCCTCCCCCTTCTAACGAGGAAAAAAATTCAAGTTTTGAAGTTAATCTCGAAAATTTGTTTAAGAATTAATTTTTAACAAAATAAATTGAGTTTTTTTTGTTACTGTACATTTTTGTATATCACCTCTGCCCCTCTACATGAAATAAATTCAATTAAGAAAATTGCTCTCCCATCTGTTTTGACCTGGATACGCCCTTGGTACTTGGATTCTATGTGATGATGTTAGTGGATGCATATTTTTTCTTTTTTTCGAAACGTAAATATGCTGGCTTTGAACATTTTCGAGTGAGAATTTAATTTTTAAAAAATGATTATTTGAAAAATGAACCTGCTTAGAATACTTCAATCTTGGCATATACAAGGCATATATAAACGACCTGATTTTTACTTCCTTGTAAGAAGTAAAGGAAGTATTGTAATCGCGAAAATTTTCGGTTTTCAAATTTCAACGGAAATATCCAATTTGACCATCCCTGAATCCATTTTGACTAGTTTCGTATTGGCGTCTGTACGAACGTACGTTCGTTCGTTTGTATTTCGCATAACTCAAAAACGGTTAGCTGTAGAAAGTTGAAATTTTGTATTTAAGATTGTTGTAAAATCTAGTTGTGAACCTCCCTTTTTGGTCACTGCTTGTTCACCGGAGGTGGTACTTTACTTGAAGGTCATAATTGATTATATCAATATCAAAAATTATATTAAAATACTATGCAAAACTTCTCAAATTTAGTATTTATAACTTATACATTGATTTAAATGACATACTAGATTTTGGTCTAAATTGGAAAATCGGAAGTAGTACTTTACTTGAAGTTCATATTAGACTTTCATCATAAATTATATTAAAATATAATGTAAAACATCTCAAATTTGGTAAATAGGTCTTTTGTATCGATATGAATGTATTTACTATATTTTAGTTAAAATTGGTGAACCGAAAATGGTACTTTACTTAATGGGCATAATAAGCTTACATCAAAAATTATATTTAAATTAAATATATAAATCATATGTTTCGGTAATAAAGGTTACAAACGCAATTTGGTTTCCAATCCAACTAAACATTTTTATTACTTGTTTTAAGTGTTAAAATTGAGTGTAAAATACTGGTTTTCCTCCCCATTTGTGTGCGTGTGTGTGTCAATAGATGGATGTCGTGACGCCGAGTGTCGTTTTTGAGATATTGCAATCTTCGGAAACTAGTAACCAAATTCAGGATCACTTTTTGAGCCACCGATTTATAGTTTAATAGGCGTACAAGGAAGTCATGTGTTGTCCACATCAGATATTTTTATTTTTGATTCGCAAACGATATGTAGTACATAACAACACTATTCCACGTATGGACTTACTGAAAAATGTTTCACAATTAGCACAAGATCGATAAAAAAGAAACAACAACTCGAGAAACGAAAGAGGAATCCATAAGTACCTAGCTGCTGTGTATTATACAAATGAAGTATTAGTGTCTTAAAAATTTTGAGTTGTATTTCTTTCAATTCAGATGAGCGATATTTATGTTATTAGACATAAAATAAATAGTACATAATTAAATAGCAAAAGCCATATAGCGTTTTCTATCGTCACTAAACTTAGATGAACATTCCTCCTAATGGCTGCTCCGCGTAGGTTTTATTTGAATTCTCCAATCATTATAGAGGCACGTGATTTAAAAAAAATTTGTTTGATCAATTTCATGATTTTATGAGATAAGTTTATTAAAAATGAATAAACGGCAAAACTCTTATATAAAATTTTATAACAATGATATTTGACTTTTCTTTAAATTGACTTGATGTATGTGTTATCGTATAATTTTTAAATGCTGCGCGTTTGTACTATTTATTGTGTACAGTCTTCTTTGAATGCACTTAAGGTAATAATAGTTGGTAGCTAATTATTATTTATTAATTTGAATCATAATTAATAATATTGCTTTGAATGATGAGTGTGAACGCAATACTTCACGTTTTCCGCATTGTTTACACAGGCTCGGTTGAATTGCCTCTGACACATGGCATGACCTAATCCTGTCACCCGCTGACACATGTCATACATAGCCTCAATCTGACACTGTCATTCCCTCATAGCGGAGGGCTCCAGGAAGGCGGTTGATCTCCAGCCAACTGAGTGCCGCACTGCGGCCCCACGCACCCCTACCGGCTTCTGTATCCTCCACGTCCTCCATAATTTGTCCTCCACTCTTTATTTTGAAGAAAATATTTTTAATAAGTAATATAATTTTAATCTTTACTTTCTAAAACACTAGCTGACCCGGCAATACTTCACTATTGCTCGTTTTGAATATATATACATATATATATATATATATATATATATATATATATATATATATATATATATATATATATATATATATGTGTGTGTGTGTGTGTGTGTGTGTGTGTGTTTTAATAAACCCAAATGAAGATATAAGTTTTAAGTTCATTGCAATGCTCTTGGATATACCATATTTTTTTAAATTCCATTTGGCATAGATACAAAAAAAAAAAAAATCTCTTGGTTTGGGGGCATGGAAAGCAGAATTGTCATGTCAAGAACATGGATTTTCAAAATTCAGGAATTGCAATTATTGTCTCTTATTAACGATGCAATTATTGAGTTATAAATTTGTCCAAACAGCCTTAAAATCTCACTTTTCCACAATATTTTTTTTCTCTTTGCCCTCCGATTTTATTCACAAAATAACGTTAATACCAAATAATTTAATTTTTTTTTGTTATTTCGCATTGGTTAAAAAATGTTTACAGTCAACTTGCTTCCATGGGTATTAAGTTGTCGTAGGCAAATTGACTACGACACATGGGTAAATTGGACTCTTTTGCTCGAAGTAATGTATTATTCACTTTTTCAATAATATTTTCATGAATAATAGGTAGATTTTATTATTGCTAAACTTTCTGAGGACCATGAAGAAGATGTTAAAATTTGGCAAAGATTTATTGGTTAGTTTTCGAGGTTAGCGGTAACAAACGAAAAACAGGCTGTCCTTTTATATAACAGTATGACGAGTGAGCCGGAATTAATATCCATGAAATGGCATTTATGAAAAATAAAAAAATTACAAATTATATTTTTGCAAGATATAAACGTCATAAGCAGAATATATCCATTAGAATGGAAAATTTAATGCGATAAACCTTATATCCGAATTACCGGATTATTCGATATTTCAGATTCGAATGCAGGAATCCTGGACTGTTAAATTAAGCGATTCCAATCTTGGAATGCGGAATCCATTATTATATTAAAGTGTTCGAATTTCAGAATATTTATTGAAGTAAACAATTCAAAACAAGAAGTCGCGAAAGTTAAATCTATTAAAATATTTTTTAATTTTACTATATCGTTATATAGGAGCATTGTCTTTTTTCACAGATACAAAGAGCTACCAAATAATAGTAGTTAGGACACTAATAAAATATTAGACTAAAATAATTAATATTATTACTATGTGTGAGTAGTTTAACGCATATTGTTCTTCGGTTCATAGTGGGTCAAAGCTCCGAATTAGATGGACAGAACCCGCAAAAAATAAATTTTCAACACGTGTACGATAAATCATTGTAGGTGTCATGATCTAGAAAAGACTAATTGTGCTTCAATATTGTAAAACATTTATTTAAATCATATGAAATTTCATGAAATCTGTAATATTATTGAAGAAAATTTTAAGTTATGCATTAGTGCTAAGACTGAAAAAGTGTTGGATTAAGGATCTCCTTTAGTCACTAAATGAAACTTAAAGCGCGGAAGAGGTCGGATACTGCCTTTTTGTGTATCCATATCTCTTAATTATCACGCCTATTCGGTTATTATTATCTTTGTTCGATGTGTAAAAATACATAACAAAATAATCCCAATTATTCTAGAATGTAAGCTGTGTGAAAAAAAATCACGTCCCAATCTGTATAATAGTTACTTAAACTCTTTAACGGGCAATGGCCATATTTGTCTTAGCTATCAAAAAACGGAAATTTTACATTCAAAATAGTTCGGTCACATTCCACTTGATGGCAGAAGCTACAGAAAAATACGTTTGAAGACTTAGAATTGTTTGTCAACTAGCTTTAGCCAATCTTCATTTTTGGTGGGACAAATATGGCCAATGCCCATTTGAGGTACCGGCATAGGTAACAAACGTTCAAAGTAGTAGTAGTATATAAACAACTTGTACATGGGTTGTCAAGTATATAGAAGCTTGTTATTAGTATATATTGACATTTTTAGTCTAAATAATTATTTGTATGTCTGATGAGCTTTTATGATACGTCTTATTGTGATCATTAAAGTTTTTTTTTAATAATATTTTTTTTAAAGTTAAAGGCAGTATATATATTTATTATGTTTGTAGACAATACAAACAAATTGTATCAAATTAAAGAAAAAATATGAAAAACATAAATGAAATTTCATGTGCCGAACTGAGCACGGGCCATATATCTCCCATCCAGAGGGGGAGGGAAGAATTTTTTTAACATTTTTTAAGTGCCATTCCTGAGTGCTAGGACCAATACTCATTGTATTAACACACAGATATTTTCCTCCTGCATGAGAAGGCTTACGCTTATAGACTTCTGGTTTAAGAAAGTTTATCGAATTTCATATTTTAATCATGATGGGCAAGTCATTCTTGCATTCTTCTCTATCTTTTAAGAATTAACTGTATTGTTCCTTCTATTCTCTGAAATTTGAAATAAATAACTGTCTCAACACTTTAAAGCATTTTTTCATTAGTTTTTTTTTTCAATTGCTCCTCCACTCTACACCGCAAAAGGTAGGGAAATATCTTGTTTAAAAAGGAATTTCCACTATTAACATTCCTCTTTTAATTGTGTTCCCAGTTGTTTTCTGATTCTTGAGAAATGAGACACATAATTTACTGTTTGCTTACTTTATACAACATGTCCTCGTTGGCTTCCATTATTTATTTTGACAATGAATTTTAAAGAAGTTATATCTCATGTTATGTTGCATACAATTTATGTGTATATAATGAGCAGGAATCAGACGTTGCTTTTTCCGTTTAATTATCCAGGAAGAGGCCAAGAAACCGAGGAATTGAGTTGTGGCGAGGTAAGAAGAAGCGAATCGGCAGCCTTTATGACTGGAATTAGAACCGCATTAGGGGATTGGCTGGAGAAAACACCATCAGATTAATGGAATGTTCCAGAACCAATAGCTGCCAGCCTTTGTGTCGATAGCTCTAATTCTATTGGCGGACCTTCGTTCTGTTTGGGCTTAAGGGGGGGAAGCGGATGGATTTATTAAATAACGTCTTGTGTTTGTATGTGTCGGGACTCGGTGTTTAAATATATATACAGGAAGATAATCGATTTTCTGGTTTTCGGCAGGTTCGGAGAGCGAGGATTGTCGGATAAAACCTGTAAGGTCTCATTTTCTTTATTATTTTATAAAACATTAGCAACTGTGTTGCAAAACATCATGCAAATTTGGGGTTATTGTAGTGTTTTCCTCGACTTGTATGGTGGCAAGAATCTTGATTTAAATTTTCCATTATCTATGGACCATTGTCTTTATAACTTACGTTCAGGTCTTCCCGGTAACAGGGAGGAGAAAGGTCATTACGCGAGTGGATTGGGATAATAAGAAATGTGATTTATGTAAAATCTCATGGTGTGTTCATGTGTCTAAAAGAATGTAAAAAGTATGTCTAAAAGAAAACTGGCTGCATTAACAAATCTCCGAAGACTTTTAGACTTTGTTGTTTGTGTATTATTTGTGAGGACGAATTTTGTTGCAGTCGAAAATTCTGCTCCATATATCGAAATAGGTCCTTAATATGTTGTTATATATAAGTCGCTTGTTTCGTGGGTAAAGTGAAGATCTGTAGTCCAGAGGATGAGAATGTATCGTCTAGGGTAGTTCTTATCTAAGTTCGTATGAATGTTCTAGCTGAGTCTTTTGCTCAAATATAGCCCGAGGGGTACCTATATAATGTTTCTAAGGAACTAGATTGCTATTGGAATGACTTTGATGGCATTTAATTTAATTTTTCATTTGTGGAACCATTTTTCTACGTTAAATAGTTGATTCTGAAGGGCAATAGATGGGGCAGCAAGGCCTCTTGTGAAGGACGAGTTTTATGATTGAGGAATCGTTTAAGATTACTAGTTTCGAGCAAGCGGATTTTAATCCTCTCAAGTCGAACTGATTCTGTGGAGATCGTTATTATTATGTTTTAATTGCCCTGAATTATATATTCACAATTCTTTAAGGATTCCTTCAAAAATTCCTTTCTAGAAAGTAGAAGGTCCAATTCATGATTCTACTTAGGCTATAAAATCAGCAAAACCTTCATGGTGTTAGCTTTTTTTCAATCAAAAGATTGAAGATAAAGAATTATGTAGGGATTGAGGAATTAATTTATCACAAGCAAGATTAAATTGATCCCAAGTTTTAGCAATTTATAGCGTTTTATAGGCATTATAACTTTATGAACTTTAGCTTGATTGTTCACCACTCATTGAAATGTTGTCAATAAACCTCACTTACAATTTTTTTTGTTACGGGAGTAGTGCTCCCTTGAATTTTCACCTCAAATCATCTCTCAGAGATAGATTCAGGATGGAATAATCTTTAGCTCGTTACGGATAATGTAATTGAGTTTAAACTTTACTTTAGATAAGCGATCTCGGTTTTGTCACGAAAGATAAACATCTTGTTTGTGGCATACCTTTAAAAATCTGTTGTTTTTCTTTTCCTTATTGCTATAGTACATTCGGCAATTGTTTGTAGGTTAGTTTGTTATATTAAAAGAATATCAAACTTTCTGTCGTTTTGATATCAAAATGACGGAAAGTTTGCAGAAAAAAAACAAAAAAAATCTATGAGATAATACATTACAATTGTAAATTTTATTTGATTTTGCAATGGAACTTATTATGAAGAACTTCATGATCGAAATTCACTAGTATTATGAGAATTTGCATTATGATTGAGGTGTTTTCTATCAAAAGTTAATATATCCACTTTTGGAAAATTATCACAAAAAAATTAATAGATGAGCATCTGATAGCGATAAGGCAGATCTTTATTGAAAATATTGACGTCTGACACCAATTTGATAGAGGAAAATTTAATACTTGAAATAAGCTGAATAATTTTTGAGTGTAGAATATTAAATCTTCAAAAACAATCTTTATTTTTGAGAAGTAGATAGAAAAATCCTCTATTGTAAAAAATAAATTTTAAAAATTAAATTAAAATTAATAATAATTTGGGACTAGCATACTACTGGGGCCCAAGTTTTCTTTTCTCTCACAAGGCCAATAGAATGACGTTTTGAAGCAAAACTTTTAGATGAATATCATATTTTGTCGGCCTATTCTTGTTATATAAGAAAAGTAATATCAATAAACGTTTGGCGGTTAAGGTTGCTAAATGCCTATTACTGTGCGCAATTAGAAACTCTATTAGCTTCTCGATGGCCAGTCGAATGAAATTCTGTTTGTGTCGATTGATTTCGAAACCAGAGTACAATTTTAGTTGAAACATCTAAGTTGGAATACATTATTCGATCAGAGAGATCGGTAAAGTGCCAAAATAGACAAATATAGCTAGCCAGATAAAACTGACTGCATGGGATTTGCATGGCAATGAGAAACACAACTGTCATCGCGATGCAATTATACGCCGTTGCGAACATCACTTACTACCTACCAGTTACTGCACTACAACTCCATGAATCACACACTGCAAAATTATACCGACCAATACACACAGATTGATGTTTGCTATGTTCGTTCAATTGTAATGCACGCCTTTTAAATTATTATATTTTATTAATTATCGAATAAATTTAAGAAATACTAGGTTGTAAACAAACATTGTTTTTCTTATAGGAGTAACTTTGGTTGACCGTAGATATAATTAAGGAAGAGGTTGGTCCGTCGATGGGGTCAAAGACGAACACACTAATAAGTATGACTTATTTATTTTTTCCCAACGTTTTGGCCATCTAAGTGTTAATTGTTAAGCCATCATCAAGGCTAAAAGAAAAAAAACAAAATAACAACATTGAAAACGACTGAGGCAGTAATAGTAAAAGTAAAAAAATGATAAAAACAGAAATTATAAGCAAGATAAAAAAATATAGAAAGAAAAAGATGACAATATATATTGTAAAAAATGAAAAAAATAAAGTAAAGTGAAAAGAGTGAAGAAAAGATTATGAATTACATGAAACAATAAAGTACATTATACATGATGATGATAAAATGATATATAAAATGTAATGATAAAATAAAAATCATATGATAAAATGTTCAGATTTTTTTTTTTTGAAATGTTACCAAGTCACAAATCACCTCAAAATCACCGTCCCGAAAAAATGTGGATCGGTAATATGCCCATATCTCGGTATAGCAGATTGAGGAAAAATATAAAATATTTGAAATCAATATACCAGAGTCTATCTCCTCCCCCAAAAATACTATTGTAATAATAAATAAATTATGATTTCGAAACACATTTTATTGTTGTTATCTGTTCGAAATTATAAATCATTGTGCAATAATTTGAAGAATTTATTTTTTTCAAAATTTAAGAATTGTGTTAAAAAGCCTCCTTGAATTTGAAATATATTTTTAATTCATCTTTTACAGACGTGAGTGCAACGGAAAGAATCCATTGTTATGGATTTCGCTACTTAATAAAATAAGTAAGAAAATCACGGATGGTTCAAACAATTTTTATAAAATTAACAAGATGGCGATATTGAAATTCGTGCAATTCATTATTCATCCATTGATCCTCTAGGACTGCCCAGATATGTCAAATATAAAAAAAATGAAAGGGACAAACGTGATCTGAGTTTAGAAACTAAATTTTATTCATGACTATTTCGACCATTGAATTCGGGAAAACATAGATTCGCTGTCTCTGAAATAGATTTACGGAATAAAAACTATAGCTTATATATTGGGGAATAAGTTAAATCGATGGGTAAACTACCTATATTTTTTGTGTGTTGACTACATAGCATAACTATATTAAGAAACTAACTAGCAGATTCTACGCATGTTGTTTCCAAGGAATCTTGTTGATTTATAAATGATATTTTTGTATAAATAATAAGTAGTTAATAAGTGTCGATATTACTGATCTCTGTTTTCATTGCGATCTGTATTATCAGTATACCTTGCTGTCAGACTATCCATGGATCGAGCTAGTTAGCAATCTAAACTCGAAGATAGGTAAGCCTGCAAGATAGGCTATATTGCTCAGTATATATCAACAAAGCCGTGTTATAGGCTTATCTGCTGATAGCTTCTGATCAAGTTGGATAATCGCGTCGTTCAATTTATTAGTAATCCTCTGCCATATAGTTGCACTTCTCAAGTGGGACAACTATTGGGTATGTTATGTTGTTGGAGGTATTGGTTAAACTCCATTTAGTAATTTCTTGCAGTAATGGAGTTAGTTTTAATGGAAATATATAACTAGTGATATATATATATATCACTAGTTATATATATATAACTATATATATATATATATATATATATATATATATATATATATATATATATATATATATATATATATATATATATATATATTTATTTTTTTATTTACTTATAAACTATCGAATTTTCAGATGATTTTCAAACTATATACTTGCTTATTTCAAGACAGGTTTGCACTGATTTTGTCAAGATAAATACATAACATGGTATCCGGTAATCCAGTATTTTTATTTTTATTTTTATCTCTCTCGATTTTATAAAATGCAGAATTCATAACATAAATCAACTGAAAGGTATTCTGGATAATCTATAGACATCAAGTATCAAACATTTTTTTTGTAATATTCCTAATTAACAATCATCATTTTAGAAATTTTAGGCATCACTAAGTATATTAAATAGGTAATACCGAGTGTATCAAAAATAACTGGTACATTTTTAAGAGCTTAAATAAAAAACAAACAATATTTTTAGAAAAAAACTGGCTCACACATCAAGATGTTCTCTTGGAGTTTTGAGGAAAATATTCCGTAGCAGATTGGTTCCTTTGAGGAGTGACTTGGCAATGGGTAATTTTCAAAAGCCACTGAAATATAACTATTTTCACTATTCTTTTTGAAAATAAAACCATTTTTTTTTCTTGATAAATTGGTTTGTTTCTTACAGCTATCCTATACGTTTTTACAAATATTTTTGCTAAACGTTTATTATATCTTCTGACTTATTCCTGAATTATTTATGGTATTTTAATTTTAGCTATCACTAATTTCAAGTATATTTATCAGTTATTTTGAGTCTAGTTGTCAGTTATTTGGAGTCTAGTTGTCAGTTATTTGGAGTCTAGTTGTCAGTTATTTGGAATCTAGTTGTCAGTTATTTTCGTGCTTTCACTTAATTTAGACATTTTCGGGCTCGGCGAGCCTAAAAGTGATAAGTAAAAATCTCATTTTCATGATTTAATGAACCATTTTCGATAAAACTTTAAGGGCATGTTCAGCGTTCAGCGTTAGGCCATTCTTCGAAAAAGGAGAAATCACATGAAGATATTGTACTTTTTATGCATCTGATAACATACAAACATTTTCGTTGATTTTTATAAAGCTTAGTGTTAATTTTTTTTATCAGGAGTTAGCTTTCAAAATAATAATAATTTTACATATGCAAACACGTATTAAACATTAAATTCCTCATTTTCTCACACGGCCCATTACTTGAAAATATTAATATTGGCTTTGCTTAGATATCAGAAAATCAAACCTATCGCTATCAAAATATATTATTTTAGCAAACAAGCTTGGTATTTTCAGAAAATAAAAATAAGGCCGTAATACAGCTAAGGAAAAAAGTTGGCAAGCCTTACCAGTTCTCCCAGAACAAAATTGTAACAGATGTTTATAGAAACCTCCACTAACTTGCTATGATTGAGATGTTAAGTTAAAAAATGTTAAGTAAAAATAGATGAATTTCAAATCTTATGTGTAAAAATAATTCTATTTTTTCCTCTGCTCTTGCAAGGTCCCACTTTCGGTAGCTGTGCTCATACTCCATTTCTTATAAGAAAAAAAAACGTCTGCAGGCTGATATCATCTTGTTGTTCCACGTATTCCAATAATTTTTCCAGCCGATGAAACCCTTCTGCGTTGCTGATTTTAGGCGTGTTATTTTCACTTTCACTATCGTATTTCACTTCCGACTCATCTCGATTTACTAGTTCAACTACCATTTCGTCAAAGAGTTCCTCCTAACAGCCACTTTCTGAATTCTTCATCGCCACCACTTGGTGATCCCCACCCCCTCCCTTCCTCATAGAATAGATAAGGCATGTTAAATATTGATGAATTTTTATCTTAGTTCATCAGGTGTTGTGGGGTTTGGTGTGGTGTAAATATGGAGGCTCTAAATTTAAGGCCTAATGAAAAACCACCAAAACCTCACTCTCTCACACCTCACTCCGTCATTTTTTATTTATTATAAAAATTGCATTTCATTCAAGATGTGTCTAATTCAGTTGATTTATTAATAGATTAAAATTAATTTATTTTCTCCGCTTTACTATAATTTAATAATGATAAATATAATAATGTAATAATTTTACTAAACATTATTGAAACTGAAGATATTTCAATAAAACAATATTTTATTTTAATTTTATTGTTAAATTTCCTGAAGAGTGATCCTGAGAAGCTCAAAAAGATTCGATAAAAATTCTTTTATGAGTTGTAGGCAGCCAAATACGAACTTTTTAACACTCAGTACAATGTATAAAAAATCAAGAGACTAAGAAATTATTATTTTAGAACTTTTCGTGAGAGTTCATACATACAATAATTATCGTTCATAACATTTCTCGTTTGTTGTATTTATACACCTTTAAATTTGATGAGTACGTGGGACTTAATACTAAACAAAATATGCCAGTGATTAAGAGTAACAATTTTTTTTTTTATAAAACCAATGATTATTAAGAAGGAAAACAATTAGAATCATTTAATTATAATCCTGGATCAAAAAGCCTTAATATGAATCACTTAAATAATTTCTTAGCTGGCATAAATTTTTAACTGCGGGGTATCGGTATGCTAACTTTGACCCACTGTGCGCCATTATAACTCAACGAACTCAACCAATAGGAGCGCGTTTGACCAACTGAAATGTAATAAACACCATAGGGCCGAATAACTGCCCTGGAAATCGGGTTTATTTCATTTACTAAATATAGGAATTCAACAATTAATACTGATATTTGAAATTTCTACTCCAGGGGTTGATTAGAGTCTGACTCAATCGAAATAATTGATTTGATCACCTACGGTTATTAATGTCAGATTTAAAGCTAAACGAATATATAAAGTTCAACAATGTGACCTTTACGTTATTTTTTTTTTTATATATATTATTTTGATGAATCTATAGCGGAATCTCAGTAATTCGAGTTCCGATGATCCGAGTTTCCAATAGTCTGAAATCTTAGTTACGATTTATTCCAAATTGTAAAAATATAATACAATAGTTCGTAAGCTTATTACGTATTTATTATGCTTTTCTGAGAAAAGGACGTAATCTCAACCAATGTTGGGAGATGCTTGGGCAAAAATTTCCTGCAAAACTGTGCAATAATCATGGTAAAAATTTTTATAAATGTATATTTTTGATATTAAACAGTAATTTTGGATGCCTGGTATATCCCTAAGAGACGAAACTCATTACTAGCTTACAATTGATTATATAATTTCCAAAATTAGAATATAAATTTAATATTTAAAACGTTTTTGTCAGCCCTGTTGCTCTTCAGATTACGACTACTAAATAAGGAGTTTGCTAATAAGTGAGACAGTTAAAGTTTTTTTAATTCTTTTATGAATTCGCGGAGATGTGCTGCCTTAATTCCTGGAACAAAAGTTTCACCCATAACTTTTTTCATGGAACTAATAAAAACATTGTCATTATTTTATGACATAGAATAAGATTGTATGCATTTCTCATTACTCCCAACAAGTGGAAAGTCAATTATGGAGCTTTAATAACCTTTATCGGAGCCAGAATCGCTACCTGGAATTTTTAAATCAAGTTTCCCGGAAAAAAGTATTTTCAGCGCGAGTGGAAACAATTTCCTCATGCCACTGATATGTGTAGGTGTTATATTTAATTGGTTCGTTATTAATTTGAATCTTGATTGCTCTTTCTCTCTGATCAAACATGAAATGTTTGAATATTAATAATTTGAAAAAGGAGTAATTTCTATACTAACAGGACCCACCCATGTTCATGGTTATCCGACAATAGATTTTATTTTGTGACAATCATAAACACAAATAGACAAATCTTGTGCGCTATAAAACAAAATACTGTTAATCAATAATTAAGAATCAAAAACAATCTACAGTATCGACATATCGACAGTATTTCTGCTCAAGGATCAATCTAACTAATCTAATTGATAGATTATTTGTCACTTCTATAATTTTATTTTTATTGAAAACTAGTTTCGAATGTTATACATTCATCTCAAGTTCTAAAAACACACACAAATTCAAAAATAAGCAATTCAAAATACAGTTTGGTATTATTATACATATTGAATTAAATGTAATATAAATAAGTATTATAAAATATTTATGAATTATGAATTTAATTAAGACAAGAAATCAAATACATGTTGGTACTCACAAAGCTTAAGTAGATTATATCAAACAGAAAAGTTTGATATAATACAAACAAAAAGAACCAATACAAACTTTTCTGTTTGATATAATCTACTTAAGCTTTGTGAGTACCAACATGTATTTGATTTCTTGTCTTAATTAAATTCATAATTCATAAATATTTTATAATACTTATTTATATTACATTTAATTCAATATGTATAATAATACCAAACTGTATTTTGAATTGCTTACTTTGAATTTTTTTGTGTTTTTAGAACTGAAGATGAATGTATAACATTCGAAACTAGTTTTCAATAGAAACAAAATTATAGAAGTTGAAAATAATTTATAATTTAATTTTATAATTATTTAATTATTAATAATTAATTTATAATTTAATCCCCAGTCATACAATAACAATTCTCAATGTCAAAATGTTGCCAGAATTCTGGGATATTCAAACTAGAAATATCAAAGACAATTCAAAAATAATCACAGAACCCATATAGAGTTGTCTAATTTCTTTATTAAATAATAATGTAATCTCCTCACAATTATTTAAATTATCTCATTTTATTTTTTTTGCCCTTTCGTAACAATGAGAAAAAAAAATAAAATAAAAAAATAAAAATATAATTCTTAGATACATCGTTTTAAATACCATTAAGAAATATTCAGATAAAATTTGAAGAATCCATTTGCACCTGAAAGGAGTTCAAACAACCAGATTTTTATGATACGAGACCATTAAAACGACGACCATGTTGGATCGGAATAAAAGACGCGTTTGGTCGTATTCGCATAACAGACAGACGAAATGCCGAATGGTCGAATTGAAATAGGTCCACGCGTAGACTCAGCCAGTTATTTAAGAACTTTAAAGCTTTACAGCTTTTGATCAATTAAATATAATTGATTTAGTGGATAGTTAAAAAAATAGCTTTTCAAAAATGCATAGTATAATATAGGTTCAACCTGATAAAATAAAGAAGACTAATAATATAACAGTTACATTTTATAATCACTTAGTTTTATATCTAGTTTTAATAACCGCAGGTGATGAAATCGATAGAATTATATCGATAGAATGAGACACAAATCGATCCCTGGGGTGGAAATATCAAATATTGATATTAATTGTTGCACTTCTATAATTGACGGATCTTGTGAAAGAGATGAAATGAATTCCGATTTCCAGGGCAGTTATCCAGATCCTGCGGTGTTTATTACATTTCAGGTAGCCAAATGCGCTCGCATTGGCTGAGTTAATAGAGTTACAATGGCGCACAGTGGTTCAAACAACGATTTTGAACGAGCACGAAAAAATTCAAATTTTGAATATTTAATATTGAAATGAAAATTGTTCGAATCCAAAGTAGACTAGTTTGAGATAATGGGCCCGAGAAATCAATCTCGATTGTTTACACTAATGAATCACTAAGATAATCCAAAGGTTAAACAATAAATCCTTACAGTTTCTCTCGTTATGTGTTTATTCATCATTGAGTAAAAATGCTCTGCTAAAATGGAAGCTATTGAAGTTATGTAACTATGAAAAAACGAATTTTTATTGATTGTATATTAAAGTAAATTATAACGCAAAATCGATTTTAAAAAGGTAAAGGAATTGTTGGATAATAATGGTTGCCTTATGGCTGTTTCATTTATATTCCAAATATATTGCTTAATTTTTAATTCAAAAATCACCTGCAAAAACTTGCGAAAACAAACACAGTTTAATTTTTTTTTTTTTACAGGAAGTTCCGGTCAACTAAAATGTTCGGGCATGTTTGTAAAATGATTTGACTTAAAAACAATTGAATAACGAATGATAATGTTGAATAAATGCAAACAGCGTTATCGGTGCTAATTTCGTCTCGGGTCGATGAACGAAAAATTTAGACAAATTTGCATAGTCATGTTATAATTACATTAAAAATGCAAATTTTTCTTAATTTTTTAATTAAAAAAAAGCAACGAAAAAACCAGGCCCGAGGATTTCTGTTCAGCAGAACTTGCTGTAAAAGAAATAACACTGTGTTTCTTTTCGCAGATGATTTTCGAATTAAAAATTAGTCAATACATATGGAATATAAATAAAACTGCCCCAAGACAATCGATTGTGTCTAATAATTTCTGTACTTTTTTAAAATCTATTTGGCGCTATGTTTATTACTTTAATATACAATCGATCGAAAGTAGTTTTTTCATATTTACATAACTTGGGTAGCTTCCATTTTAGTAGACAATTTTTACTCAATGATGAATAAACATATAATGAGAGTATATACAAGGATTTATTGTTATTGTTTTGACTTATCTGTTTGAATCATTAGTGTGAACAATCGGGACTAATCTCTCAGGTCCAATGCCCCTAACTAGTCTATTTTGGTTAAGAACAATTTTCTTTTCAATATTAAATATTGAAAATTTGAATTTTTTCGTGCTAAAGTCGTTGTTTGAGCCACTGTGTGACGCTACTACAGTAACCCTCAATTTGCTTTACTTATTAAAACTTTATTATAAACTAGGTAAAAATTGATTTAACTGATTCATATTAAAGCTTTTGGGTTCATGATTATAATTATAATAAAACCAATTGTGTTTGTTAAAAAATGAGCTGATTAAAAATGAGCTTTAATGTTATAGCAAAATTCCATTTAACCCTTAATCATTGAAATACTATGTATATCAATAAGTCCCACGCACCCTAACATTTAAAGTTGTATAAATACAACAATAAAAAAAAATCTTATGAATGATAATTGTTTATAAGGACAAGAATAATCCCTGTTTATATGCTTCCATCCTGCGGTGAAGCCCTCTTCATAACCACTACCTCCATCTATTTGTTTGCCACTCTCGGCACTCCCACTGCCCAGAGATCTCTTTGATGTCCGATCCGCTGGAATGAAGGATATGTCCGACTCTGTGGACATTCATTTTCCAGCTGCATTTTTTGTTCTTTTCGTATGTCATATTTCAATTAATTTAAATGCAATTTACCTAAACCTTATATCATTTAAATCTAGGTATTAAAACGTTTATCCATATTTTCTACAATTTTTTTTTTAAATATGTTGATAAAGTGAAGTTAAATACTCGTAGAATAATTTGAAACCTATGTTTAATATATATATATATATATATATATATATATATATATATATATATATATATATATATATATATATATATATATATATATATAATGTTTACATTGTAATGTTAGTTATCTCTTTTTGTCATGAATTCATGTTGCATAAAAAAATAATTAACACAACAGTATAACACATAAGTTATTGAAAAAAAAATCATTAATTAAAAATAAGTATTGATTACAAAAAAGGCATTGATTAAAAAAAAGGATCTAAAGAAAAGAGGCGGATAGATTTAGTTTTGCGAGAGGTGCAAATATTATTGACTTATCTCTGAACACTGAAATTCAAATAAATTCATATTATACAAGATTTAAAAAAAAAAAAATTATAGTTCTGGATATGTTCTCTGCCCTGCTTGCACTCTTGAGTTTATTTTATCTTCATAATTTCATGTAAATTCTGGCACGTTGCCCCACTTATTGAAAGTATCTTAGTCGTGGGACTTTCCATTTGAAATATTAGCATGACAACTTTCCAGCGTAGAACAGAATATCTGAAGGCTATACAACCCATAACTGAACCTGTTGTCTTCTCACCTTAGACTGGTACCCATTATTCTTATTATATCGGTTTCTGCTGCAAGACTGTATTTTTTATGGCACCACTCGCCAACGTTCACTACAAGAAAGAATAGTCTGCGGTTTTTAAAAATAATTTTTGGAATTCATAGTGCATTATTCTTTAATTATTAAACTTATATCTTACCTTTAAAATTCGATTATTTATTTTTTTACGTTTGAAAAAATTTTTTGTTTATCGCTGTATTTTTTCTTTTTTTCCGACACTCAAATAAGGCATTTTGCCACTGTTACTTGGTTTGGTTATAATTTCTATTTAAATATTCCGAAATTTTTAAATGATAATTAATTAAATTTTACCTTAAATTATATATAATTTATTGGCGCGTGTTATTTATAGGTAGGTTCATTAGGTCTATTGTGCAGAGTATCATCCAACTTTTACTAACAGCACAGGTGGGAAAACAATGCGAAAGTGATTAAAACTTTGGAGCATACTTTGGGGCTGATTGACAGCGGTCGAATAGTTGCTGCGTGTTTTTGTGAGGTCACTCAATTCCAGCTCCTTAAACCTGTGCCATAAAGTTTTTTTATTCTACTAAATGTTAAACATATTTTTATCTTGAATTCAATATAAAAAATTCAATTCTCTACTCAATCTACTTGCCTATGAACAATGATCGAAACACTAAAGCCTAACATAAATTCATGAAAATTGCTTTAATTGATGTCTGAAGGCATTGTGAATAATAGGATATGAGTAAAAGAATTAACTTTATTTTTAAAAAACATCTTCTAAGATTTCTTATTTAACGATGTTAATTTTCTTTTGTTGTATCCTGAAAGAAGGCTTATTGGAAGACTGAGACATGCGTCGTATAACGGATCTATAAGCTAATTATTTATATTATTAGCTAATTCATTTTTATTTAAAATATTGATATCTGTAATAACATTAACCGTCTAATTTTAAATGAAAATACGAATGTTGGCATAAATATTTAATGAAGTGTTAATATTGGTCAGACTAGGCAAAAATTAATTTTCAATAACAAATAATAGATTATTTTTTTATATCTTACTACTAAACTTATAAATAATGCATATTCAGTTTTTTTTTTTGGAGGTAGATAATTAACAATTAATTCTCAGATTCATTTTCTTAAGTATTTGTTTCATCCGAAAATAAATTTTGGGATGATAGTGTGTATACAGACTGGAATATTAAATGGATAATATTAAATATCACTAGCTCACTGGAATGCGTGATACACCCCTTCAGCCGGTTGTGCTACAGTACCCGCACAACAGATCTGTAATGTGTGTTGTGTGGGATCATTCAGCCTGACTTCAATCGTTTCACATTTGTTTCCTCTAAAGACCAAATAAATCATTCACACATCAAAAAAAGTTTTGCTTCGTTTATTGTTTCCCCGAATATAATTTGGCACAGCAAAGACGGCATTTGACCCTAGTAGAACAACATTAGAGAATAATAAGCGTAGTGAAGTTTTTGGATGAACACCAGATTAGGAGACAAAACAAGACAATTCCTGAAAAAACATGATAAGCAGCCAATTCAGCTTCTATCTTCAGTTGTGATTTTGCGTTCTTAATGTGAATCTGTTCTATTGTGAGCCTGTTCATGATGAGTAGGGACGTTTTATTACCAAGAAAATGCCATCGAATGGTTGCATTGATGGAGGAAGAGTTGTCCCCTCCAATAGGAAAACAACTTCAATGGATAAGACGCCATGAAAATTAGTTATTGCCTAAGAGGAGGAATCGTTTGTTCTTAGATGAAACACTTCTTGGCCTCGAACGAGAGTTGTCTGACCGAACTAGGAACTAAAAATATATTCCACCAGTTTACAACGTCGATTTGCCCACACTGAGCGATTACACGTGTTGACAACCTTTCTTCCCTCAAAGCAGCAATTCGATGGCGTTTTCCTTGTGATGAAACGTCCCTGCTCATTATCACAATAAGACAGACTCCCGTTAAGAACCCTAAATCACAGCTGAAGAAATAAGCTGAATTGGTCGGTTATCATTTTTTCTCAAGAATAATCTTTTTTGGGGTCTCTCTCAGGCATTAATCCAGAACTTCTCTACGTTAGTTATTTTCTAATGTTGGTCTACCAGCGTCGGAAGCCGCCTTTGCTGTGACAAACTGTCATTGGGGAAACAAAGGGAAATGCACAACTTTTTTCATGTTTGTATATGAGGGGTTGAGAGTGATGTGAGCCAAGAGATACAAGTAATTTGTTTTTCAAAGATAGAGTTAGTCAATGAATATAAAATGTTATTTATTAAATGTTATTGCTCAATATTGTCACTTGTACTCATCGGCTTATCGCACGCTCATATACAGTAAACTCTCGCGAATCCGTTCAAATTAAAACCAAGTGAGTTCGGATTAGCAAAAAATCTGAATTTTCGAGGGAAAAAAAAGGTAACTTCATTATTAACTGGTAAATTTAAAAGCAAAAATTATATATTAATAATATTTTTAAAGTCTTTAATCATTGTTCAGAAATTTATCTTTCAATAATTTTCTTCAGATATAGGCCTAAATTTCAGTTTGTTAAGAAGTTGAAACATCTTTTTCAAAGTCTCTGACGACATATGCTTGATGATGATAAGCAAAATGCTTCGTCAAGCAACAGTATACTGCTAAAATTTACAGTTATTATTGCGCTTGGACTTTATTTGAACAAAATTTAATTTTTTTTTCTTTATTTTTCTTAGGCTCAGAGATAGTGTACCAACATTAAATTCCACTTTTAGTTAAGTTCCGGGTTCAATCCTCTCAAGCCGATTTATTATCTTTAATTTCTTTTCTGAAGTTAATTTGAGCTTTTTCCTATTTAAAGCGTGAATTTGAAATTAAGAAATAGTTTAACATAAATTAAACATAGGATGTCAATACTTATAATTTTTTTATAACTGATTGGTTAGTAGGGAGGGGAATTAATAAAGACTTAGGTTACTAAGAAGTACAAGCTGGTACTGTTTGTATTTTCTAAAAACTCTTTCTAATATTCTTCAATATCGTAAACTACTCATAGTAGGTAAAAAAGATACGATTTCACACTGAAGATTAATTTAACGAAAAGGTTAATTAACATTCACCGATCAAGATATTGAGTAAATAAATACGCTTCCAAATTTGTATGCCTTAATTTTTATTTTAAATAAACGGTACTGGTGCAGATATAATTCAGATAGTTTTACTGAACAGATATATAGATAGATATACTTCAAATCAAATCTTTATTTTTTTTTCGAATCGGAGAGTTTCGAATTACTGCACGTGAGTCAAGTTACAATTATCCAATAATATCCTTGTCATACATTAATGAATCAATAAAATAATTACCATAAGTTTTGTTAAAGTAATGAAATTAATCAAATAATTAATTATTACGATATAAAATTATTATGAAGTAAGATAGAAACATATAAATGAAATTTTAAATGATTACCACAAAAAAGAACAAAACTCACATCACATGAAAACAAGAGTCTGGATTAAACATTAATTAATTTCCATTTCAAAGAAAACAAACAAAAAATATATTTTCTTCGCTTGCTGGGAGCCCGTCAAATAGGCTTATGAGCAATGGTATCCTAGAAATTCCTAATTTATTTTAAAAAACACAATTCATGATTGTTTTCCAGTGAAGATATTTCGAAAATTTCACTATTCTATTTAATAGAGAAATGTGCTCACAGATCCCCTTTTGAATTGTAGACTGACGATCAGTATTATTGATTCGGGCTGCTCCACAAACCAAATTTAAGAGAATTTTTTTTATTTTTAGACAGAATAAATCCTATTTGGGACTATAATGCTAAATATAATTTTCAATCACAAATTATGAGTTGCATTTTATTTCATTATTTTACATATTTGCGTCCGTTCCGGGTGTATGATATTCTAATTTCATAGTGATTAACAAATAAAAAGAATGTTTAATAGACAATAGTTTTTCGTAGAACTCTCTTCTCTTGAAAACCAAAGGCATGCACCGGGTTACAAACAAAAGTATACAATTGGTGCCAGAATAAAAAACTGATTAGAAATGAATTTAAAAAAAAGTTAATTGGAATTTTAATCCTAATTTTAGACCCTATAACTTTTGCATACATTGTAATCGGTTTCTTTTTATAATAAAGGAAAGGGCTGTGAGCGATTGATTCTAAATATAAAAAATGATAACACTTACTCGTTGCTGCAATTTTATATTAGGATTAACAGAATTCGCTTTTCCTGAACCTAGCAATCTTAACTTCGCAGATGTTTTTATCTTTCCACCCAGGGGTTGGAATAAGAAACAAACGGTGACTGATAAACCTGAAATTGTGTTAGACAAAGCAAACATAAACCTAAAGTATTCGGCTACAATTTCATTTCTGGTCCATGGTGCACTGGCTTAAATCGGTCATTAAACGGAATAAAACCGCCATAACAAAAAAATTAACGATTTTCCAATTTTCGTGTAATCATAATTGAAGAGAAGATTATTTTTTTATGATGAAGAGAGCCACAAAAAATGTTCATCGTGTGACATCTGGAGAGCAGTTGTTCAATAAATGGAATATATATATGTGTGAGTGTGTTGAGTGTGTCTGCAATCCAAAGCAGGAACAGTATATTGCAGTCTGGAGGCAATTAGACAAAACGTTTTCATTAGTAGCCTTCGATTACTGAGAACAAATCGATTGTGGAGGCATTCGATATGGGCGGCACGGAACGATTAAAAGGTCCTATTTCCGTAATTGGTCCGGAATCCTCCTGTTTTATTAAAACACCTCAGGAGGAAATTGAACTTTGAAAAGCGAACAAAAATAAAAATGTAGCTAGCCACCAGCCGGGAATTATGAAGTTTACTGCAGAGAGGGTCGGTGTTATTTAGTGCCGGCAGCATCGGGTCGTTGGGGACAGTCAACTCTCGCCAACAGGTGGTGCAGGCCCTTCCAACGCTAGTAATAATATTTCTATCATGAGAAAATAAAAGCTATTTATAAAAATGTATAATAGCACAGATATTAGTACATATTTTCATAACTTCCCGTTATAGTTTGGTTCAGTAGTCAATAAACACTAAGTAGTTCAAGATAATTTATGTCTCATGATATTAAAGGGAGTATGGTAAACGGTCCCTCTCTCATTCATAGGATATATAATACGTTAAACTATCCTCCTAGTTGGTCAATATATTCGATATCAACAAGCTGCAATTTCGAACGATTCTGGAATATAAATGTATTCGACACCGATAACCAACAAATTATTTTTCTTCTTATTCGAATTATTTATTATTAATCGTTTCTGTATTTATAACTCAGTTTCTTATACTTTTTTCCATTAAAAATAATTTTCACCTACTTATATTAGTAGCTATTCAGCAACTATCGGAAACTATGAAGTTTGAAAATTATTTATTTATTCCTACACATTTCTAATTTTTGAAATAACATTTGAAGAAATGTTTTAACACTTGTCATGTTAAAGAAATTTTAGCGTAAAACTATCCAGAATATTTAATAACCGAACCGGAAATATTAGGGGGCATTTTCGAGTTTATACGTTTTTTATTTTTCTGAAAAACGTGGCTGGGATCCTTCTGTGACTCCCGTGGTATCAGACGTGACCTTTTATTTTTATTTAAAAAAATACTAGAAAATAAATATACAAAATTTCTTATATAAAAAAATACTTCTCATAATAATTTTTTTAGAAATATATAGAAAAAAAAGGAAGCACACAAAGTGCGTGGTCAACATTACACCAAACAATAATTTTTCAGAGTGACAATACTATTATTAATTATTTAATTGCATATTATCATATCAGAATCCATAGACATAATTAAACAAATTTTGATAAAGCTCAATAAATAAAAATAATTACTTATTATTATTTATTCTTATTTTGTGGCGCTACATCCCAAGTTGAGATTTGGCCTGCTCCAATATCGACCGCCAGTTTTCCCGATCAAGTGCTGCCGCCTTCCAATTTCGGGTACCAAGTAGAATTCAGTAGCCACTTAGTCCACCCATTCAAGTTTTGTACGACCAATTCTTCTGGTTCAATATATTTGCTCGCTAAATATCTTCCGTGAGATATCTTCTGGATTCATCCTTCTGACTTGACCAGCCCATCGTAGTCTGGTTAGTTTAATTATTTTCACTACAACCATAAGTTGATAAATATTCTCAAACTCGTTATTTGCCCTTCCTCGCCATGCTTGGTTTTTTACATACTGGTCCGAAATATTCTTTGAAATATTCCTCTCAAACCACAGGAGTGGCAATTCAATTAATTAAATTTACTAGAATGTCAACTACTTAATTTACCAAAATGTTTCTCATTTGAAGGATCAAATTTCCCAAGAAACAAGAGCCCTAATTCAGGGCTCTTTTTGTAGACAACATTTTTGGACAACATTTTGTAGAACTTTTCGTGGAGAATCGTGTCCCTCTGTCTTTTTGCAAACTTGGTTATTTATAAAAGGGAGAGGAGTAGCTCAGTGGTAACGCTGTGCCTTACCATACCCGCGAGCCCGGGTTCGAGACCGGCTGTGGCAGTTAATTATTTATTCTGTTATCAGCCGTGGATCGACCCTTTGGGATCGGGAGAACCTCCTCGGGCTCACCCAGCCTCTATAAAATTGAAAAAACTGGCGGTTGAGCGTGATGTCGGCCAAATCATCTCCTTGTAAAACCGGTGGCTTAGATACAGTACGGTCCTTACAGAGTACTGAACGCAAGACCCTTCATGGGTTATAGTGGTACAGATTTTTGTTGTTTATTTATAAAGAACAAAATTCAATATTTTGTATTTTAATTTAAATTCATATTTTACTTCTTATGCCCATGCCTTCTTTATTTACTAGTAAATTTAAGAAATATTGGATATCCAAATTTTAAGTTTGAAAAATGCAAAAAAAAAAAAATAATTTATTTAATCAAAGAGTTCATAATGTAAGATGTAAAACAAAGATACAATTTATATTTAGTTTCGGCGTATACAACTTTCCCAATTTGAATAACTCTGTTAGTAAAATGGTTGACATTATCTCTGAAAAGTGCAAAACAGCAATGGAGTGGTAAAAATTTAATATTAAGAATAAAATTTTAATTATTGAAGTGTATCACTCAAGTGAGTGGAGAGTGTTTTGTGGTTTTGAGGCTTGAAAGAAGTCTCAGAGAGGACAGATATTGTGAAGGACTACACCCAGGGGGCGGGAGGGAATAGGCTGTACTGTCTTCATGGAAAAGCAATCTCTTGTTTTGTTTTCGACCGGGGACAAAAACTGGTGAGATAGGGTATGTTTCTTAGCTGAGAGCAACAGGTATCGCCGCTACCCAAGTCCTTGGAGCTTGTAGTCCCAATAGTAAGATTTTTTACTATGTCAGTTTTTATAAATCTGTAATGAATAAGTTTTCATATTTTATTTTTACATCCTCAATTAGTTATATTAATTTAAAATTATAATACAAGTAATTTTTACAGTGAATAGTCCCCTGGTTCAAAAAAAAAAAAAAAAAAAATATACATATATATATATATATATATATATATATATATATATATATATATATATATATATATATGTATTGTTAGATATATTGTGAATATACATTTACGTTTTAAAACTCTAATACTCATATGTACAGCGATCTATACTGCGTATAAAGATTTATTTTTTACAATAAATCTCTCTTGGTTAAGACATTAGTATTTTCATTGCTCTCATATAATCGCCCTTTGTTCCCCGCAGCTAATAAACAATTATTCGTAGAGTTATGTATAAAATTATAAGAATTTTATGCCGATCTGTCAATAATAATGTTTCTTGTTGATAACGTAGTGAGGAAGGCACTGGTTATGTCTAGTTATGGATATCAAATTAATTTTAATAGGATTGACTCTGAAGTTGCGAGACGCTTTTTAAACGCTACTTCACTTTTTTGTACAACTTTTGTGAAAGAATTCTTTTTTTTCTATTTATCTGTGAAGTAATGTGACAATATTTAAAAAAAAATCATTAATTATACCTGATTGAACAAAAAGATGTTTTTCAAGCTAATATATTTCTACTTAAGAGTTTTATGATTCAGAATGGCAACGAATCCACACCGCTCAGTCATCACGCCTTTCTTAATATCACTAAAACCTTTGACATTTGGTGAATGTGATGAGATGGTGACAGAGGAGGATTTTATATCAGAGATCCTGGCGGGGAATGGTCCACAGATCCACGACCCTTTTTGCCTCAATGGCCGGCTTAATGGATCTCGCCATTTTCGGTACTAAAACGTTTTATGAGGCATTTTATTCATCCAGGGGCTATAAAGGAAAAGAACTTTAAAAATAAATTAAATTTATTCCTTAATCAAAACCGAAACCCTTTTAATAGGAATGGCTTTAACAATGGATGCATTGATGTTCACTGGGGGGACTCCCTTCTGTAATAACGGTTTTTATCTTTGTTAAAGGATTCCGTTCCTAAGGAAAAGGTCAAATGATTTTTGTCATTTTTCGGTACGTTTGGAACGTTTAACTTTGTTGAATAACGCTTCTGATTTCAGCAGCAATTTCACTAGTTAGTGAGATTAATTACAAAATTAATTTAATTTCCAATTCTGATATCAACATTATTATTATCTTATCTAATAATAATTATATACAGTTTTATGCTATAGCTCAAAATAAGACTTATAATTTTCACTAAAACTTAAAATTATTAGTTTGAAATATCTCCAAGCTGAGAGGTACAAAAGAAGAAGATGAAGAAGATATACTGATTTATTGACAAATATTTAGACTGTGAGAAAGGAAAATACGCCGTCCTCTATCTCGTCCATACCATGTCTAACTATCGAATGTGCAAAAATTCCATTTTCATATTCGTCAATTTAAGACGCTCTAGTTGAGGATTACATTGAGCAAAATCTTCAATTCATAATCCTCAAGATTTGACGCCTTGTGTCTTATGAAGGTTAGAAACCTAAGAGCTTGCCACTATGAGTTCCTCAACTAGAGCGCTTTGAAGTGAAGAAAATGAAAATTGCATTTTCGCACATTTGATAGTTTGGCATGGCAGGGGCGATATCTACTCTTGAGTTAGCTAATACTTTCTCATGGAATTTTTTTCACGTTGCGATTTCAAGATTCCGAGATAAAATAAGAGTCTCTCTAATATGAGTAAATAACAAATCAGACAAAGTTTCGCAAATTTAGGCATTATCGGGACTGATGAACCCAAAATCTCATTGATAGCACATATTACCTCAAGAACCCCCCTTCCTCTCCCCTTCTCCCAAAAAAGAAGACAATAGAGATTGCATATCACATAAAAATTATTTAGATTATTCTTCAGAATAGACTGAACCATTTTGGACCACTCCACTCCTTGTTAATACCCTAAGCCAATTTACTGATAACAGATGATAACATTTTTTTTAGGAAGTCTGACCGATATTGATAAATCAACTCCGGTTGTTCCTGTTTTGTTTGTTTTGTTTAGTTTTTTATTAAAGCAATCGATTACCTTTGTATAATTTATAAATGTAATCATATATATTTTATATAACTATAATTATAAATTATATAATCTGGCAACAGATTTAATAGATATACGAAAATACAATCTAGGCTGGAAGTACTTAATCTCATTCATTTTTTTTTTCAATTAACTATATAATGAGATGTTAGTATACATTTTTGGCATCCTATCTAGATTAATATTGACTCTTCATACATTCAAACTTGTTTTTGTACAAGGAATGTAGTGTAGGGATCCAATAAACGTCTTATTAGTTATAATTGTTAGAATGATTATTTATTTAAAATGACAGAAAAACCCATTAAAATAGTAAAATTTCAGTAAAGTCGATTGTTTACGTTTTAAAAATCAGTTATTATATCATATAATTATATCTCGATTCAATTCTATTCCAAAATACTTAAATCTCTACAACCAACCTTATATTTATTTTATTATTTTTAGGTATAAAAAATAAATAAAAATAATCTTCAATTTGTAATTAATCAATTCAGTTTGTAGGTTTTTTTTTCTGGTCTAATTTATTTAGTGTCATTGACAAAAATGTATGAATTGCTTCCATTTCCCATTAATTATGTAAAATTGGTTTCAATGAAAAGCAACAGAAATTTCGAAATTTTCATATTCACATGAAATATAACCTTTCATTTTTTGGAAACAGAATTTTAATGATTCATGGGTAAAGTGGGTGTCAGATTTGAAAAAAAATATCGATATGGTTAACAGATACGGGCCACCGAATAGTTGTAGTATAATTTTTAAAATAGAAGGTAATAATAGATCGACAAATTTAAAAGACAGAAATATTATTTTACCGTAAACACGGGCTACTTAAGCCCACATCATTATACTGATATTGAGAGTACCCAGAGAACCAAACACCATTTTTCTGTTTTGGGCTCAAGTTAGCCCCTAGGGCTCAAGTAGGCCGTGTTTACGGTAATATTTTTTTCCGGTAGTGATAGAGAGGCGGTAGTGATTCTAGAATCAGAAGTTGCGTCGCGGAGTACGGCTTTCATTGGACACAAATCGAAGAAATTTGCTGTAGATTTTTAACTGTAGAGTGTATTATAAAGATGCATCATAAAAATTGATTAATGAGATCAATTTTTGGCCTGTTGACTTTTGAAATTTCTTATAAAACTTAATTTACTGGTTATTAAATTATTTCCTCCCTCAATCTAGATTGATTTTCTATCTGCAATTAACTGAAACAATAGTTTTATTTTCCAAGACAGATACGGCAAAAACACTGTTTTGACAAGACCTTAATGTTTGCTACTTATACAGTTACTTTACCATATATTCTTATTTTACCATATATACATTCAAAGTTATATATTTGACTTATTTAAGTGTGTCATCGACTAGGGTCATTTACAGTGAAGTCACTTCGTTCCTCCCTCTTAAGCTCTTCATGCCTTCATGCTCTTCTTATATTTTGCTATATATTTTTTAGTTTTTTAAAAACTGTAGCAATTTCGATGTTATTTTGGGATCTTCAACCAACATTTCCTTCAGATTTGTAGAGAGCCAGTTTCTGAGCTATACACTCAGTGAGTATACGCATCACGCTCAATTCGCTCTCACGCTGGTCCATCTCTTTATTTCATCAGGTATTCCTGGGTGAGTCGAGTATGGCCTATCCTCAGACGTGTGAGAATCCTGTCTTCTCTCCTTGTTAACTTTAAATTAACCTTTGGTCGTTTCACAGATTGCTGCGCCATCCTTAATTTGTTGTCTAGGATGTTAAAACAAATATCTTACCACTCCTGCCATCCGCTTTCGTTGATCCACGAGATCACTTCCTTTCTATACGATGTTGGGACCTCTTGGCCTCTCTTTGCTGCTATTTTTCCTCCAAATCTGCCCTTTCGTTCCCGTCAATTCCATAATGACCAGGCACCCATAAAAAAAAATACTACCTACATTATTTTAAGGTATTATCTCAGTTTATTAATTAAACAGTTTGATTGTTATTTTGAACATTAATTTGAGACAGTTTCTATTAACCGAAAAATGATATCATGAGAATTATTTCTGTGATGATGATTATAAACAAATAATTGAGATCTCTTGTTATGATTTACGCAGTGTTTTCATTGTATGCATTTATTGATAAAAAAAAAAAATCTCTACTTAAGGATGAATTATGATTTTGGTCCAAAATTTTATTGATTAGCGCACCGCAGGCCGGTACAAATCAGACCTGGCGGGTGGGTTAGCTTGTATTTCTTTGCTGACACGCTTAATAAATCTTCTTTTAGGTGAAATACCTAAACTTTAAGGTAATCCTTCATCCATGCTCTAGTTAGAAAACATAAAGATGTAAAACCCATTAAATAGTCATATAATAAGTCTCTCTTTTCATTCATTTCAAAGCTTTTCATCAAGCAACACAACCCGTATTGACGTGATATGAATATTCAAAAGATGATTCAAACAAAGTTTTTACAAGTAATACTTCATATTATACATAAATATAAATTTTTTCAATAAACGATCTAATAAAGAATGATAAAAGCAATAATAAGGAAATAAAAAATAAATTAAACGATAAAAGCAAAATAATACATACTTAATTCATAAAATATTATTTATCTATTAATCATTACTTTAAACTCATAGATAAGCTGACACTACTTTGAACTTAATAAAAAAATTGAACTTATAGATAATCAGTATGCATGTACGTAAGTAACTGAGACGTTAATTTTATCATGTAGTATCCGTACCTTGGTTTTTTTCAATAGACTTATTTGTACTAAGAAAATAAATATATAGCTACTATTATTTTTTAAATTTCCTTCGAAAAAAGAAAAAAAAAATATAAATGCTTCGTGGTATATACTTTTAGTTCGTCTTTGTTTAAAGAGAAGACATCATCATAATAAATTATATTGTGACATAGATACAATCAATCTCTCTATCTATCTATTTTATTTATTTATTTTTTTTTTTTATTATTTTTTTTTTCTGTTGGCACTGTGGACCGTGGAGAACCTTGGCCGCGCGATGTGGTATTCATACATGGGAGGCCACACCGCGATTCTCAATTTAGGTACACGGGGTAGGGTCAACACTCCTACGCCCGGCCTTTTTGTGAGCTGTCTCCAAGTAGACTGACGGGCCTCACATACTCACTCGGGTCTAGATCAAGGGATTATGGCTGTCAGTAGGCGCACGAGGCCATGTTTTGCTTACCCTGACGCAAACCATCTATCAGCCAAACCTTCGGTCAGCTATTAGATGTCCTGGAAAACCACAACTCGATTCACAATTTAGATGCACGGGATATGGTCATCGCTATTACGTCCGGTCTGTGTGAGTTGTCCCCAGTAGCCTTATGGGCTTCATATGCCCGGAAGGAGGGGATATAATTACGGGCTGCATGGCTTTCCCTGGTAGGTGGTCACCCAATTCGTGCGGTCACACTTCCTAGAACTAACCACGTTCGACATTATTTAACATTGATTACCTATTGCAAGCTTCTTCACCCGCTCGGCCATCCCAGCCCATACACACACACACACACACATATATATATATATATATATATATATATATATATATATATATATATATATATATATATACATGTATGCAAGAAATCATTCATTTAGAAATTGGTCCTATTCCGAACAGGGCAGGATTAAATTTAAATTTCGGTTTTTTCAAAGATCGTCACGCTTCGTTGAAAAGGAAGCGGTTAATTTAAAATTATATAATTCCAGTGCCTGACCCCATTCGTACTCCTCCATGGTGTATTATCAAAATATTGTTCTATAATTAAAATGAAGTGCTCCAACCACTCCCATTCCTCCCTCGCTACCCATAATTCATACACACTCGGTTCTGAAATTGATAAAACATAAATCATGTTTTTATATAGGTAAATATTTTTCTCTTATGCTAGAGCTTGCTGGGAGATAGATCTGAATAAAAAGGTTACCTTTTCAATAATAAGCTATGTTTATTAATTAATTATATATGTTATAAGATAAGATTTTCATACGATTTATTATTATATCAAAAACCAAATAGAATTTTGTCACAAATCTTGATGGTCGTCCACCCAGATTACAGAATAATATGATTGGCACCGTTTTTGAAGTACCGAGTACGTTAGCCGGTACTTCATTTGATGGTAGACGAGTACGAAACTTACTCAGCTTTCCTCTTGAGTACTTTCTATTTTCTCGATTTACTTGGAATTACTTTACTTTCGGTATTATGCAGTACGTAGTATGTTATTCAGAGTAGAGTAGAATTAATACTTGAACTAAAAAAAAATGCAAAAAAAAAAAAGAAGTGTAATGATAATTATGATGATCAAATTTAGAGATGGAGTCTGTTTGCATAGGATTCTTCCTTAGAAACAAATATGAATAAATAAAACAAATAAAGAAAAAATTATGTAATTGGAGCCATAGATTTTGAAATCGATATATTAAGGTAAAGAAGAACTACTTCAACCGCGAGTACATGCATACTTTTTTTTTTATTGACTAGTATTTTTTTTAACACCAAGTCATCTACTAGGTATAAGAATTGGAACTGAACCACTGTTACTAATAAATCAATACCATTATTACTGCAGGAGCCGTTCCAATATACAGTGATTTTCTATAAGTCCTGATAACAGATATTTGAAAGTGCAGGTTTTTAATTGGATATTATTGCTGGATACAGAATAACTACACGCCAATCTTATGGATTTTCTTAGGAAACAATTTTCATTTACGAAGCAAAAGAAACATTGCGGAAATACTTCATGGAAATATGATTACCTGCAAATAAATACACATACTTTTTAATTAGGGATTGATACATTATTTGCCATCTCTATAAATTTGTTTTATTAAAAACTAGTTTCGAATGTTATACATTCATCTTCAGTTCTAGAAACACACAAAAAATTCAAAAATAAACAATTAAAAATATAGTTTGGTATTATTATACATATTAGATATAATATAAAGCAGTATCATAAAGCATTTATGAATTATGAATTTAATTAAGAAAAGAAATCAAATACATGTCAAATACATGGTGAGTACCAACTCACCAAGGTTTAAATGGATTATATCAAACAGAAAAGTTTGGACTGGTTTCTTCTCGCATTGAACTAACAATGAAAGAAAGGTAGGTAGGATGTTTGTAGGTAAACGGTTTAAGGGTCGGAGTTTTCCCAGTAATGCCGGTGAGTAATTGGTTTTTCTGTTATAGATGGGAATAAATTTAAGATTGGACTATTGGAGTTATTTATTCAGAAGTGAAAAATAATTTATCAATCCCTAATTAGATTGATCCTTCTATACCACCATGCGGATGTCAACTGATCACATAATTTTTGTTTAGTAATATAATTTTCTCTCTATTGTGACTTATAATTGTTTAATTATTTTGCCTAAAATGTGAAATATATTGGAACGTGAACACGTCGTTTCAAATTAATTTCAAAGCGATAAAGTCTCTAATCCTCTGAAGGGACACCGTATAGATAGAGCCCTACACTATAGGGGAATCCAGAGCGCTATACTATTCAAGGAACGTAGGGTTAGACCTATCCAATTACTGTAGCCAGCTTTGATGGAGTTTGGTACTGTCAAACATATTAAATTTGAGTGGACTGCCTTGTTTCATAGGATTGAATGGCTTTTATACATGAATTAAATTGTATTTTTTTTTTTTTAAAGCTGAATTATTCATGGAAATCTTCAATAGCATGTTAATTATAAAGGATCGAAAGAAAAACAAATAATAAAAGGCTTTAGGCATAATAATTAAAAATCAAAAACACAATAGACACTGCTAAAAACATGACAGAGAAAATAATCTGATTGGCTTATAATAAATTAGTATCAAACATATTTTAATATCTCCGGTAAATAATGATTGAAATGAATAGGAGAGTTCTCTCACGTTTTGCTCGGCATTGGGTAAATGCAGTATTACTAGGTATTAATTAATTATTTCATTGCGACTGAAAAACTAAACATTAAGTTTTTTATAAGGTTTTTAAATCATAGATAAGATAATGCAGGGTAAGGTAGAAATATTGTTTTTCAATGGCTGTAAAAAACAAACCAATTTATATATTTTATAATAAACATATTTTTTTTCATAAATTAAATTGAAAATATTTTTATTTCAGTGCAATTTAAAAATTGTATGTTCTAAATATCGGTCATAATTGACTACGTATTGCCAACGATGTTTCCGCAATTTTTCCATCATTCTTCCAGTCATTTATTGTGGAACGGTTTTTCGCCTAATTCTCTACTTTAAATCATCCAGATAACGATGTTGTTTAAACACCTTGTTTTTGAGATATCTTAGAGAAAAAAATCGAATGGAGTTAATCTGGTGAGTTGGGTATACCCCTCAAAGAAATCAATTTGTCAAGGAGCGTTTTCCTCATAACTCCAAGCGTACATCGAGATGTATGAGCTATGGAATACCACATCCCCTGCGTCAATTTCATCCAACTTAGGATATCCTACAGGGTGTAAAACAACATCCTACTGATTGGGGTTAGGAATTATCATCACATTCCCATCTCCTCTTCCAAAAAGTACGTTCTGATAACACCGAAGTCACCAAAAGCCGCCCACAGTACCCTCTCGAAATGTGTCAGTTATTCCACTAGAAATTACTCGAAGGGCGATGGAATATTTCCTAGAACCCCTTTGGCAATATGTGGTGAATGACGGCCGACTTTAGGAAGAGGTAATTTTTAAAATGCATTAAAATAAAAATAGTTTAAATGTATTTTTTGAATATTTTTTTCTAGAGACATTAGTTTATTTTTTACAGCCCTTCAAATGTGTCAGTTATTTCTGTACCACCCTGTATAATGAATATAATACATGAATTCATTAGACTACCCACTAGTTCTAGTTAGTCAATTAATTATTTCTTTAGCGTAGTATTCTGTTTCATTTAGTGGAAATTAACAATCGTGTATTATTGGTAAAAAAAAAAAACTAGCTATTATAGTATGCATCCAACTTTTTAATACATACATTATTACCATATTGTGATCAATGTATGATTATTTGTTAAATAATCAGGCAATACACCTAGTTAATAAACCGAATTAATAAGTTTACTTTTATAATAAACAGTGTTTTATACACTGATGAAAAAATATGACTAACATTTTTTTTTTTTACAAAGACTTCATTACGTTGATTATTTTAGGCTAGCTAAAGGAGCAGAGCCTACATCTGTTTCGCCTCGAGCTAACTTACTTCAACTTAGTCAGAACAAGTTATAAATAAGTCCTTCCAGTTTAATTTCCTTAATTGGAGAACAGCGAGGGTGAAAGTCCTGCTCGGAAGAGAATTCACGACCAACTTTCTCCTTTGTGCTTCTTTGAATTCCTCACATGTTCCCTTTGAATTTTACTATATACTATACCATATACAGGAATAAGAGAGAAAAAAATATGCTCAATTATTTAATAATATATTCCAGTAAGTCATTACCAGCATCGAATAAATTAATAAAGAGCGGTAAAAAAAAAAAAGTGATGAAAATTGCGGTGATTTTTATCCTGAAACTTTGATCTTGTATTTGAATCACAGGCAATCGCAAATGTGAGGTTTAGAACCCAAAACCGGAAAATTGATTTTCGCCTCATGTTTTTTGTCAAACTTGTCTTTTGTCCTCCTCAGCTTTTCGTTTTACAGGAAAATCGACTGAAAGAAATTTGTATAAGATTTGATTTCCTTCAAAATCATACACATTTTTTTCTTCGACAGGTCAAAAGTTATGGCAATTTGAAATTTTCTGTTAAATTTCGTGATTTTTTTTACAAAACTTTATTTTACTGTAAACTGTATATTCGGTATTCACTTATTTTCTTTAATTACATATACGTGGTTGAAAGTTGTCTATCTACACCAATAAGTATATATTGTGTTATAATGAAAGAATACATGTTTAATCCTGTAATTTATATTGAATAATTTTTTTTTAATACCAATGATTTGACTGGCCTTTCAGTAATTAGCTTCTCATTTTTTAAATTTTTGCACATCAAGTAAAACAATTTTAAATAGTATATTTGATTTTAGTGAGTGAAAAATATTGTGAGCAATGGTTTATTAATTAGTTAAAGAGATAAGGCCTTTAGATAAGGCTGATCCATTTTGTCAAGGGTGGTTTTGTAAAACTTTACCAAATACACGGAAAAGGAAGTGTTTCTCAACCAATATTCCTCGCATACTGGTGTTGAGAAATGAGGAAAATTACGCGCGCTAAGATGGTATAGTGCCCCGGCCAGGGAAAGCTCTCTCAATACCAACCGATACCATTCATTCTGGAAATCTGTAGCAAATATCTGACCGGATTTTTCACCACTTCCACCAAGCGAGGGGATAACAAAAGACCATTCATTTCTCGGTTGGGTAATTCCGGTGCTGCAATTAGCAGTGCATTTCCAAAATATAAAATCCAAAATTTCTTTTAATGCTCCGGCGTCTTTATTCAGTACCGGAAC
Source organism: Rhaphigaster nebulosa (assembly GCA_948150685.1). NCBI lineage: Eukaryota > Metazoa > Arthropoda > Insecta > Hemiptera > Pentatomidae > Rhaphigaster > Rhaphigaster nebulosa. Next base: position 21,434,148 of record OX411309.1, read on the forward strand.
TAGGTTCCTCAGCGTAGTGACACCCTCTGAAATGCCCCCACTCCAATTCTTATGTATGTATGTTCATGACTTCAGTTGAAATAAAACGTTCATCAAATTTCGCTATGATAGAAGATATTTTTATAAGATCTATAAGTAAATATTATATTTTGCTTCAGTACCTTTTTTTAAATGTTTTTTTAACAATAAATAACTGTCTGATCAACAATCGAAACGCGAAGAATAAAGTTTTATCCTATTAATTTAAAATTATTTAAGAAAACAGAAATTTAGGAAATGAGCTATCCAATTTAATGGCCTATTAAGTCATACGAAAAAGAGTTATTTTTTTTCTTTGGCACACCTTCGAAGACTTTGGGCCCACTCTTCAAAGAGAAACATCAAAGTCTAAACAATCAACTACTGGTGCTGGTATTGGTGGGGGGAACCAGTTCGGTGAATGGACCTTGTGGTCATTTTTGCCAACCCCCGACGGCTACTTTTAGGTTGGCGTCCCGTGTTAACCAAGTTGGAAGCGTCAAAATTCATTTTTCGGGACCACTTATACAAAATCGAAAATTATACAAAGACTAAATACTTACGCTTACATAATAAAACTCACATGGACCTTTCTCTTTAAAATCTACAGGGCGACTAAAAAGACAATAGATTTGGTTTTTTGAATACAAAAATACAGTCTTCCCAAACATTAAGACACATCACATATACTTATAGTTCAAGATATGTGACTTATGGATTAAACATTTCATGACAAACGTAGGGAAGAACGGGGATACATTGAACGTGAGGTAACATTCCATGCTTTCATATTTTCCGCACTATTGCCTGCAGAACCTTGAGCTTGCATCTCAGTTTTTGCCAGATTTAAGTGAACCCATTGGCTTAGTACATGCTAGTCTCCGTTTCAAACCAAAAAGGTAAGCAGGGTTTTATGTATTTTTTTTTTATTACATTTCTTTTTAATATTACGCCCAGACGTTACAAGACATTTTAACACATTATGTGGTAGAATTTTTTTCATATGATGAATTGACAGTAATTAGAATAATTAAGTTGATGTACGCATTATAGTATAGAAGGATCAATCTAATCGATAAATTATTTGCTACTTCTATAATTTTGTTATACAAAATTATAGAAGTAGCAAATAATTTATCTTCCCTAATTAAATAATTAAGGTTTTGATTTGGCTTTTGTCAGAAGGCTCTGTTTGAAAAAGTGGTAATATTGGAATAGTAGGCTGGATTAGTAGGTATAATATTGAAAAAGTAGGGCTATATTGGACAGTGGTTGGGCCTGCTTTGGACAAGTGTACAGTGAATCCTCTTGAATATTCGTTGTCTATCTTTTTATGTTATATTTAAGATGTAATTAATAATCAAACTTATTTATAGCAATAAAAAACAATTTTTTGCACTTATCAATTATTTATTTTTTTGTTTGATAATCCTATTCGTATTTAGAGAGGAATACGTTACTGCTTTTCAGATAAAATAATTATTTATTGTGATTTTCCACAATAGAAATTTTTAATAGATAATTGTCCATAGGAAAAATACATAATAACATAAAAATTGAATTTTTTTTTTATTCATTCTTTTAATGAATATGTTCGTTTTACACCTCCATCGTGATTTACATTACTTTTTCAAATTCTTATAAATAATTTATATTATTCATATTATTTCACATTTTGCTCTTCTGTCCAAATCAATCCCATCTCAAGGCATTTTGAGTGCCTGAATATTTTATTTGTTACAAATAGTTAACATATCAAAGAAGTATATCCATTAACATGCCGTGGCCAATGTAAGAATTTTAGCAAATAAAATATACCTTCTTACAATGTACAAGTCAAGCCTAGTTAATGAACGCTGATCCCTACCAACAAACTTATAAAAAACCATGGCCACGATGCGTATCCCAGAAAATTACGGAAGAAGGCTGATAAGAAACTGAATAAAAGATTTTGAAGAAGCACTAAATGTTTTTAATGTTTATGTTAGGAGTAGATACAGGTACAGTCTAATTATATCAACTGATGCCTCAGCAGTTTATCGTCAAGGGCTCAGCGACAGGTGTGGATACAAAATACAAAAATAAAAAAAGTTTGTTGCTATTTATCCAGCCATTAAGGAGCTGCAGTTTCGATTTACGGATTTTTTTTTTAAATTTCCATTAACAGTATGTGTATATTTTATTTTAAAACGCCATAAAGCCAATGCTATACCAGCATACAATTAAATATATTTACATATATGTTATAAGTAACCAAAGTACGTAGGTATATGTTTATTCCTCTTTTTTGATTGAACAAAATAAAACATAGATTGAAAGGTCGTAAGGAGAATCTTAAATGAAATATTTCCCCAATAGTTTAATACCAGAGACCAAAGTTATTTATAGCTTATTTCTTGTTGGTTTTTTGACCGAAGCAGTTAATCTGGCCCAAGGAACAGGCTTAGCAGTGCTCGCCATAAAGTAGGCACCAATAAAACACTAAAATAAATTCTCTTTCATGAAGGCGACCATCGGCGTAGCTGAGAAAGAGCATTTGGAAGTATGATGGTTCTTGTCTCATCATTTATTAACATGAAAATGTCAGGGGTGTCCCCCTCCTTACAATTTCGATGTTCATCTCCTGCTCTCCCCCCGTTCTCCCCCCGTTCTCCGCCCTTCTAGTTCATTTGTGCTTTATGAAATGATTATAACTCGGTCAAAGCGGAATTCCTTCGCAATCTCATGAAAACTGAATGAGGATCCTCTTGTAACTTCCTTGAGCACGATGTAGTTCTCTATCTCAAGTGTTGTCCCTATTATCATACTGTGTCTATACGATTATAGACCTTTACGGCAAAGTATCGAATCTGCCAAGAGCGTTTTAATATCGAAATAGGTTTAGTCCTTAACTACGTTAAAAAAAAAAGAAAAAAAAAAAAAAAGCGTTACATGAAAAACTAGAATGTGAAAAATTAAAGTGAACTTTTCAGAGGGCATCATTTTCTAACTGAACCAACTCATCTCTGAATTCGATGCATCTCGCCAATTGGATAGTTAGTGGAGAACGCTTGTAGGTTAATGTATTATACTAGATGTGCCCCATGGTTTCACCTGCGTTAAATTTGGATGAACTCCTAAAATACCAAATAACCTAAAATATGTTGTCCAGTCTCATTTGTTGCTTAAATTTTCAAGAAAAACGGTCAAAACGACAATAAAAATTTTTTAACGGTAATTTTCAGTTAAATAAGTTTCAGGTTTACACGCTTTATCCTTTACCCATCCATTTTATTTACAAAATTAAGATTTCACATATATTAAATTTCTTTCAATGGTATAAAGTTGTCATGACAACGGCACGTACTCTAGTTAATATAGGGAGTAGAGGAGAAACAGGCGAGCTGGGCCACCATTTCCTCCATCCCCTCCACCGCTAGCCTTAAGTGTCACGTGGTCTTGCCTCGACCCTACATTAACCACCACGTGGTCTCACCTCGACCTAACCTTAACTATTAGGCCCCGCCCCTTTTTAGTCACGTGACGCCTATGCCCCGCCCCTTTTTGGTCACGTGACCCCTATGCTACGCCCCTTTTTGGCCACGTGACCACTATGCCACGCCCCTTTTTAGTCACATGACCGTTATGCCCCGCCCCTTTTTAGTCACGTGATCCAGTTACGTGACCCGCGGCACCTCCTGGTGTATGCTCCGCCCGCATATTTTAGTCACGTGATCCAGTCACGTGACCCATGGAACCTCCTGACCTATGCTCCGCCCACAAGATTTACCCCCTCCACCCATTGAAGGATTAGGTACCCATCTTATAGAGCATGAGTGTACCCGGCCGCCATTTTGTTTTTCCTTACGCCGCCATTTTGGTTTCCTACAGTTTGAGAGACTTGAGGTTTTGTTGAAGGGTTAGGTACCCACCTTATAGAGCATGAGTGTACCCGGCCGCCATTTTGTTTTTCCTTACGCCGCCATTTTGGTTTCCTACAGTTTGAGAGACTTGAGGTTTTGTTGAAGGGTTAGGTAGCCACCTTATAGAGCATGAGTGTACCCGGCCGACATTTTGTTTTCTTACGCCGCCATTTTGTTTTTCTACTGTTTGAGAGACTTGAGGTTTTGTTGAAGGATTAGGTACCCATCTTATAGAGCATGAGTGTACCCGGCCGCCATTTTGTTTTTCTACCGTTTGAGAGACTTGATGTTTTGTTATAGGGTCAGGTGCCCACTTTATAGTCTGTAACCTTCCCAACGGTTATATAATCATAAACTATACGACGAAGGGTCGGGTACTCATTTTATAGTATGTAACCTCCCCAGCGGTTATATAATCATAACCTATACGATGAAGGGTCAGGTATCCATTTTATAGTATGTAACCTCCCCAGCGGTTATATAATCATAACCTATACGATGAAGGGTCAGGTATCCACTTTATTGTCTGTAACCTCCCCTACGGTTATATAATCATAACCTATACGACGAAGGGTGAGGTATCCACTTTATAGTATGTAACCTCCCCAACGGTTATATAATCATAACCTATACGACGAAGGGTGAGGTATCCACTTTATAGTATGTAACCTCCCCTACGGTTATTTAATCATAACCCCTATATGATGAAGGGTTAGGTACCCTCTTCATACTCTGTAACCTTCACATAACCTTTACATTGTTTTCGTGTTTGTGCAACCTTCTCAATGTTTACGTAACCTTTACAATATTTAAGTTTACCAACATGTAAACAGGTTGGATCATGTATAGACAAGTTGGATGATGTGAAATACAAATATGGACTTTGAACTGTTTATCTCTAAAACAAAAATAAATAGTAGGGCTTCTTAATCCTATAACAACTGTTGGACTTTGAACTGTTTATCTCTAACATATAAATAAATAGTAGAGTTCCTAAATCCTATAACAGCTTTTGGACTTTGAACTGCTGATCCCTTTAACATAAATAAGTTACAGGGCTCCTTAATCCTGTAACAGCTTTTGGACTTTGAGCTCTTAATCCCAAACCATTCTTATCTCGCTGAAACATAAACAAAACAACTTTTCAATGTACTACGTATTTTTAATAGCTGATAGTATAAGTAATGGTCTTAAAAGGATTAACTCGTCAATGTTCTACGTATTTTTATTCTCCGATAGTTAAATAATGGTCTTAAAAGGATTAACTTTTAATCCATTAAGTTCCTATCGAACTTTTAATCTCTAAAATATATTAACAAATCGAAAGGATGGTATCACGCTGGCCAAAGAGGTAGCACCTTTTCATAACTTTAAATATTTTCAAAGTACACGAGTCGGTATTGATAACTTCGAACACGGTGTAGTAAATTTTTATTAATAAATATTAATTAATCCCTAATTCTTAATTAGCACTAATCCTATTTTATATCTTATTGATAACCGGTTCGACTTGCTCGAACCTGCCTGAATAGAATTGGAGCAGGTCGACTCATGCTCGCTTCATAGCGGGTGATGGGGGTACTATGATCTATGGTGGGAGAACCTGACAGCCAATCAGATTCGAGTATTCTCCTTCTTTAAATAGGGCCGTTTTGCGGAGCTCTTCCTCATTATCTCATCGTGCTAGTTGCAACATTTCTGGAAACGTGTGAGTTGATTTTTTTTTTTAAACCTGTTATTCTCTTTGGTTGGAGTGTAGTTTTATCTCATTGTGCCATATCAGTTTATAAATTCGTTTTTAATTTTCTCATTGTTTAATTTTTTTAACTGTTTAATATTTTTTTTTTTTAAAAGTTAAGATTAACTCTTTTGTTTTCAATTTTAATTTTTTGCTTAATTTTTTTTTCAATTCGTCTTTAAGTTTCACATAGTTTAATTTTTTTCTTCTATATTAGTTTTCAATTCGTTTTTTTTAATTTTTTTCTTCTATATCAGTTTTTCTATTATTTTTAATTGTATAATAATTTTTAAAAAAAATTAAGATTAATTCTTTTTTTCAAATAATTTCGATTTTTTCTTTATTTAATATTTTTATAGTTAGAGTTTTAGTTATTTCATTTTAAATTAACTTTTTATTTCTTATCATGTCGTCATTAAATAAGTGTCAATACTGCGACAGAGATTTTAGTAGGAAGATTGATAGAGTCCATCATGAAAATTCATGTTTGGCTACCCTGCCACGACGTACATGTGTTACCTGCGGCAAGATTTTTAATTCTGTAACGCAGTGCAGAAAGCATGTACGTCGCTGTCAACCAAAAACACCGCTCGTCATGACAAAGCGAAGGCGGTTGGAGGCGGCTATGGGGTCTCTATTTCAGATAGAAACATCATTTGGAGGAGACCTCAAAACTTTTTTCCTTCCATGTTCTGAACCAATCGATGCAGTGGAATTTCTCTGCAATCAGACCGATACTCTATATCGATTGATTTCAGAATTTTGGTCGGAATCAGACGCTCCCCTAAAGTTTAATTTGATATTGGAGGCTACGTATGAAAAGGTCAAAGGAGAGACGTGCGATCGTGCCTTCAAAACCAAAAATAAAGCTATCTACGACATCTCTTCCGTCTTGGATTGTCTAAGCGGAATGTATGCGAAGATGGCTACCGAGATGGAAGAGATGGCGATGAAGGGGAGCGGTTGGTTCCTTAAAGGTCTTGACGGTCTTCTCTTGAAAGTAAATCGATTTAGACCTTTAGGCGCCTCCAGCTATATAGCGCTTCCGCCTAAAATAGCAGCTAAAAAAGCTATTATAAATGTCCAAAATAATGACGAACAGTGTTTCAAGTATGCAATATTGTCACACCTCGTCGTCGATGGTTATAAACCACAACGAGTGAGCAAGTATAAAAACTTGCAACACAGATACAACTTTGAGTGCATTTCCTTCCCCACTCCTCTCCATGAGGTGAAAACCTTTGAGCGACACAATAACATCAGTGTCAACGTTTTCGCCATTGGAGAGACCGGAGACGTGTATCCGCTGAAAGTGGTTAAAGAGGAGAAGGCTGATCATCGTGATCTTCTCCTGACAACGGATGATGGACGAAGCCACTACGCTTATATAAAAGATTTCAACAAATTAGTGGCTTCACAGATCTCCAGATATCATAGCGGAAGACATGTCTGCAAGCGATGTTTTACCCACTTCAATGTAGGTGGGAGTAATTTTGCTGAGCGGGTGAGGGAGCACATGGAGTATTGTGGGAAAAATAAACCAACTCGAATCGTACTCCCGGCCTGCGACGATGAGGGGAATCCACAGAGTATATCGTTCATTAACATCCAACGACAAGTGAGGATTCCCTTTGTCGTGTATGCAGATTTTGAATCAATTTTAGAAAAGATTCAGCCGGGGGAGTCGAGATCCTCACAGACGATTCCCTACCAGAGACACCTCCCGATGAGTTTCTGTGTACATGTGAAAATTGCAGAAAACATCCCACGCCACTCGCTGCCCCTAGATTTTCCCACTGAACCCTACATCTACACGGGTGAGGATTCAGCGGCGAAATTTATGACATATATCAAGGAAGTGGCGGGGAAGGTGTCTCAGGTATACTCCATGAAGCGGCTCATGCTACCTCTGACACCATCGCAGAAGGAAGCCCATCTCCGATCCCAATCCTGCTACCTTTGTTCCCGTCCATACACTCCTGAGAATGAGAAAGTGATGGATCACGATCACATCACAGGGATGTATCGTGGTCCAGCACATTTCAAATGCAATATCCTCTACCGTACCCCACGTTTCCTTCCCGTCCTCTTCCACAATCTCAGCGGTTACGACGCTCACTTTATCGTCCGAGAGTTGGGGCGTGACTTAAATGAAGAAGAAAAGAAAAAAGTCCGTATTGACGTCATCCCCAACTCTGAGGAGAAATACATCTCCTTCGGAATGACAGTGGGCGCCTTAACCGTTAGGTTTGTGGACTCCTTCCGTTTCCTAGCCTCCAGTCTCGATAGATTGTCCAAGAATTTACCCAAACCTAACTTTAAGGAGACGGCTAAATTCTTCCCCGCCAATCATTTAGACCTCGTGATCAGAAAAGGAGTGTACCCCTATGATTACATGGATTCGTTCGAGAAACTTCGGGAGACGGTTCTGCCCCCGAAGGAGGCATTTTATAGTCAATTAAATGAAATGCCCATCTCGGACGATGACTATCAGCATGCTCAAGCGGTATGGGATACATATAGTATCAGAACCCTGGCCGAGTACAGCGAACTCTACCTCAAGGTAGACGTCATGCTCCTTTGCGACATATTTGAAAATTTCAGAGATGTCTGCTTGGGAGCATATTCGCTGGATCCGGCCTGGTATTATACGGCACCCGGACTCGCTTGGGATGCCATGCTGAAGTATACGGGAGTACAATTAGATCTATTGTCTGACTATGATATGGTCTTAATGATCGAGCGGGGGATAAGGGGTGGCTTGTGCCAATGCAGTCACCGGTATGGAAAAGCGAGTAATAAATATCTGGACTCAAGTCGAGATCCTCAGGAGGAATCGACATACATCGCTTATCTGGACGCCAACAACTTGTACGGATGGGCGATGTCGAAAGCGCTTCCGTCTGGCGGTTTCGAATGGGTTCAGAATCCGGAATCTCTAGATTGGCTCAACTTACCGGAAGACGGGCCTTTCGGCTACATAGTTGAAGCTGATATAGAGTATCCGGAAAGGTTACACAATTTGCACAATGATTTCCCCCTGTTGCCAGAGAATAAAGTTCCACCTGGTGGGAAATTTAGAAAACTTTTAGCCTCTCTGAGCAACAGGGAGAAATATGTTGTACATTTTGTGAATTTACAGCAGGCCATGGGCTTAGGATTAAAGTTAGTTCGAGTACATCGAGCTCTCAGATTCCGGCAATCTCAATGGCTTCATAGTTACATTGACCTCAACACAAGACATCGACAACAGGCCACTAATGATTTTGACAAAGACTTCTACAAGCTCATGAACAATGCCGTTTTCGGAAAGTTTATGGAGGATGTGCGAAAACGACATAAAATTGAGCTTGTAGTTAGTCAACGACGACTAAACAGACTAATTGCGAAACCTACTTATAAGGACAGGACGATATACACCGAATCATTAGTGGCAGTACATCTGGACTTTGAACAGATCAAGATGAACAAACCTATTTATGTAGGGATGACCATTCTGGATCTCTCCAAAGTCCGGATGTACGATTTTCATTACAATTCCATGCTAGCGTACTACGGACCAGAGAGACTAAAACTTATGTACACTGACACAGACAGTTTATTATATCTTATACAAACGGACGATTTTTATAATGACATGGACAACTACATGGACGAACTCGATACGTCTGACTACTCCCACGACCATCCCGCACATAGGACTTACAATAAAAAGGTGTTGGGGAAATTTAAAGATGAAGCCAACGGAGTGCCCGTCTCCGAGTTTGTCGGACTGCGAGCGAAAATGTACTCGCTACGGATCCACAACGCTAAGGAAAAGAAAAAGGCGAAAGGGATCAAAAAGGTAGCTGTTAATAACAGGTTATCATTTTCAGATTACCTCACCTCATTGCGTGACGGAAAAGAGTTTAAGACAACTTTTCGTTCGATAATATCGAAGCAACATAAGCTCTTTTCCGTCACGCAATGAGGTGAGGTAATCTGAAAATGATAACCTGTTATTAACAGCTACCTTTTTGATCCCTTTCGCCTTTTTCTTTTCCTTAGCGTTGTGGATCCGTAGCGAGTACATTTTCGCTCGCAGTCCGACAAACTCGGAGACGGGCACTCCGTTGGCTTCATCTTTAAATTTCCCCAACACCTTTTTATTGTAAGTCCTATGTGCGGGATGGTCGTGGGAGTAGTCAGACGTATCGAGTTCGTCCATGTAGTTGTCCATGTCATTATAAAAATCGTCCGTTTGTATAAGATATAATAAACTGTCTGTGTCAGTGTACATAAGTTTTAGTCTCTCTGGTCCGTAGTACGCTAGCATGGAATTGTAATGAAAATCGTACATCCGGACTTTGGAGAGATCCAGAATGGTCATCCCTACATAAATAGGTTTGTTCATCTTGATCTGTTCAAAGTCCAGATGTACTGCCACTAATGATTCGGTGTATATCGTCCTGTCCTTATAAGTAGGTTTCGCAATTAGTCTGTTTAGTCGTCGTTGACTAACTACAAGCTCAATTTTATGTCGTTTTCGCACATCCTCCATAAACTTTCCGAAAACGGCATTGTTCATGAGCTTGTAGAAGTCTTTGTCAAAATCATTAGTGGCCTGTTGTCGATGTCTTGTGTTGAGGTCAATGTAACTATGAAGCCATTGAGATTGCCGGAATCTGAGAGCTCGATGTACTCGAACTAACTTTAATCCTAAGCCCATGGCCTGCTGTAAATTCACAAAATGTACAACATATTTCTCCCTGTTGCTCAGAGAGGCTAAAAGTTTTCTAAATTTCCCACCAGGTGGAACTTTATTCTCTGGCAACAGGGGGAAATCATTGTGCAAATTGTGTAACCTTTCCGGATACTCTATATCAGCTTCAACTATGTAGCCGAAAGGCCCGTCTTCCGGTAAGTTGAGCCAATCTAGAGATTCCGGATTCTGAACCCATTCGAAACCGCCAGACGGAAGCGCTTTCGACATCGCCCATCCGTACAAGTTGTTGGCGTCCAGATAAGCGATGTATGTCGATTCCTCCTGAGGATCTCGACTTGAGTCCAGATATTTATTACTCGCTTTTCCATACCGGTGACTGCATTGGCACAAGCCACCCCTTATCCCCCGCTCGATCATTAAGACCATATCATAGTCAGACAATAGATCTAATTGTACTCCCGTATACTTCAGCATGGCATCCCAAGCGAGTCCGGGTGCCGTATAATACCAGGCCGGATCCAGCGAATATGCTCCCAAGCAGACATCTCTGAAATTTTCAAATATGTCGCAAAGGAGCATGACGTCTACCTTGAGGTAGAGTTCGCTGTACTCGGCCAGGGTTCTGATACTATATGTATCCCATACCGCTTGAGCATGCTGATAGTCATCGTCCGAGATGGGCATTTCATTTAATTGACTATAAAATGCCTCCTTCGGGGGCAGAACCGTCTCCCGAAGTTTCTCGAACGAATCCATGTAATCATAGGGGTACACTCCTTTTCTGATCACGAGGTCTAAATGATTGGCGGGGAAGAATTTAGCCGTCTCCTTAAAGTTAGGTTTGGGTAAATTCTTGGACAATCTATCGAGACTGGAGGCTAGGAAACGGAAGGAGTCCACAAACCTAACGGTTAAGGCGCCCACTGTCATTCCGAAGGAGATGTATTTCTCCTCAGAGTTGGGGATGACGTCAATACGGACTTTTTTCTTTTCTTCTTCATTTAAGTCACGCCCCAACTCTCGGACGATAAAGTGAGCGTCGTAACCGCTGAGATTGTGGAAGAGGACGGGAAGGAAACGTGGGGTACGGTAGAGGATATTGCATTTGAAATGTGCTGGACCACGATACATCCCTGTGATGTGATCGTGATCCATCACTTTCTCATTCTCAGGAGTGTATGGACGGGAACAAAGGTAGCAGGATTGGGATCGGAGATGGGCTTCCTTCTGCGATGGTGTCAGAGGTAGCATGAGCCGCTTCATGGAGTATACCTGAGACACCTTCCCCGCCACTTCCTTGATATATGTCATAAATTTCGCCGCTGAATCCTCACCCGTGTAGATGTAGGGTTCAGTGGGAAAATCTAGGGGCAGCGAGTGGCGTGGGATGTTTTCTGCAATTTTCACATGTACACAGAAACTCATCGGGAGGTGTCTCTGGTAGGGAATCGTCTGTGAGGATCTCGACTCCCCCGGCTGAATCTTTTCTAAAATTGATTCAAAATCTGCATACACGACAAAGGGAATCCTCACTTGTCGTTGGATGTTAATGAACGATATACTCTGTGGATTCCCCTCATCGTCGCAGGCCGGGAGTACGATTCGAGTTGGTTTATTTTTCCCACAATACTCCATGTGCTCCCTCACCCGCTCAGCAAAATTACTCCCACCTACATTGAAGTGGGTAAAACATCGCTTGCAGACATGTCTTCCGCTATGATATCTGGAGATCTGTGAAGCCACTAATTTGTTGAAATCTTTTATATAAGCGTAGTGGCTTCGTCCATCATCCGTTGTCAGGAGAAGGAGATCACGATGATCAGCCTTCTCCTCTTTAACCACTTTCAGCGGATACACGTCTCCGGTCTCTCCAATGGCGAAAACGTTGACACTGATGTTATTGTGTCGCTCAAAGGTTTTCACCTCATGGAGAGGAGTGGGGAAGGAAATGCACTCAAAGTTGTATCTGTGTTGCAAGTTTTTATACTTGCTCACTCGTTGTGGTTTATAACCATCGACGACGAGGTGTGACAATATTGCATACTTGAAACACTGTTCGTCATTATTTTGGACATTTATAATAGCTTTTTTAGCTGCTATTTTAGGCGGAAGCGCTATATAGCTGGAGGCGCCTAAAGGTCTAAATCGATTTACTTTCAAGAGAAGACCGTCAAGACCTTTAAGGAACCAACCGCTCCCCTTCATCGCCATCTCTTCCATCTCGGTAGCCATCTTCGCATACATTCCGCTTAGACAATCCAAGACGGAAGAGATGTCGTAGATAGCTTTATTTTTGGTTTTGAAGGCACGATCGCACGTCTCTCCTTTGACCTTTTCATACGTAGCCTCCAATATCAAATTAAACTTTAGGGGAGCGTCTGATTCCGACCAAAATTCTGAAATCAATCGATATAGAGTATCGGTCTGATTGCAGAGAAATTCCACTGCATCGATTGGTTCAGAACATGGAAGGAAAAAAGTTTTGAGGTCTCCTCCAAATGATGTTTCTATCTGAAATAGAGACCCCATAGCCGCCTCCAACCGCCTTCGCTTTGTCATGACGAGCGGTGTTTTTGGTTGACAGCGACGTACATGCTTTCTGCACTGCGTTACAGAATTAAAAATCTTGCCGCAGGTAACACATGTACGTCGTGGCAGGGTAGCCAAACATGAATTTTCATGATGGACTCTATCAATCTTCCTACTAAAATCTCTGTCGCAGTATTGACACTTATTTAATGACGACATGATAAGAAATAAAAAGTTAATTTAAAATGAAATAACTAAAACTCTAACTATAAAAATATTAAATAAAGAAAAAATCGAAATTATTTGAAAAAAAGAATTAATCTTAATTTTTTTTAAAAATTATTATACAATTAAAAATAATAGAAAAACTGATATAGAAGAAAAAAATTAAAAAAAACGAATTGAAAACTAATATAGAAGAAAAAAATTAAACTATGTGAAACTTAAAGACGAATTGAAAAAAAAATTAAGCAAAAAATTAAAATTGAAAACAAAAGAGTTAATCTTAACTTTAAAAAAAAAAAAATATTAAACAGTTAAAAAAATTAAACAATGAGAAAATTAAAAACGAATTTATAAACTGATATGGCACAATGAGATAAAACTACACTCCAACCAAAGAGAATAACAGGTTTAAAAAAAAAAATCAACTCACACGTTTCCAGAAATGTTGCAACTAGCACGATGAGATAATGAGGAAGAGCTCCGCAAAACGGCCCTATTTAAAGAAGGAGAATACTCGAATCTGATTGGCTGTCAGGTTCTCCCACCATAGATCATAGTACCCCCACCACCCGCTATGAAGCGAGCATGAGTCGACCTGCTCCAATTCTATTCAGGCAGGTTCGAGCAAGTCGAACCGGGTATCAATAAGATATAAAATAGGATTAGTGCTAATTAAGAATTAGGGATTAATTAATATTTATTAATAAAAATTTACTACACCGTGTTCGAAGTTATCAATACCGACTCGTGTACTTTGAAAATATTTAAAGTTATGAAAAGGTGCTACCTCTTTGGCCAGCGTGATACCATCCTTTCGATTTGTTAATATATTTTAGAGATTAAAAGTTCGATAGGAACTTAATGGATTAAAAGTTAATCCTTTTAAGACCATTATTTAACTATCGGAGAATAAAAATACGTAGAACATTGACGAGTTAATCCTTTTAAGACCATTACTTATACTATCAGCTATTAAAAATACGTAGTACATTGAAAAGTTGTTTTGTTTATGTTTCAGCGAGATAAGAATGGTTTGGGATTAAGAGCTCAAAGTCCAAAAGCTGTTACAGGATTAAGGAGCCCTGTAACTTATTTATGTTAAAGGGATCAGCAGTTCAAAGTCCAAAAGCTGTTATAGGATTTAGGAACTCTACTATTTATTTATATGTTAGAGATAAACAGTTCAAAGTCCAACAGTTGTTATAGGATTAAGAAGCCCTACTATTTATTTTTGTTTTAGAGATAAACAGTTCAAAGTCCATATTTGTATTTCACATCATCCAACTTGTCTATACATGATCCAACCTGTTTACATGTTGGTAAACTTAAATATTGTAAAGGTTACGTAAACATTGAGAAGGTTGCACAAACACGAAAACAATGTAAAGGTTATGTGAAGGTTACAGAGTATGAAGAGGGTACCTAACCCTTCATCATATAGGGGTTATGATTAAATAACCGTAGGGGAGGTTACATACTATAAAGTGGATACCTCACCCTTCGTCGTATAGGTTATGATTATATAACCGTTGGGGAGGTTACATACTATAAAGTGGATACCTCACCCTTCGTCGTATAGGTTATGATTATATAACCGTAGGGGAGGTTACAGACAATAAAGTGGATACCTGACCCTTCATCGTATAGGTTATGATTATATAACCGCTGGGGAGGTTACATACTATAAAATGGATACCTGACCCTTCATCGTATAGGTTATGATTATATAACCGCTGGGGAGGTTACATACTATAAAATGAGTACCCGACCCTTCGTCGTATAGTTTATGATTATATAACCGTTGGGAAGGTTACAGACTATAAAGTGGGCACCTGACCCTATAACAAAACATCAAGTCTCTCAAACGGTAGAAAAACAAAATGGCGGCCGGGTACACTCATGCTCTATAAGATGGGTACCTAATCCTTCAACAAAACCTCAAGTCTCTCAAACAGTAGAAAAACAAAATGGCGGCGTAAGAAAACAAAATGTCGGCCGGGTACACTCATGCTCTATAAGGTGGCTACCTAACCCTTCAACAAAACCTCAAGTCTCTCAAACTGTAGGAAACCAAAATGGCGGCGTAAGGAAAAACAAAATGGCGGCCGGGTACACTCATGCTCTATAAGGTGGGTACCTAACCCTTCAACAAAACCTCAAGTCTCTCAAACTGTAGGAAACCAAAATGGCGGCGTAAGGAAAAACAAAATGGCGGCCGGGTACACTCATGCTCTATAAGATGGGTACCTAATCCTTCAATGGGTGGAGGGGGTAAATCTTGTGGGCGGAGCATAGGTCAGGAGGTTCCATGGGTCACGTGACTGGATCACGTGACTAAAATATGCGGGCGGAGCATAGACCAGGAGGTGCCGCGGGTCACGTAACTGGATCACGTGACTAAAAAGGGGCGGGGCATAACGGTCATGTGACTAAACAGGAGCGTGGCATAGGGGTCACGTGACCAAAAAGGGGCGTGGCATAGGGGTCACGTGACCAAAAAGGGGCGGGGCATAGGCGTCACGTGACTAAAAAGGGGCGGGGCCTAATAGTTAAGGTTAGGTCGAGGTGAGACCACGTGGTGGTTAAGGTAGGGTCGAGGCAAGACCACGTGACACTTAAGGCTAGCGGTGGAGGTGATGGAGGAAATGGTGGCCCAGCTCGCCTGTTTCTCCTCTACTATAGGGCCCTTGCGGCATGCGGCACATGATGACGTGTATTATTTCGAAAACAGTTAATTAAAGGCTTTAAAACGCTGGGCCCGGTTTATTCCGTGGGGGCCGTACCGTACCGGGTCGAAATCTTTAAAATTCGACCCGTCCCGTCTCGATCCGTCAACTTTCCACCATCGAAATTTTGAAGCCACCAACATTTTTCTTAAAAATATAGTAAGAATTTAAGGATCGAAATGGGGATTCGTCACATCTCTACAAAATTTCCTTTCTTTTGACGCCTCGTTTGTCAAAATCTATCGCTCAAGAGACCTGAGAATTGGATATATACAACGGAATTCATAATCTCGTATAGTGGTTGTAAATAACTTAAATATATTTATAATTAATTCAAATATTTATCTTTGAACAAAGGATACCTGAAAGTAACATGTTGGGACCATTCGCCACCTCTCATCAAGTCAATAGCTCCCTTAGTAAACTCTGCCTTTGCACCTAATATGTTCCTTGATGTAAGTTACTTTGTTAGGATCCTACATAAGTGCTTTTAACTTGTACCATGACTGTTATTTTATTGTACCATTATTATTGTTGATCCTCCAGTATCATAATTTCACACGCATCCTTTTCTAACCCCACCTCACTCTATGGCAAAAGAGAATTTTAATATGTTTTAAATTCATGGGTAACTGAAATTAAAAAAAAAAAAAAAAAAAAAAAAATCAGCCAGCCAATCCATACTCCAGTAATTCAAGACATTAAAAAAGTATATATAATTAGTAATTACGATTCTCATGAAATGAGGACAACTAATCGATTTCCTTCGTTCATCTCATAGTCTGATTAAATTATTATCTTAGCGGAATGATATTTAGAAAATTCTGAACAATTTTAAATTTCTTGCTAATCACTCAAACTAGAAACCCTTGGAGACATCTTTGACCATTTACCGTTCAAGAAGATCTGGAGAAGCACTCGGGCAGACAGAGCTACACTAATACCTCCTACGTGCTCTAGGAACCTCTCCGAGGCTTCTATCTCGTTACTTCTGAGATTGTTCTGTCAGTTCTTAACTGAGGAGGATTTTGGCCAAAGTAAATGGTGTACCTTTCTACAGAGCCACTTTAATGTTGCAATCTTGTAGTTTATCAGTTCGTTATTGACCTAACTCTGTATTAAAAGGAAAGAAAGAGCATTTTCTATCACATATATAATAATAATAATAATAATAATAATAATAATAATAATAATAATATATATATATATATATATATATATATATATATATATATATATATATATATTATATATATATATCATTTTAAAAGCCGAATCACGAAATACGCCGAAGAGATTATTGGAGGAAATAGATGTGGTTTGAGGCGGAACCGATCAACTATTGATCAAATATTTTTCCTCTGGAAAACGTAGTTTTGTGTAGTGAAGTAATATTTGGATATGTTAGGGGATACAATATAAATAAGTCAATATATTCAGGATATGCTTATGTAAGTGCTAATTAGCTAATGCCTAATGGCTGGTCTTTATTTTTTATATTTTAGTTCGCACACCGCCATTTTTTTCCCATTATGATATAAGAAAGGAATAGAAACCTCTTTCGTTCGAATAGTCTGTCGGGAACCCGAGCCGCATCGAACTTGAATGGCACGTCCACGCTTTCCGGGCAGTGCAGGTCACTGGATCCTTTCTGCACCCTCCTCCAGTTTAGCCTAGCCCTCAGTTTATATCGAGTCACTGTGCGTATTCAATGTTAGAACCAAAATGTCCTCAAATTTAAATTATTTAATAGGCAATTGGGTGTCAAGTCACAGGAAGAAATTGACGTCGAAGCAATAAGTATTATTGGTACTTTTTTCAATTTACTAGAGGTTAAATTGAATCGGAGTGAAATTTGAAATTTATTAGTTCGTGAACGATTTTTTGTTTGGAAAAGGCAAGAATCCCAACAAAGGATACGTCACATTGTGTCGGAAAAATAATGAAATCATATTCCGATTGACATGATCTTAAAAAAAATGCTCATTGGTCATCAGACTAGCATCAGGAACGCCAATATAAATTTATTTTAAATTTACATAATTTATTTTTTATTAACCATGCCAATGAATTGGAAATCGTGAAAAAAGAAGAAGATAAAATATAAAAATTTCTTAATTCGTTAAATAAACGAAAGACCGAAGAATTGCCGTGTAGGGATTGATGTAAAATTGGAGAAGCAGAAAGAATAAGATTCAAGAGGTCGTTGTAGGGCTTGTGGATTTTATCCACCAGTGATTCGTTTTTTATACTTTAACTAATGACATACTAGCATGTAACATTGAATAGGAATAAAGAGCTCATGGAATTGTGTCTAATATTCATTGGAAGGAATCCAGAATAAAAATCTTAAAATCAGGCCTGCCGGAGCGGTACGCAATGTTAGATGGATAATAAAGGCGTTTTCGTTTTATTTGCTTTTTTTTTTTTTTCTTGGTTAGAAATTGGGCGTGGAAGTATCAGATGTAAACCGACTAAAGCACTTATGGCTTTTTGTAGTAAGATTATACGTGAAACCCTGGATGCAGTATTAGTTGGCAGTCGGAGGTTCATTTAATGATCTAAAGTTTTCAAAATAAGTAATGCTATACGATGAAATTAACCAATGTATTGCAAATTTGAAACATAGGTAAAAACAAAAACACAGAAAGAGGAGATAGGTTAAGTAAATAAATAAGGATTAGATAGTCTACAATAGAGAGGTTAAACGGTAATTAAAATTGATATGCATATTGGAAGTGCTCCTGTGGGAATTTTAAATATTTGACTTGAAAGAATACAGCAAAATATATCTTTAAATTAATGCGGAAATGCGGCACGGGTTAATATGTCAGAAAAATATTTTCTACAAATTAAGACAATATCAACAGCAAAAATATAACTTAAAGCTGGCGTTCAAAAAATAAAAAGTTTATTTTTCACCTCTTTAAGTAAGGACCACTCTAATGTTCATGTCCAAAACATTTAATATACATAATTCAAATATGTAATTTTTATTTTGGTAAGTTTAAAACAGATATTTAGTAACAGTAATATTTAAAAAAATGGGTGAAATGGTATGGGCATGTGATGAAGACGGAAGAGGGGCGATGGCCAAAAAGAATTTTGGAATGGTGACCAGAGAGAAAACAGAAGAGAGGTCGCCCGTGGAGAAGCTGGTTGGAGGGCGTCAAGGAAGGAATGGTGAACAGGGCAATAAGTGAAGGAGACTGACAAGACAAAGCAAGATGGAAAAAAGTTATATTTGGTGAAGACATATGACCGAAGTTGTAAAAGTAATAAAATAAAAAATATTTAAAACAGATCGATTCTCTTTGCACGATTTAATTTTATTTTGCAACGAAATACGCTAATACAATTCTTACGATTTGGAAAAAATGTAATAATTTCAATGGTTTATATAGAGTATTTCGTTTCATTTCGACTTGTGGGCTCCAAATCATCTTCTTGTCGGAGATAAGTCCAAGGTACTGCACTGTGCCCGTCCTTCCTAAACTTGTAGGCAGGTGTCTCGTCCAAAGAAAAGTTCAGACTTTTCGTTATTTAGTCGTTTTTCCAAAGTGAATATGTTTAAATTTAGTAAGCGATTTTATATAGTCAGTGAGGACAATATGGGGTCACATACCTTGTTGTGCACAGTGGTCTTTCTTGAACATCTGGTGAAGCGTTTCAATAGGTTTTAAATCATAACCAGGAGCTTTATATTAGGCATGTGTTTTATTTGTTGAGCGACTTGTGAAGGAGTGAACGAAAGAGGTATGACTATACAGTAGACACTGTCATATGCCAACTGTAGAGGGATGTCTAAAGTATTAGATCTGATATTATCTATCCTATCTATCTACAGTATTATGTCTATCTCTAATGACAGTAGACGTTCCGCTACAGTATTAAGTATTGCTGTGTTCTGTAATTGAAAGCGAAGCAAATATAGAAGAAAAAAAAATCGTTTTAAAATTTGTTACTACTTGTAATGGTGCAGTCTCTGATTAATCGGTTGTAATTTTTTATTTACATTAGATATTAAATAAAATACTATTTTCTAAAACTACTAAAAGTAGCTTTGAAAAGATCTAAGATTGTCCGAAGTTTCCCTTATCTGAAGTTGGGATAATATTTGATAAATTGTTGTAGAATAAATAATTGTTAAAATCCTCGAGCTAGCGATGGAATACACATTTTTTTTTCGATTCCGGAGTGAGTTAATGTATTGGAGGGGCGGTGGCATCAGGCAATCCAATTAGCGCTCCCTACCTGAATTTACACCTCATTGTGCACCTGATGAAATTTCCGCCATAACCCACTTTACGGCACCAGAAGTTGTTTTGTCGCCTGCTGGGGAATTGTCTCCGTTAAATTAATGCAAGGGCCGTATACTATTCTCTTGTTGAATTTCATATATTAACAGAACTTTAGTTTATAGGAGTTTTAATGACGATATAACAAATAGTTCAAAAGCTTATATTTGCTTCGTCCAGGTATAATTTATAGTTTATAAATTATGCTCAATTTCATATGGATCGATATTGAATAAAGAAAATAATAATAAAAATGGATATTAAGATTACATGAATTAATACCGAAGAAAAATAATACTTTTAGAAATGTAATTTTTTTTACTCAAAAAGTTTTATTCAGATTATATTTTGAGGTTATTGATTTTGTTAAAAGGATATCAGTTATTCTAAAATTATTAATGTAGAACTATAAACAAAAGTTGAAAAGCACCTCTTATGATACAAGATATCCTTGTAGCAGAACTAATAATTGCACTAGACTCACCTTGGAATTCCTTTCGGGCAGCGGAGACACTGGTGACGATGTTGGCGACGTGACCAAGGACGGTTGCGAAGAGGAGGAGACCAAACAGTAACTGGAGGATGACGAACACGTACTCTCCCTTACTTCTTGGTCGAGGGAGATCCCCGATTGTCGTCAGGGCGAGGGTACACCAATAGTAGCTCTGCAGGTATTGCTTCACCACGTCAGCTGTTTCCGAATCCCCAAACACCCAGTTTTTGGACCCAAAACCGTTGTTCTTGTATATGATCCTGTACAAACACCCGTTCCAGTGGAATATGACCAGCAAGTAATGTATGAGGCTGGTCGAGCGGAACAGATTCGGATAGTTCGTGTGCCTCTCGGTCCGATCCATGAAGTTCCAAAACCTGTAGATCTTGACGAGGCGGAATGAGCGGAGTATCGAGTTGAAGCCTATCGATAGGTAGAGGAAGTCCAGCGGCAGGAGGCAGAGACAATCGATATAGAAGGTGGTCGAGTTCATGTAGTGAGTACGGAGCTTGGTCGAGTCCGTCTGGAGCACCCCATCCTCGAGGTAGCCAGTCCTGAAGTGGAAGAGGATGTCCACCAGGTAGAGTAAGTCCGCGAAATAGTCCAAGCAGAACCACACCAGGATCGAATCCCCTGCAAAGTAGTCAACATTCAGTGATTGTATTTATAAAATATTCTTAATAATTCATTTATTTAGCAATAGTACATAACTGTGTGTCAAAAATAAGGGACACTATCCCCATATGTTTGTCACTGGCACTATAATCAGAGCAACATTCTTGAAACATTTCTGTCCAATAAGCAATACAAATAAAAAGGCATTTTAATTTTCCTGAGGAACCATTGCAATAACTATAAGCAAATTTTGTAGTATTTTTACCTATATCTAAATTAAAAAGTGATTGAGCTATTAAAATTACTCCTCCAAATAAATTTCAAATTTTAGAACTTGAAACCAAACACATCACAGCCTATTTAAAAATTGAGTTTTTCTTCTCCTCTTAATTAATTTACTTAATTTTTGCGCTACAAGCTTTTTAAAATGGCGTTTGTTAATTCAATACGAAATTGAATGTTGACTGTACTGCAAGCATCATATCCTAAAATTCCACAGTCAACAATCTCTACATAAGTGAAAAAAAGGAAAAAGAGATAGATTGCCCGAGGAAACATTCTACACCTGAGAATTGGAAGATATAAGAAAAATATAACATTTCCATTTTGGAAAGGAAATATAACTTCTGATGTACGGGTAGAAATCTTTATATAGAAAATATAACAGGAACATTTTATATGTTTTATTCAGTTCGTTTTTTTTATTTGCGAAAAATTAATAATAGGAATTTGTCGATTATTGAAAATAATTATTACCTAAGCGTGTAAATGTTTCTTGTAATCTTGTAACTACAGACCGGATTTTTGTGTAGTTAAGACACGAAAAACGTGCAATAAAAAACTCAAAATCGCGCAGTTAGAATCCCCAAAGTGTAAAATTGAGTATATAATACCTAAAACGTACGAAGACCATAGTTTTCATAAATTTATATTTGTAAAACAACTAAACCTCATTTAATTATTGATAAATTATTTCCCACTTCTATAATTTTGTTTTATTGAAATCTAGTTTCGAATATTATATATTCATCTTCAGTTATAAAAAATAAAAAAAAATAAAAAATAAGCAATATAGTTTTATATTATTATACATATTAAATTAGATATAATATAAATCAGTATTATAAAGCATTTATGAACTGTGAATTTATTTAAGACGTGATCCAATAATGAATAATAATAAACCAAATACATGTTGGTACTCACCAAGGTTTAAATGAATTATATCAAACAGAAAAGTTTGCACTGGTTTCTTCTTGCTCTGAACTAACAATGAAAGAAAGATGTGCTTATAGGTACACGGTTTAAGGGTCCGGGGTTTTTCCAGTAATGCCGGTGAGTAATTGTTTTTTGTGTTATAGATGGGAATAAATTTAAGATTGAACTATTGGAGATATTTATTTGGTCATTTAAGCAAAAATCTGGATTGGATTTGAAGGATTTTAGTATTTCAAGTGCTTCATATATTTTTAATTTGAGGCTGTTTTCAATGTGATTTATTAATTTAACTCCTGAGTATTTGATGAATTTATGTTTTTTTTTCATTTAAAGGAATTGCAAAGTTGGAATTCTCTGTCTTATTATTATATGCACGTGTATGTGTTCCTTTAATCTCTGATTTAGCGATCTTCCAGTTTTTCCCGTGTATTTGACTTCACAATCATTACAATTAAGTTCACAATCATTAAATTTATTTAGATGAATGTATAGCATTCGAAACTAGTTTTCAATAAAAAAAAATTATAGAAGTGTCAAATAATTTATCAATCCCTAGTTAGATTGATCCTTCTATACCATCATGTGGATGTCAACTAAATCTCATTTATTCGGCCCTTCTTGGTCCGGATCATATTTTTAGTCATTTTTTGTACTAATTTAATGTTCACATTAGACAATAAGTTTTAACTATACTAGAAAGAACGTGAACTATGTATAAATGCGCCAAATATTTGTTTTTAAATATTGATTCAATATACCTGCATTGATTGTACAATAAATTATGGTAATACAATTTTTTTTGTAGAATTTAAAAACAAAACTGTGTACTTTTGTTACAAAAACTAGTTTTTCATCGTAATGAGCGGTAAGTGTGTTTATTTAAGGATTCTGTTTTGCTTATTACCCATATTATCCGGATTTTCTATTGATTGAAGAGAGATTCAATTTAATCACAATAACAATGAACGCCATTATAACAAAGACTTTCGTAATTCTATGAAGATGTTTTCCGATAGTTTTTCCTTAGACCACTGACTAATACCAACTATTCCGAGAATATTCGGGAATAGTGTTTACCTATTTATTCCTTTTGTTTCGCTGAATTCGACTTCTCGCGCTTTAAGCAATTATTTATCTAATATCATATTTGTATATCCGAAAATATAAATTTAATAATAGATCTAATGAGGAACATATGATGAAATAAACAAATATTTACGTACATACCTCTGAGCATATAAAATATGGAAAATTGGTTTCATACGATCAATTTCAGGCTATTACAATCTAAATTATCCAATTTAGCATGAAACTTAATGCAACAAAAATCAAGATCGTATAAGTTAGACCAAAAAGAACCGAAAGTGCATTTTCATGAAGTATTAAATTTAAATATTATTACATAGCTCATGAATCTGTTAGATAATCGGGTTTAAAGCTGTTACACACAAGCAAATAGAATGTGCAATAACATGAAAATCTGCTTGCCTTTTTATAACATTGGCATGACTGTACCGTATCAAAAATAAAAGATTTTTGGTACTTAAAAAATTTACCAGAGGTGAAATAGTCTTTTTGAAAATGAGATAAATGCTTGAGACGAAACTGATCATGCCACTAACAGGTATGAATGCTTCTAGAGACTTCGCAGATGAGTCTTATGATACTTTCAATCGATCTTATCTGTCTCATACCGAGCTCACCATACAGTCCACTTAAGACTAATATATATTAATGATATACTCACGGTTGATCTCCTGGAAGGCGAACCTGTAGATAATGACCCAGAAGTTGTACAAGAAGGCGATTGATACGACCATGGACCAGTAGTAGCAGAGCCTGCCGGCTGGGTCGAAGACTAAGGAGAAGGAAGAATGGCCGGGGTGGCTGTGAGCGGGGACAGGCTTCGGCCGCGCGGGCCTTCGCATCGCAGGAGGCCTTCGCGACAGGTCCATCTCGGAGCAGACCCCTCGGGTCCCGCAGGCCCCTCCGCTACCACCGGACATCGAGTCCCGCCATCGCGACAAGTATCTCTGAAACACAACAATATATCTTGTAATTATTGTACAATGTCTCACAGAGAAATGGTATCAAGTTAAAAATCTATCTTAAGTACAGGAAAATTCGATGATTGATCCAACAAATTATAGACCAATGAGTGATATAAGTGAATTTTTAGAGCTTTTGTAAGACTCCTCATTCTTTCCTTCTGCTGAACCGATTCAGACAAGTAGTTTAATTGATATGTTTAGAGGGTTCTGATATGATTAGTGAATATATTTTGATCAAAAGTAATTATTAAATAGCATTAATTGAATTTATTGTATTAATAAATATTCTTTAACTTTTTATTTGAACAAACCCTCAAGAAATGGAATAGTAAATGCCGACAAACGGGTGTGAAGATTAGTGATGACAACTTATTTAATTTGCAGTTTGCAAATGATCAGTTGGTCATAGCATCAGAGCAAAATGACCTGCAGAGAAAACTTTTAGAGGATTAGATATTTTAAATGGGACCTGGTAATAAACCTAAGGAAAACAGAACATATGACCTTCAACTCATCGAGCATATCCTTGTGGATTGGAAAATTGGCATCTTCTCCACAGAATCTAATTATTCAGGAGTGTGGACTAATGAAAAAAGAACCTTGGATAAAGATTTTTCGTTGAAAATATCTCGAGGTAAAAAAATTATTATGGTACTAAACTCGTAAACAATAAACATTCTCCTCGGAACAGTCCTACATTGTGCCAATGCTTGGACAACAAAACGGCAAGAGACCCAAAAATTACTGTCTCTAACATCTAATTTATCTAATAGTATTATTTAAAAAAATATGGAAAAGGAAAATAATATATTATATAATATTGAAACCAGGAGGCGTCAATGGCTCGGGCACTTAATGAGGATGAAAGATGTCCAAAAAAAGGTTTTCTTAAATAAACTAGAATATTGAAAGAAGAAAGAAGGAAGACGTGGATAGGATATGCGAAGGAGGGAATGGCTGTAAGAGGACTGGTAAAGGAGGAGTTGTCTGATAGAAGAAAATTAGGAATAGGCCACGTGTTCTCTTGTATTTGTTTGGTTTGGGCTCGTTGAGGTTGTGTTCTAAATCGAATACCTTGTGCGCTATAGCGGCTGCGGAATAGCCGAAAAAATATTTATTCCATAGAGTGTAGCGCCAAAACGGCTCAGAAGATTCTAATCAAACTCGCCTAAAGTCTTCTCATTAAAGCCATAAACCTGATAAAATTGTTTTATTATTATATTTTTGCTCGAATTTCTTCCACTAGGCATTTAGAAATTGCACAGTATTTAATAATTGGAGGATTTCCACTCTCTTTAGATATTCGCGTGTATTGGAAGCATGAAACCATACATTTTTGCGATTATAGAATGATGGATAGTTATCATTTAGTTGAAAAACACTTTAAGTCAATGGTATTAAGGGTTTTCTCTTCTCAAGGAGCTAAGATATTGCGCACCAAGGACTGGTCTACAATTCGGAATTCGATTTATTCTTCGGAAAAAGGATTATTTTAGTTTATAATTAAATTTCTTTATATCTTATTATGTGCATATTACTCATTCAAGCTCCCATAAGGGCTAGTGATAACTAGAAATTTCATTGGTGGATTCAGCGGACGAGAAATAGACACATGTTTCACACCTGAACTCCAGGCATCAATGGATAAAAGGCCTATCAGTAAGAAAAACATTGACGATCTCCAAAAATTCAAACGGTTTCTGCCAGATGAACAACACGTTTAAAAATTTTACTCAGATATTTTCCAATAGATGTGATACAAATGAGGAAAGCTAATTAATCGCAAGGTTGGTTTAACAAGGTTCTAACTGCTTTATCTTTAATTTTTAAAATACTAATTTGAAAATTTGAAGTGTTTGCACTTTTTCCATTATCAGTAAAATTTATCAATTTTCTCCTCAGTAATTTACATGATTTTAATTTAAATTGGTTTAATAAAAGAAACCAAACCTCTTATTCTGTATAAAATAAATCGAAATGCAGTTAGCGCCTAGTGACACACAAAAAGAGTAAAAATGAAAATGACAAAGGAGGAAGTAAGTAAAGATGCCATTGTTCATACAAAAACATTTTCATACTTTTTAAAGATACAAATATGATGAAGTTGTAATTGAAGTATTGAAAGTCAACAATTTTTATTTATTTTTTTATATTTCCATACATTGCTTCTTGATATTTGGTTTCACTACAAGAACATTTGAGTTTCCACTCTAGGTTTTCCGTACAGAAGAGTAATATTCTCTATTTTTTTAAAATGAATTAAACTAAAGCTGATTGTCATTGCCGTGCCTCTGAAAATTTTAATTTTTGTATTTCACACTCTTTGCCATTTGTTAAGCCCATTCAAAAATTATTAAAATAATCTGAGAAACACCCATATAGATCACCAATGCGAGATAGAATCTTGTCGAACTACGAAAAGTAAATAAATTCCTTTAGTTAGAATTTTGTCACATTAGTAGAACGGATATTTCTCAACAGATCTCAGAGCTTAGCCAAAAAATCTCAGTTATAACCTTGTCAAACCGAGGTAGCATAATCTAGTCAGAATGAACTTTTATAATTACTATTTCTTTGGTCTGATTTTATTTTCTCTGATTTTTAACAATTTTTTCACAGCAAGGGAATGACTATATCATAAATAGTTTGCTTCGATTGCCTTTTCAACGACTATACATCATAAATGAACACTTTTTTACACACTAATTGGTAATTAATTTTTTTCCTTTAATTAATCCGTAATTAATTTCTGTAAAATCGATTGAGTTGATAAACCCCTTTGGTCTAAACTGCTTTGTGTTGTTTTACGAAAATTTGGTCTCTATGACTTTATTGGCCATGGGATTTCTCAAATCACAGATTCATTTATCCTTTAATGCTGTTTGAATCGATATCCGGAAAAAGGGACGCACTGTTACAACAACTGATGGAATATTATTGTAAAATCGAAATTCGTATTTGCCCTGGAGCCTAATCTGTTGGAGGATCAATTGGAAGACCATTGGACCATTGGACCATTTTGAGGCCGTTATCAGGCTGGCAGTGGCCTATTGATTCGGTGATTAATTGTCACAGTTGGGTCAACAATGGATTGGGCGATCACTGTCCTGTATCAATGGCCATAATCTCATCACAACAGGCAAACCAATATTGGACGGCATCCGATCCTACCTCCTCTTCCTAGGATAATGCCCGGCTCAGTTCCATCTTGTTAGTCTTAAAAGCGATGGAATGTAAATCACAACTGGAAAAAGTTATATGATCCTGTAATAATAGATAGTGATAATATCGCTGGTATACTTTATTTATTTACATATAATCTTTTAGTCTTTTACGATATTTTAGTATGCCCACTTCACGACATAAGATTTTATGTCTCTATAAATCCTTCTACCCCTATCGCTTACATCATTTAATCTCTTTTACTTTCACTATAATCGCCTTGGTTATGAAAAACTGTCATAACATAATTGTCTTATTATAATAATCTTCGGAGTCCCCATTCTCTTCCACGTCTCTAGTTGGTTTGCCGAATTGAGGTAGCTTCATCTGTCTTTATGTTCCAAACCCTTAATATAAATGGAATATATGGGCTATAACTTGTTTATTGGGAAATATTATAATCTCCCATAATTATATAAAATGTAATTATGACGAATGCTGACAGTCATAAAAAAATAAATAAATAATCAAATACATAAATAAAAACAATGAAAAGTAAAGGAAATAAGAGTAAAATAGTAATAAGTGGAACTAAAATATAATTATAAAATAAATACTCTAATCTCTCCCATCTCGTCACTTGTTCTAAGTCAGTGCAGGCTGAGTAAGAGCTTTTAAACCGGAAACATCCTGAACATGAATGTCATTGTCTGAACTCCAATCGTCAAATTTATTTTAAAATAGATCTCGTGGCCATTGCCGCTACAATATTTGAAGTGGATTGTTGAGTTGAAGCTAGATAAGGATTAAACCAGAGGATTTGAATGATTAGAGAGGTTCAGAAGAAATATTGAAAATTTGGATATATCCTGACGCATTGAATGATTTTTTTTCTCCAAAATAAATAAATAAGCGATTCCTTAATTAATCGAAATAGCACGTTCAGTCATTTTAAACGACAGCACCGTTTGGTCACTTTTTTAAACTCAACCATTATTAAGTTGTTGCAAAGCAATTAGTGATGTTAAAGAAAGGAGAACCGGACAGCATAACATCTTAGAACAAATAAAAACTCTATATCCTTCTTGATTCACTTATCCTGCCTTCTTCTGTCCACTCTCTGATTACAAGATTCTAAACTACTATTTGTACAAACCTTCCCGGAGGGGGAGGGGGGCTAAATGATTTAGCAAATGCTTCATTATTCGTGTTTCCTCCTCCTGTAACCTCTTACCCGTCTCTATCCATTGGTCCTCCTTTACTGTGTCTTTCAAATACCATTTATATTTTTAGTATTTATTCCACATACCGATTATATTTATTTGTTTGATGCATAATTTACAACCATCTCAAGAAATGTATTCAAACGAATGTACACCTTATTTTTGAAATTATGTTATTTTTAGGGTCCGTTGTATTGCAGAATAAAATTTATTTTTCAATCCATTTCACTATTATAATACTTCTGCCTTCAGGCAACTTGCTAATACTGATTTGTTCTTGTTTTTTTTACCGCCATACTGTCAAAGTAGGAGACATTGGACTTGAAATATCCTTGGAGATGATTCGCTGTCACGTCTCTTACGGAATTCATAGCATGTGAGACTGCCCATCACCCCTAATCCTTTGCTCCCATGATTGCAACAGTATCATTCACCCTAACCTGAATCCTCCAATATACTTCTTTCTCACTTAGTATGCGGGATCATTCATGCTTTTTTTTGTTTTATATTGGAAACGCTGATACATACCTATAAGAAATTTTTATTATTATAACAGTACATTGGCACAAATATTCCAGCTTACAATAAATAGGAACAAGTATACAATTTTTTACTATGCTATTGTGGAAATGCAAAGTACTGAATTTTACAGAGCGTAGAATAAGGAAAGAATAGGAAATAAATAAAAATGTTTGAAAAATTGGCTAAAACAAAAGAAATTAAAAGAAAACTTTACGTGTAAATTTTAACTGTTAAAAATTAAACAGTGGACATAATACATGCTACAACAATCTCTTATGTTCCTGGAATGGTTATTTGTTTAATGGGCAACAGTCAAGTCACTGATATAACTGGAAGATTAATTTTGAAATTGAAAAACTAATATATTTTCGCCTAGGAAGAGGAAATATACCACATTATTTGTTATACATTATTTTATTTTCTGTTAGACACCACATCATCGGCACTGTTAATTAAAATGTTTTTCACCTTTAACCGCCAGGGGACTGTTTAAAACTTGTCCCTTTATCTTGTTCTGGTTCTCTCGACCAGTAAGTCAGTGTCTCCTTATTTTCCATACTTCTCCTTGATTAAATTTAATCTGTTATACCACTCTTTCTCTTTCATTCGATGTTTACATTTACATTATCTACTAATCCACTTTATATTCTTTTGTCTTATTTAACTTCTATAATTTTGTATGCTTATATTTGTAAACATATTTTTTATATATTTTCCTATGACATAACACGTCATTTTTCATATATCTCTTAGTAAAGTATTTTATTGTTAGATATAACCCCATGAAATTCCAATTATATTTATTTTTCTTTCCTATTAAGGTTTTATCTTGTCTTGCTTAGCCCTGATGAAGTCCTACAACTTAGGCCGAAACGTTGTCACATAATAAAGCAATAATGCATAATAATAAAGCAGCTTACCGTGTATTTATTTTCTTACCGCACCTCAAGTTATCTTCTCTACGAAATTAAAAATACATATTTTTTTCTTTCATTGAATTGTGAGTTTTAGTTTAGCGTTAAAACTATTTATCAATTCACAATTAAAAATGGTTGATTATTTTTTTTGGTAGAAAACGGTCGATGAACCTTTACGTAGAATGCTAAAATTGTTAAACTTTTACGGAAAAGTTTCTGTTTGCCGAAGTTCGCAAGAGGGTGCATCGAGAAGCAGCAACAACCTAATTAACTCTTGTTACAACATCCTCCTTTGTTGTTGTTAGAAGAGTTTTCTCAGGAAAAACAATCCATAGGTGAATAAATTGTTCGACTTTTGTTCTTTACTATTATACTTTACCGATCCAGTCTGCTTTAATAGGTTATATTTGTTGTATATTTTCTATCTATTAAATGTTCTACTAAACGCTAGAACATATATCGGTCTGCTTTTTTATGATAATCTTTACTGAAATTTCAATCGTACCAACTGCTATTTATGGAGAACTCAAGTGGCCCACGACTCAAACTCGCCGGACTAGACAAGACAGTGGATATGCCCGTCATGCGCATGCAGAAAGATAAACAATAAAAGGCCAAATTAAATAACTATTTTAAAGCAAGAAAATTCAGTAAGATGTGCTATTATAATTTTGAATAGAGATGTTATTTTTAAATTTAATTACCGACATTATAATTTTTTTAATTTTTAATTGGAGCTTTGAAAGTATTAGTTATCAGCCCATATTGTATATCTAGCCCTAGATTCATCAAAACACCGAAAGTCAAATATCGATACTACAGATACTTATATACATTTTTAAATCTAAACATCGCTTTATGTAATACATTTCAATTTAATCAGGAAGCTCTAATCCCATATCTTTCTGACTATTTTTTTAAAAAGTGGATTATCCTGGTGTGAAGGGGTTTTAAGACTGCACTGGAACTCACTCACTGAAGAAGTTCATTGGAACGAGTGGACCAAATAGACCATGGAGACAATGTACTCTGGAGAAAAAAGCCACTGTAACGGAAAATATTGAAGTTTAGAATGTTAAAAAAAAACTTTGGATTGATGAAATTTTTTTACCATAGTTCCTTAATTAATTTTAATCGCTTTTTTACAAACAAATTCAAACGACAACGAAATGAATGCCATTGAAGATCTTTGGCTTATGCCGTGACTGATGAGAATGACTGATCAAGCGGCCTAAATTGAGCGTGCGTATGAATTAACCCCCAAAGGGTATTAACCACCATAAATATGATGGTCTTCATTGTTCAAAATGATTGACAAGCGCGTGAATCAGCTGAAATGAATAAACTGATTGTGAGTTAGTTAGCAGGTTATCAAATAACGCTAATATAATAACTTGCTTGGCATAATAAATAAGTTTGTACTAAAATTCCATAACTTGTTCTCCTGATTTGGCACCATATGACCATGTGACTTTTCATTGTTTTCCTAATGCAAGATGGTGTTTCTTGGGCGGCACTTCCCGGCATTTGGTTGACGTGGAGGCCATCAAAACAGAAACGACGTGGCAGAGGACTTCCAAGGAGCTTTCCAGCAGAGAAAATGATGATAGCGCAAGTCCATTGTTTCTCAAGGGGAATATTTTGAAGGAGAAATATTGAAGAATTACCTGATTAGATGTAAAATATATATACATTTTTCCAGATTTATATAATTTTTCCGAACAAACTTCATCTATCTCCATAGATCTCCCTTGTCCTAAAAAAGATCCATGTCCTACTGACATTAAGTACAAATTCCCAAATATAAAAATTAAAACTTAATTCCCTTCATAATTTTTGGTTTGTTTCCGATTTTGTAGAGATACATCAACCAATTAATTCTTACTATTGTAACAAAATATTTCGGCAAATATCATTTACATGTGTGAAAGTGAAATACGGTAATGCATTAAAAGCAATTGGATTTCGTTATTTACCTGCGCGATCAAATATTGCATCCCCTTGTTGACAATGAGTGTTAGTGAAGAGAGAAATAACACAATCTCTCCAAATTAATCGAATTGTATGATGAATTCAACAAAAAAATAATTTGAACCTCAAACCAAATGGTTCTAAGCGAGGAAATAATGCCTGAAAGGGTTATGGATGTGCCAATTGTTCTTAATAATTGTCGTTTGCAATAATAATTTTCTTTCACTGTTGCTGATAGTTGTTAAATGAAAATTTAAACAAAAGTAATTTTTTATATGGACCTTTTCGGACCAAACGATCCATCCACTAATCCATCCCGCACCTCAATTAATACAGTATGATAAAGAAATTGAAACGCTTTATTAATTATATAATATCTTATTATATAATATGGTACATCTAAATTCAAATGAAGTCAGTTAGCTACGACTTTATATTTATTTTTGATTACTCTTTTTCCAGATATTAATACGTTATTTTAAATGAGGTCATAATAAATCCAAGTAAGGGCATAAAGAAAAATTGAATACTTGCAATTAATTATTATAATTCTTGGATGTCAGGAACAATATTGCCACTGACGTAGGAAATAAGTATTTTAGTCTATAGCCTACACATCTTGTAATTAAAAAAAAATTGTAAATACTTTTCCATACTCATATAAGCTCATTTTCTCAACTATGAATATTAAAAATTAATATTTATTTGAATGGTTAATGTAAAACGTAATGTGTTTTGTGCTTGGCATTAAATTGATTAAAGGCATTTTACTAGTTATCAGTAGATCTCTAAATAATCTAGAATTGATTAAAGGAATTTTACAAGCATTCAATAAATATCCAGATAATCTAGATTTGTTTTCATTATTTTTGTGTCTAGAAATTTCTAGAAATTTTATTTCTTAGACGACCAGCTCGCTCCCCTGTTCCAGAGGGCTCTTCATAATTCCCTATGTACGTCAGAGAACTCTTTGACTTAGTTTTTCCTCCGATATATTTGGTAGAGAAGTTGACATTGCCTTTAGAAGTTGTGCAGTCCATTTCCCGACCCTCCCTTCTGTCACTCACACGAATATTTCCTGACTTTGTCCTTTCAGGGGATCGTTTTGTCAGTGACACTAGCTCCCTCTCACATTTTTCGTAAATCATAAAAGTGTAGCATTTCATCGCCTGGAGGAGAATGTTATTAACAAACAACAAAGTTTACGAAGGCCTTACAATTATTCGTTATACATATACATAAGAAAATGCAGGATAAACAATGATATTCGCTAATCCACTGGTTATTATTAAGTATTTTTAGGTGATTAGTGCCAATAGGAGAAAAATAACTCACTACAATAAAAATACTTACTAAAAATAACTTACTAAAATAACATTTAAAATGGAAACGAAGTATCGTATATAGATCAAGAAAAAGTTTGAAGACCACATTATAACTGAATAAATAATTTTTTAATCTTACTTTTACGAATATTATCAATATGTAGTCAGAAAGGAGTCCCATTTTAATGGAAAAAACATTGTGGAATCTTCATTCTACTATTTTGAAGACAACCACTTACATTTCTCAAGAAATAGAGACCATGAGTCAACGCTAGAAGAGACTGTAAAGCTCCAGAAGAAATTATGAAAGCTGAGGGTATGACCTGTGCTAAGATGGTGCACGGCATTCTGCTAACGATATGCAGAGAAAAAATAGCACTAATAGATAGAAATGATGAAGATGATGAGATAGAAATGATCGAAGGAAGTTCTTTGCCAAATGTTGAATAAAAGAGACTGGATGAAATGTAAAACATTGTTTGCCATTATCCCTTTCCTTCAAAGGACTTCAAAACCCTTTACAGAGGACTGCTTGGGAGAATACCGAAGCTAATTCCGTCAATGAAGAGGTTGTTTCACCAATTTTATTCAATGAGATCCACGAAAAGATAGATCATTTAGTAATGAGCGAAATAGAAGACGTTCATTATGGGTATAAAGGTCAACTGATTAGCGTCCGCAATGATGTCTTTCTTCTATAAAAAAATGGAGATGAATTTGAAAGGCTCGCAACAATCGTCCGAAACCAAAAAGGCAGGACTTTCATTTAACAAGAAGACTGAGGACCTTGTCGTGAGTAGGACGGTCTTCAGTCATAGGCATCTTATTTAATGAGCGACAGATAATTGATTGCATGTGCACTCAGAAAATAATTATCTATCATCCCTGTCCCCTCAGTTGATATTCCATATTAAATTAAAGATTTCAGCCAAATTACAATATACCAGCAATATGCTTTGTATTATATTGTATAAACCACTATCTAAACCCCTATACGGTATATGGGGGGAATTAATGAAACACTGTTACATTATAAGCATGGTTTGTATTTATAGAGGCTACTTAAAACAGTGATATAAAGTGCTAATACAGGTTTCACTTGTCAACTGGAATTGGCCTATATTTTCTTTCTCTTTTTTCTTTGAAGCTTCTTTTTTAGCTTTTTCTACGACGAGTCGCTTGTTGAACTTCTCGGTGAAGTGACCAACAGTAGCCTCCCATTATGTTGGTGTTGGTTTTTCCATCACTTTAACGTCCTAGTGAAAACGCTAACCTTGCTCCTCACTAAAATCTCCCAAATTGTCCGAGAAGTAATCAAGGTGGCTGTTCAAAAAGTGAACTTTCAGGCTCATCAAACATCCTAACTTTGTAAACTTCTGTAACTTGTTAGCAACAATAGAAACATACTCTGGTCTTTGAAGCTCTGGGTCATTTCCCAAGAACTTTTTAACGACTTGCTTGAATGATACCTATGCTTCTTTCTCATTTAAGGTCATTGTGGATTCATAGTTAACATCAAACATCATTTTTCTAATGTCAGGTGCGACAGAGGCGCTTCTTTCTTTAGCTTCTGAAAGACGTGGAAACCTTTGGCAGAGATACTTGAAACATGGTCCATCTTTAGGCAAAGCCTTTACAAATTGTTTCATGAGACCTAACTTTATATGTAGAGGTGGTAGAAGCACGTTTTTTGGATCTACGAGATTTTTGCGTAGAATGTTCTTCTCACCAGATTCTATAGACTTCCTCACAGGCCAGTTCTTTCTGCACCAATGTTGATCCCTAGCCCTACTGTCCCATTCACACAAAAAACATGGAAATTTGGTAAAACCACCTTGCTGACCAAGGAGCATGCATGTTATTTTTAAATCACCACATATCATCCAACCATGAGCAGAATAGCCTATTCGATTTAACACTGTTTCTAGGTTTTCATAGTGTTCATTCATATATACAGAATGACCAACAGCAATAGATGCGTACATGTTACCATTGTGTAATAAAACAGCCTTTAAACTAGTGTTCGATGAATCAATAAACAACCTCCAGTCTTCCTTTTTGTATTCAATACCAAACTCATTCATCACACCGGGAATGTCTGAGCAGTACACTAAATCACCTTCTTATTCAAAAAACTTGAAAAATTGTTCCTCTCTCTTCCTGTAAACATAATTGCTGGTTCCAACCGCCAACAAGTTCATTTCTTTTAGTCTAGAGCCAAGCAATTCAGCTTTTTCTTTCGTTAAGCCAAGATCCCTAACAAAGTCGTTAAGCTCGAGTTGAGTAAACAGAGGCTCTACATTTTTTGTAAAACATTGGAATTCATCATCATTTTGTTCATCTAACTCCGATTGTACATCAGAAAATACTTCCGTTGGAATAGAATTTAAATCATCTGGTGGTTCAGGGACCGGTAAATCTACACCGTGCCCTATTGGTCGAGTGGCGGACGGAAGGTTATAGGAGGGAAGGTGGGTGATACAGCTTTTTTAATATCATATTTGGATTCAGCACCCTAAAAACTATAGGAATAAGGTATTTTCAGTTTCAAAAGTTTTTTCATCGTTGGTCTGTATTATTTATCTTTGGGGAAAGCCCTCATAGAGACAGAGTTGGCCTCAACTCAATGTAATTATGAATAGTTTACAAAAATATTAAGAAATAGAAGTAGATTAAAAATAAAATAAAAAATAAATAAAACAATTTTAACTAAAAATAAAGCTAAATATTGTCAAACTAAAGAATATTCAAAATTTATAAACAATTACATATATTAAAAAAAAAGTACAATTTTGTCTGAACGTAGTTACAGAAAGAAAAAAATTGTTAACTTTTTCAATCTTCAAGTAAATAAATATAAGTACACCCTTTTCTTTACATTTACAGATTTCAAACAAATTTGTGTAAATTAATAAAGTTTACTAATAAACGTAAGATATAACTATATAAAAGAATAAATATACTTTAGTTATATTAATGCGGTTGATTGAACTAGTTTTGCACGCTGCATAATATTAGGTATTCATAATAAAAGCTCTAATGCGGAAAATCTTATATAAATAAATATAAATGTTTCTTTGGACAGAAATATTTGTAGATTACAATAATTCAGTCAGCTTTGATTTAGACTGTATCGAAGGTCAGCGGAGAGGCAGAACTATATAATGAAAGTGTGTGTAAATTTCGATAACTTTTTTTTTATGGGTCTCAACGTTTTTCTCTCCCTTCCCCGTTTTTATACTGTTTTTTTTTTTTAGTGAAAATACGACTTTAGTGACGGAGTTCTGCTGCTCCAAGTTTTATTAAATATTTTTATTTGGAATAATTAACCATCTCTCATTATTAGTAGCAATGAAAAATAAAAAAAGTAAGAGTACATAAAAACTAAGAAAGAATTTGATATTTAAAGGAGAAAAAAAAAAGGAAAAATATTTGCCCAGATTTAAAACAAATTTCCGGAAATAATAGTTGCAACATATGTATGTAATATTTTATTGGAAAGTTAAAGATTTTAGAAAAATTAGATAGTGGGGAGTGCTGAAAAACTCATAAACATCATTGATTGTTGTAAATAATAATTTATACTTTTGTATCATTTAATGGAAGTTAAATGTTTCTATGGAAACTAAATGGAAACATTTAAAATAAGGAGATAAGTGAAAGTCGTTGAATAGTATCCACAAAATTCTGAATTTATTTAAATAAGCGTTTGTTATTAAAAATAGAATGAGGAAAACGATATTTTTTTTAGCATTCCCTGGTTACTTTTTCAGAAAGAAAAAGTCCATATGCTGGGGTGATTATCTCAATATTAGATAATTAATAATTAATTAAATTAATTAACAGACAAAAAAGAGTAAAATCGTTAAATATGGGGTAAATAGAGTTCACAGTCGATGGGTCGCCGATTTCAACCAAATTGTTTGCGGTGATACTAGATCCACAAATATTGGACATGTGTGTCAGTGTTCGTTCAAATAAAAAGGAAAAATACAAAATTTAAAGCATAATTGATATTTGGTCAAATAAATTGAAAAAAAAACGTGTTTAGATTAATGGGTAAAACTAGCCTTAGAGATTTTATCACATCCAAAATTATACCAGATTTTGATTCAGCCCAGCAAATAATCTATATGTTGAAAATATCAACGAAAACGAAAAATAGTTTGTTTTGTTTTGTTTGTTTCGAGGTTAAAAATTTGGAAGCAACGTAATTCCGTTTCGATTTGACGCTCTATATCTCATCTTCAGTTTATCCGATTTCGATTTTCTTGGACTCGTTGGAAAGAGAGAAGTTTCTTCTTTCTATAAATATAAGCAGTTATTGCATTACCTAGAAGGTCGGTGTAAAAAAACCTGATTACAAAATAAAAACAAAACGTTGGTTTCTAAAACACGCAATTAAAGAAAACCGCTTAGATTAAAAACCATTACCGACCGCCGAAATATGGTTGAATAGTTCAAAGGTTTCCTGATCCACGGGCAATTTTTTAAATCTTTAAAAAAAATTGAACGGTGAAGTTTGGTGAAATTTTTATTTATTTTTAGATTCGCTCGAAAACTTGAATATAGTGGTTTTTCAGAATGCTGAAACCAAGTCTGATGCCAGTTTTGAATAAAATTTCTGATAATATACTTCACTCCGTAGAGGAATAGTGTTTTCATTACATATAATTCAATAGAACCTTGAAATCGCAATAAAGTTTAATTATTCCGTATAAAAAATTGGATAAATCTAAAATTTACTATTTCTGGATCACAAATAATGTTTTTGTAGTACTTATAACACTTTAAACCCGACCATAAATTTTCAAATTATATTTCAATTTACTATTTGAGAAAACCTTTACTATATGAATAAATCTCATTAGGACACACATAGGTAGTTAAACTCATTGAACTAAACAGTATTTCAAACAAAAAATACTGTTTATATACTGTACAAAAAATGATGTTGGAAGTTGACAATTTTGTAAGATAAATAAAGAGGGACGAAAAGATTACTAAATTGTGCTAACACGTTAAGATGCAAATTAGGCTAAACTGGCTGAAAGTGGGCCGAGGCTAATCAATGGAGTAATCAGGAGTGGCAATTTTTTACTAATCTTTATTTCCCCGCCCCGCCCCCTTCTCCCCTTCTTGTCGTCAAGAGTCGTTATCTCTAATTGTTTAAACTAATTCTTGGACTTTCATTAAGAAACGCCTGTCCCATTAGGATAAATTCTAATCCTAGAAATATGGTCTGATAGGGATTAGTTTAACTACGTGTTAGATAATAACTTTATTTGCTAAAGGAAAGATCTTGTACAAATATTACAATAAATAACAATTGAACTTTAACAGTCTGGCACATTCAGTAAAATATAATAATATATATATAAAAAAAAAACTAAATTAGAGAGAACAAATATACTTTCTTGTATAATATACATAATTTTGACTATATATATATATATATATATATATATATATATATATATATATATATATATATATATATATATATATATATATATATATAGATACACTGATATATTTTATTTAGTTTATTCACACTGTCAATATAGATAACTACCTGTACGTTTCACTGGCCACAAGTGGAAGTTACTTACATAGTATTGCCTCAGATTTTTTCTCTACACTTATTAATCTCAGTGGAGTTGAGCAGGATGTGATTCAGATTTTTAGAGATATGTTGGTTGCAGCTATTACAGCGTTCATTCGTCTTAAGCGATATTATTTTCCAGGTAAAGTTTGATGTTGTCTTGGTTACTGATCCTCAGTAGGCTGACAAATCTTATTTAGTTTTTTTCAAGTTGACTTTACAAAAAGTAGCTTTCTGGACTAGAAATGTTAAAGTTTGAATTAACCTGGAGGATTTTAGTTTAAAGCGCTACTAAGAAACAGACAATGGTTTTGCATTTTTTCTAATACGTGATTATTTATTTTTATTAATATGTCCGGAGATGACAAGCATGTGAAGTCTTGTGTATAACCAGTAGGTGCAACCAATGATTTCATTTCGGATACACAGTTATATTTTTCAACCTCCCTCACTGAGTCAAGATACATTAGCCAATTGAAGCACCGTTTCGGTAACCAAACCTCAGACCTAGGTGCCAATTTTGTTCAATAGTTCATAATTTTCTTTAGGGTGAAAATCTCGAGTGGATGGCGTTCTGTTTCAAGGGAGTCAACACAGTCACCAGTGTGCTTTGGCCAGTGATAAAGGTATTTTAAAAAAAATTCTGTTTGATTGGCTGGATCCCTTCCCGATTTCTAAGACTCCAAACTTCTGAAGCATATAATAACCTTCGAAAAATAGTTAATGCTCCATTTTATGAAATAAATCGTACCCTATACCGTGATCTCGATATCTTAATATGTATTTGTTTTAGGCCTAATTCCATCCAAATTCTTCAAATTTCATCAGAACCTTACTCGTCAATCTCATGCTTCAGTACGATTCATACCTAACTCCAATCATCCCTCATCATCTATCACATCTAGCTCCAATCATCCCTCATCATCTATCATATCTAGCTCCAATCGTCCCTCATCATTTATCATATCTGGCTCCAATCATCCCTAAAATCCTTCTTGTGGTCAACACGCCAGTGACACAGAATCCTATTGTAAATCCTGAGGATTTAATATAAGAGTTCTGGCAATGGCCAGCTTCTTCTAGGTTACTCACTCTGGCCAACCATTGAGGCCCAGACTATCCGATTTGGAACTTGTGGGTTTGATTATCACCTGCGTCAGTCAATATTTATTGAGATGAATCTCGACACTCCCCCTCTGGTTAGTAACCTCTGGCCTCCTGGGGTTGGCAAAAAGGACCAAAAGGCCCACTTGCCGGACTAGTTTCCCCACCAATACATGTACCATTACCATTATGGTAACCTATTCCATACAAAATATAAACCTTTTAATAATTTCTATTTACCAATTGATTTTATGCGATTTATAAATTCTTTTTTTAACGTTTTCTTGTCCTCCTAAACTCTAGAGTCTTTAACTTTCCAGCAACTGGAATGATCCAACATGAGTGCTTCAAGAATCTGTATCAGGTGGTTAGCGTTGAAGGTAATAGGACGGTTAAAGGTGCAACATCCCAAGCTATTGATCGTTGCCAAGTCTTCTCAGGAGATTTCTCTTCTCGTTCTACAACAAAGTTCTAAATGCCATAAGAATTTCCTCAGTTTTATCATCGAATGGCAGCCACGACGAAAGAAAATGTTTTTTTATGTCTCAACTTTCCCGTCTACCGTCCCTCATTTTTTCTCCACCTGAATTCTTACTATCAATAAATCGATTGCCCAGACATTATAAAGAAATATTGATTTTTTCAGAATAGTCAAATTAGCGAATGGGTTCAGCCTTTCCCAACTGTAACTAGAAGTTTTGTTCTAGGTCTTATCGTTTTCAATTGTTACTGGATATTACTTATTACATGTTGTTGGTGACGGACTAGTGAATTACACAAATTAGCAACCTATTTAAAAATGTCTACTTAATTTTTTCGTTACAGGAGTATGCGCCCTCTTGAAAATTTACATGGCCTACATTATACAAATTCTTTGGTGTATCTTGGATTGTTACATATGTGTTGGTTTAGTTGGGTAATTAATATATATTTCCCTTTAGGATGGAGGGGCATATGGGTCCACATCACGTAGTCACCTTAGTAGAGATAGCTAAGGGTGTTTACATGAAATGGTCTACCGAATGACAGTGTATTGCCATCTGTTGTCAGTACAGGAAGGAGGCCAGTAAACATGTCACCCCAACCACGACAGTTTTTACCTCATCAAATTTTGTCAATGATGAATCAAAAAACAAATGTTTGCTGAATATAATCTTATACAAAAAATTTGAATACAATTAAATTCTAAGTAAGTTGAAAACAAAGGAACAAAAACAAAAACTTAGATTATAAAAAAGGAAAAGAATATCGAAAAATCGAGCTTTGTTCGAGATCTCTAAACCAAAAATGTTGCTTTGTCGTTGTTGTGTCCCACCATATCTATCCACCTCCCGTTGTTCCAAACTGCCGAACCGTTTCTTATCAACCTTTCAAGGAAACATTTTCTGTGAAGGGGCTTAGACACTAAGTCAATTCATTAAAAAAGGAAAACGAAAACAAATCAAAACCTTTATAACCAAATTTGTATACGATTTTTATGGTTTTTTTTATTTTGAGGAAGTTTATCAGTTGTAATAGTTTTCGTTGAATCCTTGAGATATTATAAAAAAAATTGAAATTGTTGACTTTTAGTTTTTGTAAGTAAAGAAACAACTCAGTATGAGTTGAAATTACAGATGAGGGTCAGATTAAATCTAAAAATACATATGTATATAATGATCTGATTTGGGGTGTTCTGTATTGATTTTTTATTTAAGCATAAAGTAATTGTTTAAATTTATTGAGAATACATCATAAAAAAAATCAATGTTAACTGAGGCTATGAAACTGATGTTGAATTCCACTTCAATTACTTTGAACAAAGATTTGTATGGAATGTGAATTGAGAAGTTCGGTGAAGACAATTTTCTCGTCAGAGAGCCTGGGGGTTGTATTTCTTTGAAGACTTTCTGCAATTCGATAGGATAAAAGCCTTTCATTTCAATCGCAATTTCTTTTGTTCAGCTTCGCTCTGTATATGAATACACGAGCAGTTCGCACGATAGGATTTCAAAGATGTTTGAGTAGGAAGTAATGAACGAAAATTCAATGAATATGTGCTACAGAACCAACCTGCTCATCTCAGGATGGAAAGAATGATTATGCAAGTGTGCAACAAAATAAAATACATCGGTCACTCTGGAAGCGAAGCTGTAAGTGTGGCTGATCGAGATTTTAGCACATGCCAAGCCAATACTGTTTTGAAAATCAGTTGATATTGTTTTACTGGTCCAGGAACAAGAATAATGACTAGAATTTTAAACTGATAGCCAAAAGATTAATCAAACGATATATTAGAACTAATAATAATTTTACATCACTATTACAGAACATACCTAATCGATTACGAGAAAATAATAAGAATTTAAAGTAATATAGAAATAATAAGGCATAATTATTAAATAAGTGTTAATTGCATTTAATCAGGTTTATCTATATTTAATGCAGGTAATACAGAAATAATATATTCACTAACTATATTCGTGCATATAAAATGAAATAAAGAAGTTTATGATGTTTCAATAGTTGTAGAACGGTTATGATATATCTTATTTTTTTAAAAATTCAAGAAAATTGTAAGACATTTTAAATGAGAAATCTAAATAAATTCTGGTAGCCCTACTTTGACACTAAATACTCAAGCCACAACATTTCAAAAAAGTCAGCCCAAAATTAAAATGAAACACAAGTGGTCTCAAATTTTGATGATTTTTATTTTAATTTGTTTCATTTTCCGTTCCTATCAACAGTATTATATCCTATTTTAATATTCTTGTCTTTATTCTTTGATATAAAAATTTACATAAAATGCAAGAAAAACGACAATGATGCCAACTTGTGGATAAACATGGCATAGATGAAATAAATTGCACATTAAATACACATTAAGTTCATTTATTTCCCTATCTATTAAATATATTCCTCCGATTGTATTCCATAGTATTTTTACCTGATGAGGTGTTTTTCTAGTTACTCCAAGTTTGGAAGTGACGATCTCCAGTAGGGACTGCCTTGAGACGGACTTTGGCTTGAGGCTGTCGGTGCTGGACTTGGTACCC
This sequence comes from Rhaphigaster nebulosa, assembly GCA_948150685.1. Classification (NCBI taxonomy): domain Eukaryota; kingdom Metazoa; phylum Arthropoda; class Insecta; order Hemiptera; family Pentatomidae; genus Rhaphigaster; species Rhaphigaster nebulosa. The sequence continues at coordinate 21,477,533 of OX411309.1, forward strand.
CCCAGGGGACTGCACGAGTCCAACTGTGTCCCCGACGAGCTCAACCGCTCACCTATCATCCGGCCGGACCCTCCTAGTTGACCTGCAATATTACAACCTTACAAATAAAAATATACTAAATTTTAAGCAAATTACAATGATTAATAAATACAAAGTAAGCATGAATGTGAAGTATATAAAAGCGTAAAGTGAATAATGTTTTCTTAAATAATAAAATAAAAATAATATATATATATATATATATATATATATATATATATATATATATATATATATATATATGACATTACATACCAATAAAATACCATACTGTGTTTCTTTTCTGACCCCAACCATCTTCTTGGTCAAATCAACGGGTATCAACTTAGAGATAGTTAAAAGAGTGGCTTTTTATAGTGGGAACCTCCCTCCTCCCCTAACCTAGCAAGCTTACCTAAATAATTTGCTGATCCATTCTCTTATACGGTAAGAAGTAGTCGACTATTAAAATAGACTATTTTAGCGTTTATTCTAATGTCTCTATACACGCTAATATAGCCCGTTCCGATTTAATAACCAGCTAATAAGCTTTCGGGGCCAACTCGCTTCAATGGGTATGAACTTGGAGATTGTTAAAACAGTGGCTTTTTATAGCGGTCTTTGTTACATTTTTGACATTTTACTCAAGGTATTTACAAGCGGGTAGGTTCTGCTCATCCGCCATGCTTCTCAGACAAGATTTTGTGCACATGAAGGTATATCTGCCATATAAATCATACGGCAGGATTGCATATCAAATTATATAGATGTAAGCTTGTAAGGAACTTTTTCACTAAGTTGTCAACCAGGGTCCTATTCTATAATAAAGAACAAAAGTACAAGTACAAGTATGAAAACTTGGAAAGGTTCGTGTTTAGAGGTTACAAGTTAGTTATCGTTATTAGCTAATAATAATTTTATTCATTTTTTAATTTACTTTATTTTTAATATAACTATTTTAAATATTATCATGTTTCAACATTATAACAAAGCTTTAACAGTATATTTCAACTATGTAAAATCTTGTGTACTTTACTTTATAGGCACACCCTATTTCATAATGAAGTACATAATTACAAGTATAAGTGATCCAATGACTTACTAAGCCGATGATACACTGCGAAATGTTGAAATACGATAACATTTAAAATAGTTTGATTAAAAATCAGTGAATAAAAAAATAATTGAATACAATTATTATTATCTAATGACGATAAGTAACCTATAACCTCTAAAAAAGATACATTTCCATTTGAACGTTTACCACTTGTACTTTATTATGAAATAGGGCCTTGAGTGTAGTTGATGAAACAAAGTGGAACAATAATTGATTATCTTTCCAGAGGAATTTTCGTTGTTCTGTCCCTCCACAGGTGCATTGCATACAAAATATTGTTAAAACGCACTTTATGAAATAATTTCGTACATTAAATCAAGTCGTAATAAAATGTATAGAATGTGATCAAGTTTTTTTTTTCTCAAATATATTTTTGTTAATGTATAAGAGACAATAATCTAAACCCCATTGGTCATAGTTAACAAGTTAGGCATACGTGAGAGCAGTACCCATCGGTGCACTCTCCAGCCATGAGATTTAAAAAAAACTACTGTTTGAGTATGTAAACAAATATATTCTTTATTCTACATTATATTTGCACCTGCGTTGTATCGCATCCAGCAAATTCGATGTCATTATTTTTTTTTGTCCCCGATCTGCTAGATAATGTCTCTTAATTTTGAATTTTGTATTACTATTGAACTAGGAGATCTCTAGGCCATATCTACTTTCCTTTTAATATACCGACTATTTCAACTAAACAATTCTTCTTTTTGCATCGTCACAAAGGATGGACAAACTGGAAGAAAGAGTGACATAAGGAACGAAGGCTATAGAAAATGTAAATAATGAACTAAGTTTTATTTGACTTGGCCTGGATTTAGTTTAACGGCGTCTGTGGGACAGTTCTTGTTTTAGAGCCTACCGCCACGATCCCCAGAAATTATCCGGGTCGGGAGTTCTCAGTAACTGCTGAGTAACTGACGCAGGGTTTGTTCTAGCGTAAACATTTTCTGCTTTACTGGGGGAGGGGTATAAAATTTCTTACTACTTTTTCTAAGTTTGAACTTTCAGTATCGCTGCCGATATTCAACTTATTTGACATCTTCATATAATTAAGGAAATCGATCGCTTTTGACTATTTTTCAATTTTAAAACAAGTTTTAGGATATTGCATTTTTAAGACAAGTGTATTACACTCCTTTTTGTATTAAACAGTATTATTTATATATTCAGTTTTTTGTAAGCCATAAGTAGTACATAAGTCAGAGAAGCCAAAATATACAAAAATAGTTCAGAGAAACAAAATATTGCTGACATCTATTTGTGTCACGGCAAGGGTGGGTTCACATGGATATTAAAATATCTAAAAAGATAAAATAAAAATTTAAGAGTTGATAAAGAAAGCGTTTTCATGTAATATAATCAGGAATTTATTCTGATTTGAAATGAATATAAAATATTTGAAATAAGGAATAAAAAATATACAAAATAATTGTTTCACAACTAAGCGATAGTGGTTAGTACTATCTAGGTATCGATAGATTTTAGCCATTGATGGTTAGCTAATAGCCACATCCAATTTCCCCTTTTCAACTCCAGCAAAAATAAAATTAAATAAAAAAAATTAAGTTATTACTATTTATTGAGATTTTATTCTCATTAAAGCTAAGTTTCACTACTATTTAATTATAAATATCAAAATAATCTAAATATTTTCATTATTCGGTGGAAATCTTTCAATTTCAGCCTCTTGAAAATGAAATGATTACAATGACGCAACACCTGATAATACACTCCTCTCAACTTTTTACCAATATTAACTAGCTGGAAGAAGTTTCCATGTTTTAAGGAGCAATGAATAAAATATTCTCGAAAAATAAATAAAAAAGCTGATTATGAATAAAGCCGTTTAAAAAATGAGATACCAAAATTAGGTGATATACAGTGGATCAAAAAAGTATAGATACATCCTTATTCATAAAAATACCTACAGCCTGAAATATCGACAAAGAGCCAGTCCAATAACCCAGTTAGTGCTGGAGCTATGAAGCAATAGGAATCGCATTACATCCGCTATAACACTCTCCCTAATGACTATAGTTTTAGTCCGAGTTAATCTGTATCGAGGTCGCTGGAAAGGACTTTGGCTAGATTGAAGCAGATGGGGATATCGTCTGGTTATTAGGTGGTCTAACTTCCAAGTGATCTGGAAAGGACTGGAAAATTATGAGGCGGTTTTAAGTCTAAAAATTCTGGAAATTATCGCACAATGATTTCCTAGGATGAAATAGGATATGCAATCAGAATGGAGAGTAAAATGGTACAGAGGAAAATGTTGAAGGAGCACTTCAATGGGAAAAGAAAAAGGGAAAGACTAAGAAACTGATGTAAGTGGAGGATGGATGAACTGGAGGAGATAGGTGTGAGGAAGTATGGAGTTGCCTCCTGAGACTAGCGCCAGGAAGTTTTTCAACGAAGTTCAATACATTATGTCTCAGCTAATATTAGACCGATTTCGTTGATATTTTTTTGTGAGGAATTTTATTATCTTACGACTAACGATTAAAAAAAAAAAAAAAAAAAAAAAAACTGACGGAGAGGGGTAACGTTTTTTTTCTTGGTCGATTACAATGGTTCATTATTAAAAATAATAAATCAAAAGCTTTTATATTGAGTTTTTTGTTTTCAAGCTTGGTGCACTGATTCTAAAACACTTTAACTATAGTTTGATTTTTGTAGACTCTCCTCAGACGGTCATTACCATGTATCCCTATATCTTTACCTCTTATTTTTTATTTACTGTACATATGTATTACAGATATTATTTCTGTTTTATTTGTTCAACCATGTTATTCTTAGGGAACCTAATCCCAGAATAAAGTTCTTTTATCTATCTATCTATCTATGTAAACTTATTAGAAACAAAGATGTTTTATTATTAGTTCACTTTTTACTAAATATTTAACTCATGTTTCATGCCAACACCATCTCCCAAAACGAAGCAATCGGGCTGTTGACTGATTCGAGAAAGCAGAGCTGTAAATGACGTACGTCAAATACATTTCAACATGGACCAGTCGCGAAGCAGCTTTTAAACCAGTTCTGAATAAACTTCCTCTTCGATAAACGATGTATGGAGTATAATAATTTATATTTTTGATTTTGCATTACGTTTGTTTATTATAGCTATTTTTAGCTAAAATTTGTTTGTACATAAATTTTTATACTCTGCTCTTTTTTATAACCATTAAAGAATAAGAGGAACCTCATTTAAAATAGAAGGGAATTTAAGTAACTGTGGTTTGCATAATGTGAATGAAGAAATTAAACAGAAGGCCAATTACACACAAACGGCGGATTTTTCAGTGGCCGTCACTGCTCAAAGAAATCTTAAAGGTTGCACAGAGACTGGCAAAATTTTCATCGATTTCATACGGGTAAGCTAAGTCACATCTTTAAATCAATTCTCAGCAGTTAAACTATGTTAATCTTTTTTTTTTTGCCTAGTGTTGTTCGAACAGAGAGGTGCTTCTTGTGTTATTATAAACGTTGAATGAAAAGGATAAGAAAAATATGGCTAATTTGAGTTAATTCAATAAATGAAATGAGAGATGAGGTTAGAGCATTCTGCAGGTTGTTTGAAGAGTTAAGGCAGGATGATATGAAATTCTTTAGTGATTACGGAATGTTGATGGTCGAGGAAGGGGAAGAAGTACTGCTGCGTACTACCCTTTAGTGATTTCAGAATGTTGATGGTCGAGGAAGGGGAAGAAGTACTGCTGCGTACTACCGTTTAGTGATTTCAGAATGTTGATGATCGAGGAAGGGGAAGAAGTACTGCTGCGTACTACCCTTTTGTGATTTCAGAATGTTGATGGTCGAGGAAGGGGAAGAAGTACTGCTGCGTACTACCCTTTAGTGATTTCAGAATGTTGGTGGTCGAGGAAGGGGAAGAAGTACTGCTGCGTACTACCCTTTAGTGATTTCAGAATGTTGGTGGTCGAGGAAGGGGAAGAAGTACTGCTGCGTACTACCCTTTTGTGATTTCAGAATGTTGATGGTCGAGGAAGGGGAAGAAGTACTGCTGCGTACTACCCTTTAGTGATTTCAGAATGTTGATAGTCGAGGAAGGGGAAGAAGTACTTATTACTTAATACTTAGAAGTACTACCCTTTTCTATTCTAAATCTATCTTTGTCGCCATTACATTTGCTGATTGTCACATTTTTGTGACAGGTGCTAACATAAAGAATAAAGAAAAAAACCCATTAATTAATGATTTTTTTCATATTATAATTTTTGTTAATATTATTAATACTCACTTGTTATTTTACATTATTTATGCTCTTCTACTTATATTTATATGAAAATATTAAAGGCTTGCGGCAGTTATATATATATATATATGACACTATCTGTCATCAAATGTTCAAAATTTATAAATTGTTACGCAAGAAAATCCATTTATTCATTCATTTTGACTAACTATTTCAGTAGGAATTTCAATGGGCTACCAACTCCTTTAGTATCAAAATATACTTCAGAACATATCATGGAGACTTGAAAAGGGATCTTTTATAAGCCTTTTGATTTACCTAAGGGCTCTTACTTTTCTTTTTCATGTTCCATATATAATTTTCTCACTACCTTTTTTTTCCCAACCATTCATTATTAAGACCCTTTGCTCGTTCATTCAAGGGCTCCTCATTGATGCTCGGGATTGCTTAAAGTTTCAACTTGAATCTAAGTCAATATAAAAAACTGTTTAAAATTTTGTATCTTATTCTGTAATTAATAATAAATAATTTTAAAAAATAATTGACGATTTGAAACATTAAATAATATTCAACATTCACGAATCACTATAAAATAAAATATCTGTACACTTACATTTGTCCTGGCAGTATATAAGTTAATAATAACACTTTCTTCAAATTTACTGTCCTCATGAGGCATGCTCATTAATGCAAAAAAAAAACAAAAAAAACATTTTATTATTATATATTATATATTTATATAACATATATATTTCTGTTGGCACTATAAATCATGATCTCTTGATCTGGTACTTTTACAGACATTTTATCGCATGTGGGAGCACTTGGTTTCCATGGTGGAGCGGCAGGCTATCCATAACTCCATAACCGGGGCCAATTCGGCAGAGTCCTTCTGACGGACTCATTCGGATTCAAGGACAATGACAAAGTGGTCTAGATCCACTGATTATAGCTGTTCGAGGTCAGCAGGACCAATATTTCTTTCTCCGAATCTGACTTTCCACGGATCAAACCTCCGGGTGGCTATTTACATTCTGAAAAATCACAACGCGACTCACAATTTTGGTACGCGGGGTAGAGTCATTAGTTCCGGTTTGCGTGAGATGTTTCAGGCTGACGCGTCTCACATACCCTAAGGAATCAAATTAAATATTAATTAAATTTAATTTAATGCCAGGACCGGGATTTAAACTCAGAACCTTTGGGTTTGCAAGTAGGTACACTTTTGTATGCGCGTTAATCCGCCCGGCTACCCCGAATCCCCTATATTTATATACACATATATATAATATATATATATATATATATATATATATATATATATATATATATATGTGTGTGTGTGTGTGTGTGTGTGTGTGTGTGTGTGTGTGTGTATATAAACTGTAATTATATGTAGTGTCAAAACTACACCTTTCGTAACGTCCCTCTTAGAAGCTACACATATACCAAAGGACGAGACCAGGAAATGGTCTGAGAAGCGCGATAATGAATTTAGCAGGAAAATGGAGGATTACTGGGCCATCAGAAAAGCTCAAGGCACATATAAGAAAGCAGCTGCCAAACCCACTTTCCAAGACCCACTTCCCACTACTCAGGACACCAGTCGCGGGAAACAACGACTATGACAGCAAGAAACATACAGCTAAAACGCATGTATCGTGGGCCATGGATGGCCCTAACGAAAAAACAAACAAAACTGTAGACAAAAATTAGAATTAAAATTTTCACAGACGCACGTGCACAGTGACTGTTTTTTTTTTTTTTCAAATTACGTGAGCATAATTCAAATTTATGATCTGAACATAGATAATACACAACAAAGAACTGTTAAGACCATTTAGATGATCTTACGAACATATTTGTAATATGTTAATTAAATTATTTTCTTTATTGTAATCAAAACCACATTTATTTTTTACATCAATAATGTGAGAATGAGTTTCAAACATATTTCTGTTTACAGATTTTGTTAGAATCAACTTTTATAAAATGAAGATCGCCATTGAAACAAAATATAATTTACAATAGAAATACAGTTTACGGCAAACCATGGAAGAAACAATGTAGAACTTGGATTTTCCCATCAACGTCAACAGAGGAATGATGTGTCCTAATGGAATGAGGTCTTCGTTCTGCATTGGCCATTAATGCGATATCTGCTCGGCCAAAATCACTGCTTTGGGCCTGTCACTTAGAAATATATAGCTAAGAATTTTTATCCTTAGTTTACAGACCTCCTATGAATCTACCATGGAAAAATTTATATATTTATCATAAAATATTTAGTTAACGACAGTTGGACTCTAAGAATGCTACATAATAAGATTGTAAACATTTTACAATACATCATAAGAATGTAACATTGTGGCATCAGACTATTTCAATCTATTGGCGTCTGCTAGACATACCGGCTAGAGATTATCTTCTTGACACAATTCTTATTCTAAAGGTGTTGGTCATTGTGTCTTTAGAATAAGAGTTGGTGCTAGAGGAAGACCGTAAAAGAGATATGACAAAGGAAGCAAGTGGTCTGGACAATAATAAACATCATTAGGATAATGCGCTTTCTGTGAAATTGTTAAGGATTTGTTTCTCAATCAATTTATACGATCTGATGAGTAAAGTCTTGAAAGATACGATTTATTGGAATACATAAATAAACAGATCAAAAATTATTGACTGATTTAAAAAAAAAAAAGATGTTGAGGACTCCGGGGCACTTACGTTTAACATAAACCGACCGATTTCCAAGTAAAAGGGAGAAGTAATAAATAAAAAAAGCGGATCGGAGTGACGTCGGATCGAAGAATGGAAGGCTGTTGCATTTTAAGTTTATTTATTGTTGATCTAATGGTATCTGTAAATTCTTGTGTATTGTGTAATTTGAAATGACCCTTGGATCCTGTAAAATTGTCTTAAGTACAGGTTCCTTACAGTGAAACTATCAATGAAAACTATATTAAACGTATAATTATGTATAATTTATTATTTACTATTTTTTTTATTGTTGAAACTTAATATCTGGACTAAAGGAGATAGTATTGCTGGAAGGAGCAGGTATTGGACGAGAGCGATCAATCATGGCAGCAAAGGTCCTCTCAGTAATTTGTATACATTAGTGTCAGCCTTCTTTGATGGATGTCTTTAAACTTCTACAGCTCATACATCATTCGTCATTTATTATCCTCTTCCAAAACGTGATAATTAACCAATTCAGACAATACCGAACGAACAAAAAAAAAAAAAAAAAAAAAAAAATATGTTTAAATATGGACTTGGCAAATTCATAGAATAAAATACAAGACATATTCTAATTTTCTTAGCATCTTTATAAGCATATAATTATAAGTTACTGTCAGGGATGAAAAAATACATTATTGCGAACTAAAAGCAGTGACCAAAAAGGGAGATTCACAACTAGATTTTATAGCAATCCTAAATACAAAATTTCAACTTTCTACGGCTAATCGTTTTTGAGTTATGCGAATTAACGAACTCACAACAGTGAAGACTTTAAGATATACTTTTATTGTCTAAACAAAATGTTACAATGACATTTATAATGCTTCTTACAAACTAAGTTACAATATCTTAGCTATCTTACATCATGGCTAACTCTGTATGGAATGTCCAATATAGAATCTTAGAGAAGGCTTTATAGGGATGAGAATAGAGAGGGGATGAAGTTGCAAGGAGAAGAGGGGATAGCTTTTGGTTGAGGAAAGCTTGGTGGAAGCTATTCCTTAGGCTTTGGCAAAAAGGGCCATAAAGTCGTTCGATTGACAGGAGACGGAAATAAATAAATGAGGAACACACAAAATGCAGGATGCAGATATGGCGTGTCAGATTCAAAGAAGTGGCAGCGGATCCCATGCGGGCGGCAATTAATACCAAGTGTTTTCCCACGGGAAATGGTCATAGGTGGTGGCTGGTCAAGCATGTGGACACCATAAATAACTCTAGACCAGTAGGTCTAAGATGTAGGGACGGTTATACTAAGGGTGCCCTATGGGAATATAACTATATCGTTATAAAAATTGTTAAATATAATAGTCGTCTGATAACTTGCGAGATACGAACGTACGAACGGACGTACGTACAGACACCACCACGAAACTAGTCAAAATGGATTCAGGGATGGCCAAAATGGATATTTCCGTTGAAATCGGAAAACCGAAATTTATCGCGATTACTTCGTACAAGGAAGTAATTATTAGTTCATATTTTAGTATATTCAAAATATAACCATCTTTTAATTTATTGTTTAGGCCTGTTACATTATAATTATAATAATAAATCTATAATTTATGCCAACATAATTATTTACCTTACAGGCGGGTTCATGCTATTTATTTACATTCAAGCGGCCTTCAAAATTTACATGATTAAAATGAATTTCTTTGCGAGAAGTCTCCTTGTTTCTTTATAGTCCTGAAAAATTAGCAGCCAATTCTTTTCCAGAAACTTCCTTTAAAACTTCTACACCACATCTACCTTCTTCTGCTTTGGCAAACCGACGCAAGTCCTCCATGTAAATTTTATATTTTGGCAATGCATGAAGTGGCTTAACCTGAAGGGATCCAAACCCATACTTTTTCTTTTTTTAAATATATCTTTCCTAATATGAATCAATTCATTTCTATCTGTTCTCGTTTCTTGGGAACATCCCTTTCTGTCTAGAGACAACCTCTCGATGAATTTGGGTTTTCCAAGTAGTAATTATATCTTTCTCTGTAGAGATAGATACAAGAACAGTATTTTTTCTTATTTTTGATATTCTAAGCTAAAATCATTTTCTACTTTGATATCTTGCAATACGTCACTGCGTAGTTCTTCAATCATCTTAGCATCTCATGTAGGAGTACCTATTTGATTCTTAAAATAGGAGAAAATTATTTGTAGCTTTATTTACTTCTATACACCTCCACAAAAAATTTGAACTTTAAAACCGAATCAGGTAGTTTGTGAAAAAGTCTATAAACTCATCATTCTTCAAGCTTGATAACCTATTTTCATCCCTCTGAAATCTTGACTTTTAGATGATCATCAAACGTGAAATTTATACAGCAGCATAAAACACAATAGAGGGTTTATCTGTAAGAATGTTTAAAGTTTGTCCCAATAACGATACTAGGCGTCAAAATATGATTTTTTTTAAATTTTCAATGATTGAGGTCCCAAAAACTTGACTTGTAGATAAATCTCAAACCTGGAATTTATAAAGCAGTAGAATACACAATATTCGGTTTATCTGTACTAATTTTTTGGTGTTACAATATATTGGAATATATCATATATATTTTGGTATGAAATATAGGCCTAAATTTTAGGTTTATATTTAACATTTAACACATTTACCCAATAACATTAAGTAAACAAAAATAATTATCCAAACATTTTTCATAAACATAGTTCATAAACGAGTAATGTAAACTGTAAATCGATAATTTTAAAATAAATTACGTAAATAAACAGACCATATAGTATGAGAAACAACTACCACCACAGATGAAATCACTGCTTACTATGTGTCTTAAAATTCTCACAATGTCTTTAGATCCGATTGACTTTACAAGAAGTGGCAAGAGTGGGAGAAATTTATTCGAATACAGTTTGATGAGTCAGCTATCAAGCTTCAGGAATGACGGGCTTAATAGAGTTTTTCACAACCTTCCTGCTTCGTGCATTTGTCCGGTTTTAAGGTTCAAATACTCCTAAGGTATACCTTCAGATATTTTCTTCAGAAACTTATGTATTTGTTTTTTGAATCTTCGAATAATATCAAAATAATATATTTTGTCTTTTTTTTTTTTTAGATGTAGTTCCGCTTAATTAATTATATATTTTATTTATATCCATTAGTGACTTTGTAGTTAAGAAAATACATTACGAGTGATGCTTTCGGATTAAAAAGCAAACAACTAATTCCCCGACCCCGGGATGTAATATGAAGAAATAGATAGAAACTATTAGATTTCCAGTCAAGGGTTTCGGTTCTTTAAATAGGTAGGTTTTACACGTTAATATCACATTTGTTATTGAAAAATCACCATTGAAAGTTCAGATTGTTAAAGTTTATTTGAATACCAACGTCATGGAAACATGACTTCTTGGTTTATTAGAGAAGTTCAAAGGCAGCTGAGACCATTAATTTATCATTTATTTTATTAATTTGTTCTATTTCACATTACGTAGTCGATTCCCAATATTTATAAGTATAATTACTATTTACAGAGAAATTTAATAGGTATAATATAAAGAGGAAACTGAAATTGAATTTGGTTCGTAGAAAGGTCTTTGAGGGTGCAAATAGCTGCAATTAGGAAAAGTAGAGGCAACTTTTAGCTCCAGTTTGGCAGGCTCCGCATCAAAACTCGATTAATTCAACTGTCTCCTGGTTATCAACTCTTCTCCCACCTTCTCGTATTTTCCCCTTAACACTCAGTTATATTTATATTTAAAATATATATATTTGTTATATACTAGATATTTATATTTTATATCTTATTAAGTTACAAAAAGCTAACATTTCGAGGTAAAATAATTGTAAATACGGCTTAATGACTTTTAAAATCATAATATAAATCAATATGACCGTTTAAAATTATAAAACAAACTCATGAGGATTGTTTTAAGCCAAAAAATTGGTGGAAAAAGAGAAAATTGTATAAACAACAGTATAGTGAAAATTTTTCGAAGATGTGGCTGTGGTTGCCCAAGCATCAATTTAAAGGCTGGAGACCATTAAATATTGATATTATTTTAGTACAATATATATTTTAACAACAAATAATGCTATACAAGTGCTGCAAACAATAATTGATCCTTATGAAATTTTGAATCCTTTCATGATCGTAATTTGTACAGTTCTGCGAACAAGTGAATGATAGCTTAACTGAGATGAAATTTAAATAAAACTTTAGCTATGAGTACATTCATTAAGATCCGTCAGTAATTTTGCTGGGGCACACAACACTCTTATAATTAATGGTTCTTGACAGCTCGGAATTTATGACCAGAAATGTGACTCTGCTTCAAATTTATGATTTAATCTGCGTGACAAGAATTATTTGAGGGGCATGGCTAGTCCATTGCTAATTAGTTTTAAAAATATCACTATTGTTTAGAGATAATTATACATCAGAAGTTATATTCCATGAAGTATATTTTTAATAAGTGTCGAAGCGATCTGGACATTACGAATTCCTTTGTAAAAAATCCAATTCGCTTAGAGTTGATTCAATGTTATAGATGTCGAAGTAAATAAGTATTACTAGATATCATTTGACATCCCCATGATGGTGTAGAAGGATCTATCTAATTAGGGATTGATAAATTATTGTTAGTGATTTTAGTTCAGTGCGAGAAGAAACCAGTACAAACTTTTCTGTTTGATATAATCCATTTAATCCTTGAACTGAAGATGTATAACATTCGAAACTAGTTTTCAATAAAACAAAATTATAGAAGTGGCAAATAATTTATCAATCCCTAATTACTAGATATATTTATATAGTTAATGAAGGAGATGGTCCGAGTGCTGTTCAAGAAATAACATAAAATAATGGTAACTATTTTTTAAATTCAGACGTTTCCACCACATAGTAGGTCTTCATCAGGGCTCAACCTTAGATAAATAGGAGGAGAGTGGAAACGTCGGTATCAACTAAATATTTACCACTATTTTATGTTATTCTTAACCACCTACCTGGATGATCTCCTTCTTTATTTACCATACGGCCAACTGTCAATGCATAAAATATTTTTTGAATTTTCAGTCAAACCAAATTATGAACCTCAATTTCTCAAGTACTGGAGAAAATTTGGCGTCTTCTTTACTATTTACTTATTAACAACATTTTACATTTTGGGGTCCCAGCAACATTCAGAATTTTCAGCAACACAATCATTAATTACAATGCTGATGAATTGTTTACTAAATCATTTATACATTTTCCATAAAAATCCTTTCACAGATAACTAGAACAAACGAAAAGAGCATGTAATCCTAGAAATGTAAAACCATATGACAATTTTTTTTTTTCTATGAAATTGACATTAACTTCACGTGGAGGGTAAGGCCACGTATATATGTATACCGTCTATATATATATATATATATATATATACATATATAGATTTATATATCATTAAGTGGCATTAAAGGAATCCTATAATGGAAGTTGAAATATTCCCGAAAGCTGGACCGTCTCCATGAGAGAAGATAAACCGGGAAATAAGCGGCCATATTCTTTTATTGCCGTATCCGAGTGGCCTCCTTAATCATAATAAAAAAGGTTAAGCTGAGGGTGGGGTACGGGGAAGAGAGGGGGGAGGGAGGGAGTGAGGGCTATAGAAGATCAGATGTTTTTCTTCCTTCAGGGGCTAATCAGTTTAATGTACGCGAAAAAGGGATTGACAGCGCCTTAAAGCTCAGGCCAAATTGTTTATCTTCATAAATCATCTGAAACCCTTTTAATATGATTTAATGTCATTATAAGTCAATTATTCAATCAAAAAAAGATTAATTATCAACAGAAATATGGTCATGTAGTTAAATTGCTGTTAAAGGACTCCTTTGGGTCCAAAATAGGGCCTTATAATCGAATTATCGAGTTAATAATTCCAAACTAATACTGCAGTATGTGATTGGATGTCTTGGAGTGATGTGCTGTCCTCTGTTTGATGCGTCTTTCTGGACGGTTGATGTGAGATGTGCTCTGTTTGGTCTTCATAGATATGATTTTTGTTATATGTCCAGATGATGCCTGAATTGGCAAAATGTTGATTGGTTTGTTGATTGAAGGTATTTTAGAGACTTGAGGCTTTGTGTTTTGGTATCTTCCAATTGTTTATAGTAATTAATATGTGTCTCTTGCTGAGTTTTTGCTCTTTTATATATATGTATACATACACACATACACACACACACACACACACACACACACACACACACACACACACACACACACACATATATATATATATATATATATATATATATATATATATATATATATATATATATATATATATATATATATATAATATAATTATATATATATAACTTCATATAAATATAAAGTTATATATTATAATTAAAATTATATATACAAACACATAAAATTTATATAAACTTCATTTTGCTATTGTGTCATGAGATCCCTCGAAAAGGTTTTAAGAAAGGATCGTTTGTAGCTTCTTAATAAATAATAATAATAATAGATGCATATATTATAGTAATGAAATATAATAGTAAATATCACCGATATAATGAAAATGAACATCGTATTAGCTGAAGGTGTTTAGCTGTTGCGAAGAAGATTCAACGCCTTCAGCAAATAGCACTACTGTCTGGCACAACACTACGGTTCTGCGGGTACAGTAAATCCTTTCAGCCGTAGACCTAAAATCGGGAGAAGCACAAACCTACAACTTTAGGCTAACTATTAAATTTCTTTATTAGAATTATTTGAAATTTTGTTTTTGGGGGGCGGCTTTAATTTTTTATATTTACAACTGTCGATGAGACAACCAGTGAATGTGCTGGCAAACAACATGTTAACGTGGCATGAAAGGCCTGATAAAGAGTAGTACCCAGCTGCACCTCTTCCTGTCGTGATTATCGTGCATGGTTAGGCCAGGAGATCCCTCATTCAGCTCCTCTTCACTTTTCTGGGGGTGTTGTCAGGCATGTTGGTTGTCGCCATGTGTGTGTTAGGATATCCGTATAATTTATCGCGAAATCGTTTGTAGTGGGTCCGTATGTGTTCGTTAACTGTTGGCATATTGAGATATACATGTAAGATAATGTTGCTGAGATATCAAGGAGCTTTAGTGAGAGTCCTAAAAGTTTTTGACTGAAAAATTTGAGTTTTTTGGCTGTCCTGTAAATCTGTGAAGTGTAGGTCCAGATGGGCTTGAGTATCAGTGTACGTCAGTCAGTGTACGTGTTCATTTTATGTCTAAGTTTCAATTTCAAGCCGCTACAAAAAGCCACTGTTTTAACAATCTCCGATTGTTTCATACAAGTTCATACACGTTGAAGCCTATTATTCTTCGCGTAAGTAAGGGTAAAATGGTAGGAGGAAAAGAAAATTTGTATATATTACATTTGTATACATTAAATTTGTATTATATATATATATATATATATATATATATATATATATATATATATATATATTTATTTATATAGGTAAAATATTCAAATTTACTACTTTTTCATAGCGCCTAATATTTCAGAATAAAAACAATTTAAATTTCTGCTATAAGTTTCGTGATTTGGGGCAATACCCAAATTCTGTCGATTGGACATTGTTCAAAAAATCAGTCTTTTCGAACGATCACCCCTCGTTTTGAATCTATAGATGTACATTACATTTAAATGGTTTACTGATAATCCTAATATTATATATACTATATTAAATGGGTTCCAATGCTATCCTTGTTAAATGCTTTCCAAACCAATATAATACTTATATTTGGAAGTATATTATGAATAGGTGTTATTATAGGAATATATCTATGTCTTTAGATAACTAAATTGTGATGTGGATTAACATAAATGGGAAAGTTTTTGTTTAGTTTTTTTATATATCTTAGAAAAAAACAACAAAATGAAAATTATTTAGTTTATGCGGATTCGAAAACGAAAACTTTGTAAAAGAAAGTTAAGGTTGTGATTGATATATCAGATTGTTATCAAATTAATGATTAGATTTTTATTATAACTCCATAATGGAAGATTTTTTCCTCGAAAGTATTTTCTTTTTTCGTGGCACTGACCTAACTTAGAAAAAAAGTAGGTACGATTATTGAACATTTTTCACAGTTCACTTTTTTTTACATATGAGACCTAAAACTGCATATGTCACACTTCCACTACTTTCCATAAAAAATTTACTGAGAGTGTGCATGTGCAACTATATCATGTCACTCATCACTAGGGCGTATCGTGCATATTTAAAATACAGATATTAAAAATATTTAAAGACGATTTAAAGTCCTAAGAAAAAGCAAAAAAGGAAAAATTCGGAAATGAAAGGTTTTTACAGTTAAAGAAGAAAAAAAAAATTCTTAGACTTCAAATTTAATTAAACTGATTAGGTTGCGTAAGTGATGTCATTTAGATTCCTTGGGCTGTCCTGACAAAGGTATCCAAGGAGATTAACGAAATTCTACTCCAGTAATCCTTCTTTGTCTTCAGGTCTTTATCCTTCCTTGTCTTCAGTTTAAATAATGACCAAGATAGAATGCTAATAATAAATAAAAGGGCTTGGGAAATAAATATACACACACATATATATATATATATATATATATATATATATATATATATATATATATATATATAAACTAACAATGATTTTAAAATAGAGTTGAAAACCTGCTATAAAAGTAATATCCTATCCAAAGTGAATTTTAAAATTTTAGTATGAAAAGAAGCCTTTAAGATTACTTCAGAATTATAATTTGTATGTCCTCATAGTGGATGTTAGCCTGCTCTGTTTATAAATAATAAATTCATGACAAACAATCAATGATTCAAATATTTTTTTTAGAAATTGTATGAATAACAGTTAACAGTTTCATGGAATCAATTTTGATGCGATTATTACAAGCAACCACGACTTAGGTGATGTTTGCCTTCACACAACTATTTTGATGTCCAACTAGTTTATATAATGTTTGTTTATAACATTGTTGATGTAGTTAGAATACATTTTGATCAGAGCATTACATTTAAAATGATTTTATTTAGCCTAATGACTTCTTTTGAACACAGTTGGCAGGTATTTCTCTTAAAATTTTTCTTGAAGTTGTATTTCTTGAACTTTATTTTCCGTTGTTGATGTCTGAATGACAGCGTTAAATAGAAACATCACCCAATCAAGTCAGCATAGCTTTCCTTATCATTTCTGTTTTGAACATAATTACCTATATTTCAAGGTCAATGATATGTCGTGGAATAAATCAACGGACAAGCCGTTTTCGAAATATAGGTGTATCATGGAAAATACGTTTGTACATGCGTAAGCGGAAGTTGAGGATGACCCATTATCACACTAAGCTCAACTTTCCTTAAACTTTGGACCAAACTGAATTTTAGAAATACTGATATATTTGAGAAGACAGGTTTGCGCCTGCGTAAGCTAAAGTAATGGAAGGAATTCGGTAAAATTGATACTGGAGCATCAACAACTATCTTCTGATATTGGTCCAAATCGAACGAACTGTTTCAATGAAAATATGTTTGAGGATGCGTAAGCGAAAATAACTAAGTACCAACCCGCACAATCCCTAGGACATTTATCAAAATCTGATTGCTGTGAGGACTGTATATCGTTTGATCCTTGGTGATATCTAAATAATATCGTTAAAAAATAACGAAAATGAATAATGAATTTCAGATAAAAATGAATAGATGAAAAATTCCTCCAGATTCGAGAGGACATTGAGTAAGATAGATAGTGGTGGTGGAGGCCCAGGTGCACTAACTCAAGCCATTATGAATCTTGGAGCCGAGCGGTGCCAACTTCATCCCCAATTGGATTTTTGATCTAAATCCTTTCTAAGCCTCACTTCTCCATTTCTCTTTTTCTTTTTTGGAGTATTAAGTCGTTTTTTTTTCCTTCTTCAATTAAAACTTTAATGGATCTACAGTGAATAACAGAATAATTGGCCTGCCAGGGTAACTGAACTCGTAACGAGTTTTCGGCCATTGACCTCGTATAGCCGAGGTCTCAATTATATATTTTTGTCCTTAGTGTTGAGGGGCACGTCTATTTTTACGCACGCTTCGTGTTCCTCCTGTGATCTGTACATTGAATTAATGCAGATTTTCAAGGTGAGAAATTAGTTTAGCATTCAGGTGCTCATTATATTTAAATTTTGAATAAATGTAATTTATTAAAAAATAAGAAGATGAAAACTGGAAGTGGGGATTGTTGATTGCAGGCGTCCAATATTCTTAAGGTGGTCCAAATTTTTGTCCTGATTGTGTAGAACAGAGAGAACTCCATTGTACTCTTGAATGCTCCAGGTGGTACTTGAACTAGTAAACAAAAGTAATGGATAACATCAGCTTTTCAACACATTCAATGAGGAATAACATTCTTTTAAAAATTATTAATAAAAATAAATGAGAATGGTTACCGAAGCAAAGGCGAAAGTACTCAGTGTTGAAAAGGATTTAAGAAGCCTAACATTGATACCATGATAGTAAATAAACGACAGTATATTTTTAACTGAACAATATCGACGCAATCAAAATGTCCAAATTTCCTTTGATAGATACATTTCTACTTATGTTTGGTGTTGCTAAGCGAATCTTACTCTTCCTGTTGTTAGGCGAAATTGAAAAGTTTTGATTGTGAATTTTTGAACTTTAGACTCGATTTATTTATTTATTTTCTTAAGCAAACCAAACATATATTGTTTTGTTTGATAAACATTTGCCAATCAGTTTGTATTTCTTTATACAAAAAATCCTATGATAATGCTCACATCATACGATCAGATTGTGGTACATCCGGTTATCTGGAAAGTAGTACGAAGTTTCCCACACCTAAAAGGAATTTCTGGTGTAGAGCAACAGTATCCAAAAAATCTTATATGTCCTGATGCTTATTCATTTATTTCAGAACAATGGTTTTTCTATGGTGGTGGTTTTTAATTTAGGATTTCTTCATGTATAAAGTTTTCATCAACCCATTCCTCCTTAAGCGTCTCTCACCGTTTCTTCCTGCCCATCTTCCTCTTTTGTCTATCCATGTCCAGCCATGCTTTCATCTACTTAATTATTCCACTGTACTGTAAGCCTTCCTCTCATTCTTCTACCCTCTGCCTCCCATCCCATCATCAATTTCGGTATTCGACTTGAATCCATCCGTTTTAAGTGACCATACAATCTTAATCTTCTTTCATCGATCAATTCTAAGATGTTTCTCTCCTGACATGCTCCATCCTAGAAACTCTGGCAGACCTCCTCCAGAAATCCATCTTCACTGTCAAAAGTCTTTTTTCCTGTACTGTATTGGGAATCCAAGTCTCAGAGCCGTACAGCATTATACTTTCGACAAGGGTATTATATAGTAGGTTCTTCTTGCATTCTTACAGAGGATATTGCCGCTCCAGAGGCAATTAGGGCATCTATCTAATTAATTTCTCAATTCCTCAAGGAGGTAGATACAAAAAATATATTAACAAATAAAGAAGAAGAAATTTTTGAAATCTAAGGGCATTGACATGTAGGAAATTGTGTGTAAATGAGTTTTCAAGGTCATAAGACACAAACATTCTTATTTTCCTCCCTTATGAATGCTTTCTCAAGTACTCGTTAAATCATAACAAAAATGTTATTATTATTTATTAGTCGAGTTTTCCGATGTTCTCACATCCCGGTCCCCAATACGCCTTCCCTCTAATATCTCCTGTCTAAACAATCTTCCTCCGTCAGACCTCTAGCTGCCATTTCTTCTCTGGCACCTTCCATTCAGTGCTTCCGAGATCTTCCACGTCTTCTTCTCTTCTTAGGTCAGTATTTAAGTGCTCGAATGGGCTATCGCGTCTCGTCCATTCTCATGACGCGTCTATGATGCGTGAGCCTATGACAGTGCTCCTCTGAAGAAAGTGTGGGAAACCTTGGATCTAGTGAAGATAATTAGAGGCCTTAAAAAGCCATAACAAGTTTGTATATTGGAGCGGAATCAAGGCTAAAGATCGGAGGAAAGGTCTCAGAGGCTTTCAGAATTACAAAAGGATTAAAACAGGGATGCAGCATGTCCCCAACACTTTTCAATATATATATTGAACAGGCACTAAAATCATGGAAACAAAGATGCCGAGGGATAGGAGTTGAGGTCGGAAATGATATTATGTTTACCCTACAGTTTGCAGACGGCCAGGTTGTCATAGCAATAGATGAATATGATATGGAATTTATGATGAGGAGACTCCTTGAGTACACCGTGTGGGGCCTGGAGATAAATACTGAAAAAAACGGAATACATGGCATGCAACTCCCCTATTTCATCTCTCTGCATAGAAGGGTGGACGATCCCTTAAAGTACTGCTTTCAAGTATCTTGGAGTGACGATGAACAGTTTTGGCACAGTCCAAAATGATATTCAAAACAAAATTACTCATGTTAAAAAAATAGTATTATGGATTAAAAAGGTCTCTTTCGAAACCAAAAAGAAGATATATCACTCCTTCATGGTTGGAAAAATGTTAAATGGGTCAGAATCATGGACAAAAATGTTAATATCAATAAAAAAAAGATAAAAACAAAAAAAATATAGTTATAATAGAATTGGAAGATTAAAAAACAAAGGTTTGAGTTTATCAAATATATAATATCAATTAACTTAGTAGTCAACGTTTCAGACATTTACCCAAGACTGGACTACATAAATGCATACCAACGATTTTTCGGTTTTTGAGTTGTGCTGTATTTAATTTTTATTGGTATTTGAAAGGCTCAAAGCTTTTTTTTTGTTTTAATCTTATTAAAAATTATATCATAAAATTGCTAATATAACTATCTGATTTCTAAAATTCTTAAAGACATTCAATTTTTTTTCTCAATGATTTGAAAGTTTTATTTCACAAAAAAATATTATCGCCTATTTTAAAATTTAAATTTTTGAATTATAATTTTTGAAGTCAGAGGATGCGGTGAAATTAGTGAAAACTAATCACTAAATGTTCTCGGCCTAAGGAAATGAAACTATTTTTGGAAACTATTTATTGTCTAAGATATTTAAGAATTTCTCATATAATACCTGCCGTTTAGTAAGATTCCCTAAATAATATTCTACATCGTATGCACCGCGTTGCCCGGTCGAGACCCAAAAAAGGAACGGCGCGATATGACGGAAACCACCTCTGGTGAGATTATTGCTAATAATATATGTCGCTAAGTCTGCGTAATATATGACTGTAATATGTTGTGCCGAAGGGGATGAGGGAGAGGGTTGCTACTAAAGCCGCTTCGTAGCCTGAGTTATGAAGCAATTCTCTTAGGCCTCGGTCGATCCTATTGTTGTCTGTCCTTCCAACTTCTCCAGGATTAGACCCTTCCAGCAGCTTATGCTAACAAGTCCAGATCCAGGATTTTATTGGAAAATTTGCTCAAGAAACTGCATTAAAATTTATTTGACTAAATTATGGGAACTTGGTTTGCAACAATTTTTTCTCAAATTGCAGGAAAATTGTTCTTTTTTCGTTGCGTAAATAAATGTCGCTGGTTATATCTATATATATATATATATATGAAGGAGTGATATATCTTCTTTTTGGTTTCGAAAGAGACCTTTTTAATCCATAATACTATTTTTTTAACATGAGTAATTTTGTTTTGAATATCATTTTGGACTGTGCCAAAACTGTTCATCGTCACTCCAAGATACTTGAAAGCAGTACTTTAAGGGATCGTCCACCCTTCTATGCAGAGAGATGAAATAGGGGAGTTGCATGCCATGTATTCCGTTTTTTTCAGTATTTATCTCCAGGCCCCACACGGTGTACTCAAGGAGTCTCCTCATCATAAATTCCATATCATATTCATCTATTGCTATGACAACCTGGCCGTCTGCAAACTGTAGGGTAAACATAATATCATTTCCGACCTCAACTCCTATCCCTCGGCATCTTTGTTTCCATGATTTTAGTGCCTGTTCAATATATATATTGAAAAGTGTTGGGGACATGCTGCATCCCTGTTTTAATCCTTTTGTAATTCTGAAAGCCTCTGAGACCTTTCCTCCGATCTTTAGCCTTGATTCCGCTCCAATATACAAACTTGTTATGGCTTTTTAAGGCCTCTAATTATCTTCACTAGATCCAAGGTTTCCCACACTTTCTTCAGAGGAGCACTGTCATAGGCTCACGCATCATAGACGCGTCATGAGAATGGACGAGACGCGATAGCCCATTCGAGCACTTAAATACTGACCTAAGAAGAGAAGAAGACGTGGAAGATCTCGGAAGCACTGAATGGAAGGTGCCAGAGAAGAAATGGCAGCTAGAGGTCTGACGGAGGAAGATTGTTTAGACAGGAGATATTAGAGGGAAGGCGTATTGGGGACCGGGATGTGAGAACATCGGAAAACTCGACTAATAAATAATAATAACATTTTTGTTATGATTTAACGAGTACTTGAGAAAGCATTCATAAGGGAGGAAAATAAGAATGTTTGTGTCTTATGACCTTGAAAACTCATTTACACACAATTTCCTACATGTCAATGCCCTTAGATTTCAAAAATTTCTTCTTCTTTATTTGTTAATATATTTTTTGTATCTACCTCCTTGAGGAATTGAGAAATTAATTAGATAGATGCCCTAATTGCCTCTGGAGCGGCAATATCCTCTGTAAGAATGCAAGAAGAACCTACTATATAATACCCTTGTCGAAAGTATAATGCTGTACGGCTCTGAGACTTGGATTCCCAATACAGTACAGGAAAAAAGACTTTTGACAGTGAAGATGGATTTCTGGAGGAGGTCTGCCAGAGTTTCTAGGATGGAGCATGTCAGGAGAGAAACATCTTAGAATTGATCGATGAAAGAAGATTAAGATTGTATGGTCACTTAAAACGGATGGATTCAAGTCGAATACCGAAATTGATGATGGGATGGGAGGCAGAGGGTAGAAGAATGAGAGGAAGGCTTACAGTACAGTGGAATAATTAAGTAGATGAAAGCATGGCTGGACATGGATAGACAAAAGAGGAAGATGGGCAGGAAGAAACGGTGAGAGACGCTTAAGGAGGAATGGGTTGATGAAAACTTTATACATGAAGAAATCCTAAATTAAAAACCACCACCATAGAAAAACCATTGTTCTGAAATAAATGAATAAGCATCAGGACATATAAGATTTTTTGGATACTGTTGCTCTACACCAGAAATTCCTTTTAGGTGTGGGAAACTTCGTACTACTTTCCAGATAACCGGATGTACCACAATCTGATCGTATGATGTGAGCATTATCATAGGATTTTTTGTATAAAGAAATACAAACTGATTGGCAAATGTTTATCAAACAAAACAATATATGTTTGGTTTGCTTAAGAAAATAAATAAATAAATCGAGTCTAAAGTTCAAAAATTCACAATCAAAACTTTTCAATTTCGCCTAACAACAGGAAGAGTAAGATTCGCTTAGCAACACCAAACATAAGTAGAAATGTATCTATCAAAGGAAATTTGGACATTTTGATTGCGTCGATATTGTTCAGTTAAAAATATACTGTCGTTTATTTACTATCATGGTATCAATGTTAGGCTTCTTAAATCCTTTTCAACACTGAGTACTTTCGCCTTTGCTTCGGTAACCATTCTCATTTATTTTTATTAATAATTTTTAAAAGAATGTTATTCCTCATTGAATGTGTTGAAAAGCTGATGTTATCCATTACTTTTGTTTACTAGTTCAAGTACCACCTGGAGCATTCAAGAGTACAATGGAGTTCTCTCTGTTCTACACAATCAGGACAAAAATTTGGACCACCTTAAGAATATTGGACGCCTGCAATCAACAATCCCCACTTCCAGTTTTCATCTTCTTATTTTTTAATAAATTACATTTATTCAAAATTTAAATATAATGAGCACCTGAATGCTAAACTAATTTCTCACCTTGAAAATCTGCATTAATTCAATGTACAGATCACAGGAGGAACACGAAGCGTGCGTAAAAATAGACGTGCCCCTCAACACTAAGGACAAAAATATATAATTGAGACCTCGGCTATACGAGGTCAATGGCCGAAAACTCGTTACGAGTTCAGTTACCCTGGCAGGCCAATTATTCTGTTATTCACTGTAGATCCATTAAAGTTTTAATTGAAGAAGGAAAAAAAAACGACTTAATACTCCAAAAAAGAAAAAGAGGCGGAATAGAGCGACTACACAGCACATTAGGGGACGGAAATAGGGCGGAAATCGTGAGGGTATGGGAGAAAACGCGACAGCGGATTGAATCCAAATAAAATAGGAGAGTAGCACGCGAGAATGTGGGTATAAGCGACGTTACGGAGAAGATTAGAATAGAGACAATTGTCTACCGTAAATTGACTTCAAATCGCGGGAAGGAATTGATCAGATTTGAGGGACCATTCAAAGTAATCGTAATTCGTGAACACAACATTGTCACAATTCATTAGGGACCTTAGGAAAAGGCGAAACGTTCACGTAGAGCAATTATGGTTCCCCGCAAGGGGGCCTAGCCAAGCAGAGTAATTTTGAAGTATCCTTTCTCCTAAAAGTATAAGTGTTGTAAATAGAGATGTTCTGTATATAATTCCGAAGTTCAAAGGTTATATTTTATTTTTGTGATTGTACGAATCATGATGAGAAAGTTTTTTTATTTTTTGTATTATATTATATTGCATTTCTTTCTATAGTGTATTTTGTTGTGTTTTTTTTTGTTTTGTTTGTTCTATTGTATTAGTTTAAGAGGAATGTTCATAAACTGGCAGGGGGGAGTTATGATAGTACATAGGACAATATCACAGATAATACTATGTCAGCAATGTAAACAAACCCTAATACTATATATAGGGGATTTAAGAGAGAATAAAGTTAGTCTTGTTCTAGCATTTGCGTGTGTCATTTCGTCTCCCAATTTCCATTTTTTTTATCTGTTTTCGTCCGCGAGAACATAAGTTATACACACACACACACACATATATATATATATATATATATATATATATATATATATATATATATATATATATATATATATATATATATATATATCGAAAATTAAGGCCCGGAGTGCAACAGTATCAGTCTTAATACCATAACTGACTGTAAACAACAGTTCAGAATGTATAAAAGAAGGACTGCTCTGTTAGTAAAATTAGTATTGCTTTTTATATTGAAGTGTTTCTCTGCTACCTTTTTCTTTTCTTTTTTCAGCTTTACGTCGCCGACAGTTAACTGGTACCGTAACTCGGGACAGAACACCCGTGAGTTTTTTTTTCCCTGTACTAGGCAAAACACCGAGATAGGTAGCAATGAAAAACTAAGGCCGGCAGTCCTGAATGTATCGGAAATCCGAGACGCGTTAGCAACAGCACACGCTAACGCATTAGAGTGGATGAAAATCCGAGTGGCTACATTGCAGGACCTGAGGAAGGAAATTTCGGACCTGGAACACTTCTCTGGAAAAACGGAAGAACTGAATCATTATTTAAAGGGAGGCGACCACCTTATAACACGGATCTAGGCGAATGTTGTCAATCTTGGAGATGCGGAGACGCTGAAAGCTGCCCTGGTGTAAGGCACATTATTTTTCATCAGATCCAAGCCGACGAGGAGACACCGTGGATTATGGTGAAGGAATGGCTGGAGAAAGCTTACGGCGGCGGCAGACGGAAACCGGAATAGGATGTCTTGTTCCGCGAGATAAAATCACCGCGACAGACGAATGGTCAGTATGCCGGAACTCTGCTGATCCAATCAAACGATCCAACCAGGCCACGGGGGAGATGAGGGAAATGATGAGTGTGACCGAAGCTGAAGCTCCCAATCGTGGAGCCAGAACAGTTCGGACTACAGTGGAGGCGAACTGGATTGTACTAGTCTAGGCGCCCATAGAGTGGTGCACATAAAGAGTGTCAATCATTTGTAGTGGATTTCGAGTTCAAAAGTTATATAGTTATTTTGTTTTTCTTCTTTTTTGTTAATGCTATTGTACCATATGGAAGTTTTTCTTTTTCTCCCTGTGTTGAGTATTGTAATTTTCTGTTATATTATTTTCTTTTGCATTGTTTTCTATTGTGTGCGAGAATGGGACAGGAGATGTAAAATGAATTGGTATTTATTGACATAGAGCGAAATGTAAAAAATTCATGACTGAGAATGGTGCACTTCATGCCGAGTTTTTGTGAACTTTAGGAGAATACTAGTATACTGGGGAGTTGAGGCCCGGAGAGCTACAGTATCACCCTTTTTCTTGTTTTGTTTATATTTTTACATCACCGAGAGTTAACTTAAAATTAAAAATGTTTACCTTCTTTAATTAATTCTTTATTATTGCTAAAATCATAGGAATGATACGAATTCGGTATTTATATCAGGATCGTTGTGTTATTTGAATAATATTATCTTTTAAATACAAAACATTTTTTTTATTATTATTCAGTTAAAAATATGTCATTTAGCTCAATTATGCAAAAAGCACGCAGATTTCACGCAATAATATTTTATTAAAATGACCAAAATTAAAATTCGCATTTGTGTGAAGTTTCGAAATCAAAATTCCTCGTAATCAGGCTAAAATAAGTGCCTGAACATATTTCAATACAAATTACAAACGATTCCACTAAATATTATATATTAATAATATTATTTTTAAAAGCCCTATACCAAAGCAAAGCTTCCTAAAAAATTAAAATTCGTAGAAAGATCCTAATTCAATGTTAAAGTATAGAAAGGCAATAATAAACAATCTCAGATTAAAAAAAAAATACGAATTTTACAGTGCTAGAATTTTTGGAGTAAAAATGTTTTTAATGAAAATAATTCAATATTTACATTTTATTGCTTGAAGACCTTGAATGATATGTTATTTGCTTTTTTGTATTTATATGCAATTTTTTCTTTTCTTTTATTATTTTACTTTAATAAATGGCACAGCCTATGGAGCTTCATTATAAACTGATTTACTGTTTCATAAAAGATAGAAAGTCCAAAAGTTGTTAAATTTAGAGCATAGATTGCCCTTCCTCAATAAACATAAAATAACTTCTTTATGTTTTATTCGCATTACTACTGTTTATTGCGGTAATTCTATCTGAGATATTCGGAAGCAGCAGTTAGATATGGAAGATATCAATATCAGTTGCCAGGAGACAATTACAGTGATATATCCAGAGTGAGACAATAATAGTAATTGATATTGGAAGCGTCCTCTTTAACTTGGCTCTTATTGCCAGCTCTATATTGTCTTTATAGCTCTATAATAGCGAAAATCGGGCTTGTGAGGGTATTGCTACCCACATTGTACTGATACAGCTTCCCCGGTTATTACACTCTCTTATGAACTTCATCGATAACTAATGAATTCATCGGTTTCCAATATCTCAACCAGACTTACAAACTTAGGATATATCTGTCCTGACTTAAAGAAGTTATAGGCAGTCATTTGAAAATACAGTAATTTTAAATGTTAGTCGCTTGGGAAGATTTAATTTTTTATATGCATTTTTAATATAAATTTCATAATCATAATGTTTATATAAATATTATAATTTTTCACAAAAAATGTTATGTGACATTATGTAAAAGTGGTAATTATATCAAGTTTTATCTTATTAAATTAATTTCAATCGATTGACTATTATAGTGACAACAACCTTATATGAATAACCTGGATGTGAAATGTACGACTAGTTGGAAAAAATTAATCAATATTATAGGTAAAGTTTATAAGACGGCAAAATATAACTTGGATGGTCTTGAGGATGAGGAAAACTATTTCGAAACTTCGATATAAAACGCGAATGATGAAAAAAAATATACAAGGAAGACATAGTTCACAAAATAATTTATTTAAGTCGTATTAAATTTTAAAAATAGGTTTAATACAATGTTATTACATTTTAACCCTAATGGTGGTTGACGTAGGACAAAGTTCAAAAAATCAATAAGAAAAAATATGTTCATTTAACCGTCTATAGATCCTTCGCCATGATGACCGAGGATCATTTATTTACTAATAAATTTATTAAATATTAATAAATTAAATCTTTATCAAATAAATTTGTGAAATAACAATGAAAAAGTTTATTATTGGAGGCGGAGTGTGAGTCAGCAAGTTTTCTCCAAGAAAACTATCTCCTTTTACCGTGACTTGTTAACCAGGAAGGTAAGAAATATTCGTCACATTAATTAAATGAGAAGAACTATATTTTCACTTAACCCAAATATAGTTAAAATTTTTAGTGAAACAATTAATATTATAGTTTATACTTTTACTCCAACCAAAATAATCAAAAACCAATAGACTTTCATACATTTATTGAAATTCAAAACAATATATTAAGTAAATTGGTTGATACGGATAAATGCGGAATGGTGATGATTTATGGGGAAACCAGAAACTAATAACTGTTCTGTTACAGGCGATCCTGGAATCATGTTCTTTTCAAACCGAGGATAGATCAGGAATGGAGTTTATCATCAAAAGTTTCTGTGTCGAGTCAAGAGATAATTTGAAGGATATCTTTGGTAATGATTGGATTCGGGAGAAATTTTCTGTTTTTTGGTGCTTTCCCAAAGCTCAATTCTGTATGTTCAAACAGGTCTTAGTATGGTAAACTCGATGAATTTTCAAGTAAATGTAAATG
This sequence comes from Rhaphigaster nebulosa, assembly GCA_948150685.1. Classification (NCBI taxonomy): domain Eukaryota; kingdom Metazoa; phylum Arthropoda; class Insecta; order Hemiptera; family Pentatomidae; genus Rhaphigaster; species Rhaphigaster nebulosa. The sequence goes on from OX411309.1 coordinate 21,506,259, forward strand.
CAGCCCGCAAAGAGGTGGAGAAAAAAATCGAACCGCGACTAGGTACACTACTCATTCGCGGTGTTTCAAAGGCGTAGAATTACTCAAAAGGCGAGAAAGAGAATCACAAAGAAGAATATATAATTACGAAATGAATCCTCTTGAATGAAGATCGTCATATGCTGCAAATTTTGTTGTTGTGAGCTTTGTTGTTGACGTCATCAACTCAGTAGTCAAAATTAAGTTTAATCCAAAAATTCTAGTTTCAATCTGTAATGCCACATTTTATCTGTTAAATAATACCAATTATTGCTTTCTAGCTTTTATTAATACGGACCTATTAGCGTTAAAAAATGACACCATAAACGTCTTACAATTTTTCTGCTCCCCCTCCCTCCCCCCAGATGAAGAAACGTAATTCTACGTTAAGAAATGTAGAATTATTCAGAAACAAAGAGAATTTTCTTATCATTTCAGTCTTGTTTGACGATTCCATTCTCGACGCTTGTCAAGATTAAGGTAACCAATCATAAGGGAAATCGGAATGATATTAAAAGATGTAGTATTGGATGGTTTAGGCTATTGCTTAAATTCAATTTGAGTTTCTGTTTTGTGAATTATTTCTTTTTAAGATACTACAATTAGGTAGGTAGTTTGTTAATAATATTTTGTTCAAGGTACAAAAATCATTATGAATAGATGTAATAATACCTTAAATATTCAAATTGAAATCAGTTCCAATTCCGCAGAATGTAATATAGGGAAAAGGGTAAATTATTGCAGAGGCAATTGAATATAGTATGTAAATATATCAGAGGCCATGATTTCTCAGATTACAATATTCCAGAGGCCTGACTGCACTAAGCTCACGCCAGGCAACGGTCCCATCATCTCCATATTTAAACATCGCGGGCCTCCCACCACACCTTATTCCTCTACTACCACTCCGATAGCCCAATGCTAATTTCTCAATGACTGTCCAGTTCTCACTTTGTCCCTGAACTAACTATCGCTTTATTGAATTTGCATAACGAATACTTCACCGTCGGTCATCCTTTGCCATTATTTGTATAAGGTCCGTTTGTTAATGTGCTCCAAGACCGAAGCTATTTTAGAGTGACTCGATGAATTAAAGTTAAACTAGATATTTTGTATTTTATATCTCTTATTAAATTTATATATTTATTAGATTTAAATGAGAACATAATTGAGCTATATTATCGCTACCAAATTAAAGTTACCTGATGTGAATACAGCTACTTTTCAGAAGACCAAAAAATAATTTTACGTTTTACTTTCGAATTCCCAATTGCGAATAATTATTTTATCTCTGGGCCTTTTTACTTCTCTGGACCCTAGATTTTTTTTATAACATTCAATTTTGAAAATATGCTTCTGGTAGATTATTAAAACTAAAGAATTCGAAAAATGCGATTTTTCACGTTCGTTTTATAAACGCGCGTTTCTCCTTCAGAATAGGCAATAGGAGACTAGCTTCAGGAAAAGGCTGTGCTCATCAACCTCGAGAGGAATCTTCTATCTCGGATCGCAGCGGCATTAAGCCTTCTTCAGCCTTTGAGTCTTATCTTGGGAAATCTACACTAGGCTAACCGAGTACCGGGTATCTAGCATCTAGGCTATGGATATCGGGACCAAGGTATCTAAGGCTGCTTCGATCCGCTGTAATCCACCAACTGAAGAAGTGTATAGGATTATCTTGCAGAAAAAACATTAAACATTTGATCTCATTATCGATTGCTAATTGTAAATATTGATTTTTTTTACAAATCATTAAATGATTCGCTATATTTTACAGTTTAGAAAATACTAAGAATAACCTCATTACAACATTACTCTTAATAAAGAAAAACAATACTATTAATATCGACGAAAAAACTAGTCATTCATCGATTAAAAAAAAATGTATTTTTTTTTTTAAATTCGATAACCTCTTTTATTATTCTATCGATCTGCTTTCTTATTATTTTACACTTGTCTCGTATTCAGTTCACAAATGTATTTAAATATATTTGATTTTAAAAGGAAGAAGGATCTTTTATCCACTTTTTTGATATATGATAAATTTCTGGAAGCATAATATTCTTCATTCTTTAACACAATTTTTTCAATCAACTTATTTTTAAAGTAGTCCGTCCATTTTCAATCGACTTCTTACTACAACAATAGCATGCATTCAGATTTAAATATCCGTTATCCATCATTATTTCCTTATTCAGTAAAACTTCCTAATTACACTCCCGATTATAACGATTTACCTTCTATAACGCTCTTTTCCTTGTTCCCGGTCCCAGTTAATGGATTTTCTACGAATACTTATTCGTTATAACGATCCGATTTCCCACTTATATTACTCTAAATGATTTTTTTTAAATAATATTTTTACATTTATAAATTTTTTCGTGTAAATATCATGAAGTGTTGATTTGTTGATTTGAAGTGTTGAATATAATATCGGAAGGAAACAGCAAAGCGGTAGTAAATAACTGATTTATTGATTGATTAATTTTTTTTTATTCGTATTTTTTCTTAGTTTAATTTATTTGTCTTTACATATCATTGTGCTGTGCTCATAGATGAATGATGAAAGTTGGTAAGCCCTTATATCCGAAAAAAGGTTCGTTAAAATGGAAGGTCCTGATGATTTCGATGACGACCTTGTTACCAACGAAGGTTTTTAACATCGATGCCATAATTGATGATAAAAAATTATGGAAAGAGTCAGAAAAGGAAGAGAATGAAACAGAATCAGTAATAAAAGCAAATATTTTGAACGCCTTACAGACAATTCGTACATTTTTTTAGTACTCTTCTAAAGTGCAAGACGAAACTTTTGAATAAATAAATAAATTAGAAAATACTATTTTTAAAAATATATTATGTGAAGTTAAGCAAATAAATCGATGATTAACTATAACCAGAAATATCAAAAATGTAGATTTAAAATTTTTTTTATTTGTAATTTAAATTAAATTAAAAACACGTTTTATTATTTTATAATAGCGTTTTTCCGGTTATAGCGCTCTTTTTCTCTGGGGCCGAGGGGAGCGTTATAACCAAGTTTTACTGGATTTTTCATATCCGATGTGATTCTAAATTATTTTATAAAATCAGAAATAATAGCCCTGATCAATCCCACAATGAATTTATTAATTAAAACTTATATACATTGCCAATATATTATTTTTTTAGTAACTTTTCGGCCCTGTTTAATACATTTTTTGGAAATTTTCAAACTATCCTATTGTGTCACATACGTCCTATATTAAAATATTAAATATTATTAACCTACTATTAAAAGTAGTATTTATTATTAATCTTCGAAGTGCCTAATTTTCCCACATTCAATTTTGGAACATTGGTTTATATATCTTTTGGCGGTGACGGTGCATTTCTAAAAAAATATTTAAAGCAATAATTTTATGGCAAAAATTTAATAATTCTACTAATTTTAAAAACAATAAATTTAATTTTTAATTTTAAATCACATTTTGGGCAAAATTTATTATAATCACAATAGCCAAAACAAGTAAACATATTTTTATTTTACCTTTATTTTTCATTTCTTAATAAATCCTTTACAAAGAAATACTACATATTGAGGGTCATACTTCACTAACCATTATTTTCAGTGAAAGCGAATGAATGAATGCTATAGCGCACTTGGGACTATATTATTTCATCAATTTATTCAGTAATTCCGCATATGTATTTTTGATATTTTCATAATCTGTCTTGAAATTTACTTATTGCGCATTATTTAAATTTTTACAATAATTTGCATTTTTATAGTCAATAGCATAGATTCAAATTGATAGTTGATTGTATGTTGACTTGAGGTTTTCATAGAGTGCGCGCGCTGTTTTTTGTGACTTATATTCTATATCTCAAAGATAAAGTTCAGAAAAAAGATAATTTAAACGAGAAGAAGAAATATAATTTAAACCCGATTTCGAGAAAAATGACGTAAACCTCTTTGCCAAAACACTACAAAATTTATCATATGGTATCAACAATTTTTTTTTTTTTTTTTATTTATTTATTGAAATTTACAACTGTATTACATAATACAACAAGTAAATGTGAATTTGAAGTACAATACATGAGAATTACTTGTGAAGGAACCACCCATTGGTAGCACTTCAATATCTATTTTAAGTTAGAAGGTCTCGTGGCCATCTTCTTTTCAGACGCCTCAGGGATGAAAGGCTACGAACAAGAGGGTTGGTATGGGCAAGAAGTTTGGAATTAAAGGAGGTATATCTATTGCGGGCTAAATCTGCATCAAATGGGATATTGAGATCTTTGCGGATAATTTTATTTGTGACAAAATAAGGAGCATTAAGAATTTTTCGAAGGATTTTGGATTGCAAGGATTGGATGCGGGAGGAATTTGATGGTTTAGTGCAGGAGTCGGCAACCTGCGGCTCCGGAGCCGCATGCGGCTCTTTCAGAAAATTTTGTGACTCTCTGAATATTAAATATTTTAGTAAAAAAACATTCCAAATTTTAGATAAGATTTGTTTATGGCATTTGATCCCTCTACACATAATATTCAAAGTGCCGCAGAATAAGATAAAATAGGCACTTCTATGTTTTTCCATGTTTTTATTTTTTTCAATATAGATTTGGCTCTCCGTCACCTAAAGGTTGCCGACCCCTGGTTTAGTGGTACCCCAAAGCTCTACCCCGTATGTCCAAATAGGCCTGATAATGGTGATGGAAATGAACTTTTTGTAGAAAATCGGTCATTTGGAGCATTTGTCAAGTAAGTGTTGTAGTAATCTGAATGATGTTAGTTATTTCGGAAGGATGAAACGCTTTAGGAGGAAGGGACATCTGAACTGGAATAGTTAGTTCTGCCTCAACATGCTCTAGATGGGCTGAGTTAAGGATATCAGGATGAGAATTAAAAGTTTTGAAAAGGTGTTCACCGAATATTTGGGATTTTTCCTCATCTGATCTAGACCAGGTCTGAGATTCAGTGAGAAGCGGATGATTAAAGGTTTTGAATTTTAAGAGCTTTGCTGTAGTTATCCATAATGATTTATCGTTAGTAGTTAGGTTATCTGTAATTTTCTGGAAATTTTGAATTTTGTATTTTCTGATTTCTACTTCTAATTTGTTGGTCAGTTTTGTATAATGAATTTTGTCTGATGGATATCTTGTTCTATGCTACCTCGCTCTTGCTCGGCGTTTTTCAGTTAATAAAATGCGAATATGATGTGGCAAGTTGGTTTCATGGATATTTCTAATTTTGTGGTGTGACGTGTTGCTGTAGATAGTGGTACCTATTGCTCTTGTGAATTCCTCAATAGCAGAATATATCTGTTGTTTAGTTTTTAACGAAATTTTAAGTTCCAGTTTGTTTTCTAGATCGTACCGAAAATTGTTCCAGTTTACTTGTCCTTTAATCAGGGAAGGAGGGGAGGGTTTCGGAACAGGATTTGAATGCAAGAAAAGCAGAACCGGACTATGATCTGAGGATAGGTCATCTATGGATTTTATTGTAGATTGGAAGGAGGGTATCTGGGAAGTAATGAATATATCAAGGATATCAGGATGTTTTTTAAGGGATGTAGGCCAATAAGTAGGGTTCATGGGAGAGAGGATGGAATAACTATTGGATGTTGTGACACTAGAAAGAATTCTGCCACGAGTATTGGAAGTTCGACATCCCCATCGTATAAAATTTACATATAAAAGTACCTAGTTATTATTTAATATTATTTTAAACAATCAAACCTCCAATTCTTAAAAATTATACTTTCCTTTTCATATATGTATTGTCCAGTTCATCACCATGAATAGTTCGTCCCCACATACTTCTTTATATCCTGTTTTTATATTTATTATAAACTCAACTATTTTTTTATTTTTCCGTTAAAAAATAATAATAATAAACGTCGTTTTCCTGTAATTTATATTTATTATATATTTTACCGTTAAATACCTATTATGATATGACATTATGACATTGATATTTGAATGCATGAAATTTTTGTAGTAAAATATAGCTGGAACATGGTCGGACTGTCTGGAATGTCGAAAATAAGTTGATTGAAGGAAGAATGTAGGTATTGATGTTTGGAGCTTCCAGAAACTTATCGTATGTCAAATTTATACAAAGCCTTCGATAAGAAAAAGTTTTTATACCATTTCCTAATTCTTTATTAAGATGAAATTTTGGTTTTGGATTTGAAAATTCAAATATAATCTCAAAATTTCAATTTAATAAATAATTTAGGAATCGGAATGTTTAGGATAATAGATTATTTATCATTTTAAAAATAAAATATATTTATAAAACTTATTTTACATAGCTGAACGTTAGACTACTAAAATTTCCAAGGTCACACTATAGGTGGTGTTGGATGCATTGCCACTTTGTAAATATTTTTAATCTCTGAAAAATCAATCGTTTGAATTAGGAACTGAAGTGGCAAGGAAGTAGGTTAAGATGAAAGGGGCATGTAGCTCGATGTGATGCATCAGTGCGCCTATACAGAACTATCAAGGTACAGACATTGACAGGATAAAACGTAAAATATACGAACAGAGATGAATAAATTGAATAAAAGATAATAACCTCCAACGGCATCCAGCGAATTGTGAAAGTATAGCAAATGCAAGTTATGAAAATCAAAACCACTGTAGGAGTAGGGCTTTTCCACTTGCCAGTTTTAAACAGAATGATTAATTTTTGTAATTGTAGATGGTAATTTTTTAAATGGCATCCTCAGACCAAAAAATAAAATTGAAAAAAATATATAAAATAATGAAATTATCTTTATATAGGATGTCTAATTTATGAAAATTATCTAAACAACCATTCAACTTCTTCATGCCTTATTATCTTATCTTCTTTCTACAACGTTTTGGACTCAATATTGTCCATATTTAGGCAATTTTCTTATTCAATTTTTATGTGTTTTTTTTTTGCTCCCTATTTTTTCAATGTATAAAACTCAAATAGTTTTATTTGTCCTTATTCTTAATTTATAAAATCATTTATAGGGTCATATTCTAATTCAAACATACATCCATTATCACAGCCAACCATCTACTACAGATAAAGTATGCATGTTTGAATTAAAATATGGCCCTATAAATGAATTTATAAATTACGAATAAGGACAAATTAAACTATGTCGGTTTTATGCAATGAAAAAAAAGTGGGCCATAAAAAAATAATTTAAATTAAGGAAGAAGTTGGTCGGTGGGTGTGGTCAAAGACAAAGACACTAATAAGTACGACTTATTTATATTTAGCGCCAACGTTTCGACCTAAGTTTTAGACCATCATCAGAACTAAAAAGAAAAAATCCAAATTAACAACATTCAAAACGACAGACGCAGTACCAGTAACAGTAAAAAAATGATAAAAAACAGAAATGGCAATCAAGATGTCAATATAATTTTAAAAAATGAAAAATAAAAAAGTACAGTGAAAAGAATGAAGGAAAGGTTTAACCTATGATGGCCTAAACTTTAGGCGGAAACGTTGGCACAAAATATAAATAAGTCATACTTTTTAGTGTCTTTGTATCTGACCGCACACCCCGACCAACTTCTTCCTTAATTTAAATCTACGATCAACCAAACTTACTCCAAAAATAATTTAAGATTGGATAAGAAAGATGGACAAAATTGAGTCCGAAACGTTCTAGAAAGAGAATAAAATAAAGCATGAAGAATTTGGATGGTTGTTTAAATAATATCCAGAAATCAGATATTCAATATAATTTATAGATATAACCATCGAAAATAAAATAAGAAAATAGTACATTAATTTTTTCCCTTAAAGTGTGCAAACAAATCAAAAATTTGACAAAAAAATCAACCTGTAAATACCTAACCAGTTAACGTTTCGCTGATTTATGTATCATGAGAAGATATATCCTGAATATCTCTTAAATAGCCTTGAAGTGGCGTATTTTCTCAATTTGATGAGTCGTTTTTACTTCCTTGTACGCAGTAAAGGAACTATTGTAATCGCGAAAATTTTCCGTTTTCAGTTTTCAACGGAAATATCCATTTTGACCATCCCTGAATCCATTTTGACTAGTTTCGTCGTGACGTCTGTACGTACGTTCGTACGTATTTCCTATAACTCAAAAACGGTTAGCCATAGAAAGTTAAAATTTCGTATTTAGGATTGCTGTAAAATATAGTTGAGAATCGCCCTTTTTGGTCACTTCTTGATCACCGGAAGTGGTACTTTACATCAAGGTCATAATTGATTTCCATCAAAAATTATATTAAAATATTACGAAAAACTTCTCAAATTTGGTATTTAAGCAATACCATAGCAATACCATTTTGGCATATTAATATAAACAACATTTAATTGATACATTTAATAGATTTTGGCTCGAATTGAAGATCCGAAAGGGATATTTGAAGGTCATAAGAAACTTACATCAAAAGGTATATTCAAATTTATTTACGTGGATCATATGTTTCGGTGATAAAGGTTATAAACGCAATTTTTTTTCCACTTTAATTAAATCATTTTATTACTTGTTTCAAGTGTTAAAATTGATTGTAAAATACTGGTTTTTCACCCCATTTGTGAGATGAACAAGTCTGCAGCAGGAGAATAAGATATAAGTTAAGTGGGCTTTTCCGCTTAAAATGTCAAAACTGTCAATTTCCAATGCTTTATCTAGTGATATTGACAGTTTAAATGTTGTCACGGAACACGGAGAAATCTCTTGGAAATTTCAGTTATCATGAGACCTCCAGAAACAAGTGTATGTGTGCGTGTGTGTGTGTGTGTGTGTGTGTGTGTGTGTGTGTGTGTGTGTGTGTGTGTGTCAATAGATGGATATCGCGACGCCGAGTATCGTTTTTGAGATACTGCAGTCTTCGAAAACTAGTAACCAAATTCAGGCTTACTTTTTGAGCCAGCAATTTATAGATTAATAGCCGTACAAGGAAGTCATGAGTTGTGCACATCAGATATTTTAGATTGTTAATGTGACATGTGTTGTCTCAGGCCGGCATTTATGTCATCTTATATTTTCCTGTCCTGATGATTTCTGAATTAGCGAATTCTTGACTGGTTTGATATTTACAAGTATTTGAGAGACTCTAGGCTTTCTTTTGAATCTTCCCATAATATTCTGACAATATCATTTTCATTTATTAGAAAACAAAAAAGTAATGTTTTACGTTGAAGCCCTCTTTACTAAATATAGAACGAAGAGAAGAATCAGATACAGTGAACTATAAATTACAGTTTCTTCCCCTGTCGTATCAGGCTGGCAGGGGACTGGAAGAGTGTGATGAATGGGAGTCATTTCCTTGTAGTCATTAAGTTCTTTCGTTAGGAGCTGTTGGAGAATTCTTGAGAGAGGGGGGAGGGAGGTTTAGAGGTGGCAAAGCCATCTGTAGACGCTATTCTGTTCGCTGTTACATATGTAGTAGTCCTTATGCTCCGGCCATGCATACAGATCCATATCTGTCCCTACATCTCCTTACCATATCACTATAAATATCTAAGTGATTTATTTAGTCCCTCTGTCGCGAATACGGAATAGCTCTTTCAAAATTCGGAAAGATTAGAAAATATTCAGAATTTGAAATAGTTTTTATAAAAAGATGAAATAACCATTAAAGTTAAAATTACTTAGTCGTAAAGTCTGATCGTTTTCTCCTTCAATTCCTAAAAGTATTAGTAACTATGGATTAAATATCTATTTATATATTTCTATTTAGAAGGCTCTAAGCGATTTTAGTGAAATTCGCGAAACAAAGCTGTTCAATCTTATTTAACATTTAAAGAAATCCAGAAATACCATTCACGAAGGTAATGTGGTAAAGAAGTTTTGAGTTTCCATTCCAAGAAGCATCAACAGACATGTTGTCGACGTTGGTTCCACAAGATCGATTTGTTAACGCAACATTAAAAAACCAAAAGAATAAAAAACCATAAGTATTTGAATTCTTATATTTTAATTTACTATATATTGACTACTTATACAGTTGATTTATACTTACATTTATATCACTTTAGGTATTATTAATTGATCATATTTGACTAGTTTTTATGAAATAAAAGTAAAAATAACCCTATTAAAATACATATATTATTATTTGAAACAGTTGTATTGTTATTCTGAACATTAATTTGAAACAGTTTTACATTTAAAAAAATTTAATGCGCACACAGAAGTTCACTTCAGCGAAATAGTTGCTAAAGCATACCAATCATATGCCTATCTGAAAATACTTAGTTTCATGTCCAAACAACTTATCATTTTTGAGCCAGGCTGTTCACATGCACATTCCATATATACACAACGTTAAAATCTCGGATTCGAAATTCTTCACGATCACTATAGCTGCCCCTTACTATATATTTCATATATAGATTAGTGAAAGTAAAAATGATATGAATTATAGTTCTAATGATAATGATGATTATAAAAAAAAAAATTTACGGCAAAAACTGTCCAAACGACAATGGGAAAGGAATATTTAATTTCTGCCTAGCAAATGACTTACTGACCAAGAACAAACTAGGCAAAACAAGAGGACTAGGCGAAATCAGTCCATAAATGATGGGGTACATGGATAGGAAATGCCAAGAGATGTTTCTCCATCTCCTGAATCTGCCTTGGAAGGATAAGGCGATACAGAAGATAAGGAAGGAGACAATCGGATGAGTAGCAGCTATCAGAAAGTACTGCTACGATCTCAGTGTTCTCGGTAAAGTCTACTGTAGAGTACTCGAGTCAAGAATTTGGGAAAGAACAGTCTGCGAAGCACGCAGGACCTCATCTTCACATAAGACAAATAAGGGAGAAGAGTGTTGAGGCGTATAAAGAGCTCTTGGCTTCGTGGACAAAGATGGAATAAGGCTTTCGACAGAGGGAGGAAGGAAGACATAGAGCAAGCACTTTCTGAGAATGGCATCGACTGTGGGACGATGTTGTAATTAGTCTCTATAATAAGAACTGGAATGTGACCAATACCAGAAACAACTTATCTCAAGAATTTGAGATAACATTTGATACCCGCCAAGGTTGTAGTGTAAGTCATCAACATTTCATATTAGTCTAGGACCTGATACTAAGTAATGCTTAATCACGAATGAGGCAGTTCCAACTATAAGACAGAAACCTTCATCCCATAAAATTCTTCTAGCTATCATTCACTGATGGCCTCGTTTTTCTTCCTAACAATGAAAGAGACCTCCAATATAACGTATATGTCCTCCATGAAGAACTAAACACAATAAAAAGAAAATTAATATTCTCCAGACTCGGACTATTGGAGCAGCTGGGAGAGTATTCTGTACGTTCCGGAGGTGTTTAAGTAGAAGGAAGGTGACGAAGAAAACTAAAATGCCCGTCTACAATTCGACGTTTCTCTCAATCCTCTTGTATTCTTTCGAATCGTGGATCCTCAACTCATAACACACGAGTCGGATCCATTCTAAAGAAATGCGTAAAGTTGAAGAGAAGACTCGACAAGGTAGAATCCGTAAAGTCATCTTACGGGCTATCCACAAAATTAAAACCGCTGAGATCATTCTAGAGTAGCATATGCTTAGGTTGTTCCGACACTTCCTCAGGATGGAACATGAGAGAAACACCAGGAAGACCAACAAGAGCAGTGTGGTAGGAAAGGGACTGAGAGAAAGACCCGGCATATCCTGGAAAGACGTTGTCTCAAAGACTATCGGGAAGCGAGGAATGGAATAGAAGAGATCAGGCGTAGAACCTCAACAGGCAGTAGCCTTACACTGCATTTGAAGAGAAGAATATGATGACTATATGCAAAATAAATGAATCCGGATTTAATTTGTGATTTCAAATATCATCTCTTGACAAAAACAACTCATTATATCTATTAGATGGCCCAACTACTGTTCGGAAATGGAACTACACTTCCAAGCAACAAAGCATTAAGCAGCTCTATAAGATAAAAGACATGCTGCTAGTAAGTTGAAAACATCGAAACATCAAACAAGGCTGTCTCGTTTTTTTAAAATCCTTAACCATTACAATTTTTCCTCCAAACAGAAAACTGGATGGTGGGTTCGTTGGAAATCCAACTTGTAATCGCTAAGATGATAGCTTCTGGTAGGTGGGCTGCGTTTGAATGGGTTCCGGCACAATATGGACTGAGAGATAATCAGATTGCATCCCTTCTTGCCAAACGAAGGGTATTTAAATATCAACTATGCATTAAATTCGAAATTTGTCAGGAGCTACAAAACTTAATTTATAAGAAATTACTTCTGATCCAAGGCAATAAAAAGCAGCAAAAATAAACTAATTTATGTTTACTAGTGTAGTGACCACCACTTAATAATTTTTGTGTACCCGAATTCGTAGCTTTGGAAGCGTTTTTGAATTTCTAAAATTATTTATTTCTTATTTCTTATCAAGTAACTAATTGCAAGCTGGTATTGGTAATTTTACCGATGCTTGCAGTTTTTTAGAGGCTTTAGAGTTTTCACTATATCATTTGTAACTATGATAGCGGAGGTATCTTATTTTCGTTCCATCAGTTTATGATTGCGAGCACGATTCATCTTAATATCGTCCAGGCAATTGAACCCAATACACCTTAGCAGTTGAACGCGATCATTAAATTGATGTGAGATTTTATTTTTAAAATTAAATGCATTTTTATATTATTTTTTGGTATAGATTATCATACCGTTGTCACAATGTTTTACCAGTTTATTTTGTATTATTTCGCTTTTTTTAGAAACTGCTAATATTATTATTATTATTTTTTTATTTTTTTTTTTTTTTTCCGGCTTAAGACTTCCATTGAAGTCCTATACTGCCCCCTGCTAATATTATATGTATTTATATATTTATTATATATACTATATATATATATATATATATATATATATATATATATAATATATATATATATATATATATATATTATAATATTAAATATTATATATTTATTATATTTTTATATTGATAAATCAAATATATATATATATATATATATATATATATATATATATATATATATATATATATATATATATATATATATATATATATATATATATATTTATATATTTATTATGTATAAATTATGTATTATAAATTAATTATGTATTATATATTATATGTATACATGTGTATATAATTCAACATTCTGATCTTGATAAAATAGATACACAATAGATGTTCAAAACAAGAGGAAAATAACTGTCTGCATGAGATTATGAGAAAATATCCACACCTTTAAAATAATTTTAAATAAAATAAAATATGCAGGCATTGAAAACTAAAACCAAATAAACTACTCTTATCACCTTTTCTCAAACCTTAAAGCAGAATTTAAATTCTCTCGATTTAGATTGTTTTCCCGATTCCCTTCTAAACGATTAGATTTTATCGTGAAATATTAATTTTTGAAAAATTAGCTTTGAATAAAACAAATGGTAATTCGCACAAGAAAAGTCTGTATGACGTAGATAACTACATATATTTATCTAAAATGAATTCTCCTCTTTCAAGCTTTAGGCTAAACCCATAACATCAGCTAGTTAACTATGAATTAGTAATTAGAACAAAACTAAGTAAGGAAGGGCCAATTATCCAAGGCAATCTACTTGCGGGATCGACCAGACAATGTCGAATCAAGGCAGATGTGAAGAAGAAGGAAGGTGTGCTGCTGGCTAATATCGTTGGCCATGCCCGACATGCTATTGTATACCTAAAAATACTAGATCATTTGCTGACTATCGGCAGACTGTTGAAAGGTTTAAAATAATATTAATAAGTCTCCCCCCAAAAAATCTATACAATCAAAACTCTCTTAAGGTATTAGGTCATTTTTTTTCATTTCAAAGAGATTACGTCATCTTCCAATATTTTTAAGTACACTGGTACATTTTTAAGCTATTGTTTATCCTTGTAAAACATGGTGTTATGAAGCATTTAACACTAGCCAATCGTTTTTAGTTTTATATTGATAAATCAAATGTTTGTATATCGACTCCCAAAATATGAATAAACCTATTGTAGCATTCTCAAATCGACATTTCACTGGAAATGGGTTCGGAGAATTGTTATTGAATTTGAAATAAACCAGAAAAGACAGTAATTCTGGGGATATGTTAATTGAAGAGGGGCTGGAAATCGATGCTGAATGTGGGAGGTCGGCAACTTGTTCATGATTTCAACAGCAGCATAAATTTCCCGAGGGACACATTACGGTTTTCCGGTCCAAATCAACCGCTTTCCACCGAAAATGAAATGTGAACTACTTCGATCAGCGGTAAAATGGTGTATATTTAAAGGCTTTCAACTTTTTTAATTTAAAGCCGGCAGAAAGATTTATGTGCCTGAAAAGAAATATAAACAATATTGGGTAGTATTTTATGAAGTAATTTCCTTCCTTTAATTTTCTCTTCTATTTAGAAACTTTTATCACAAAATTTATTACACATATTTTTCGGCATTTCGGGTAATTTCCCCATCTACCGGACGGCACTCTAAAATTACAGAACAACATTGTAAAATTCATATTATAAATAAAAAAAACTGTGCATAAATAATTATTTACATATTAATTTTTTATACAAGTAAAATTTATAGATATTAAAAAATGAAAAAAAAATAGTGGAAAAATGAAAATTATAATATTAAGGAATAGTGCATAAGGCAGATAAACTAATTGATAAACTGATAATTGATAATAAGCTAATTGTTAAACATGTTTAAAAAATAATAATATGTGAATCATTATTCATGTATAGTATTTTGTTATTTAATAATGTTTTGTTATTTATAATATGAATTTTACAGTGTAGTTCTGTAATTTTAGAGTGTTGTCCTAAAGATGGGGGAAATTCTTCGAAACGTCGAAAAAGATGTGAAAAGAGTTTTTAAATAACACAGAAAATACTACCCAGAATCATATTAAAAATTCTTCCAAAAAATAAATAAAAATATTAGTAATCTAAATGGATTACAAGAAAATATCGTCACAAACAATTTTAATAAATTCTGAAAATTGAAGGCAAAACTCATTTTAACGGCTTTATTTAATTAAAAAAATAATCGATTTACCCAAAATCCTAAATATCTATTTTTTGATAAGTAAAAGAATTATGAGAAAACAGTTGGTTTGAACCTAAAATAAATTTTAAAATTAAATCGTAAATGGACATATTTTTAGAAATCTTAATTTATCTATTCACTCCGTGGACAATCCATAACAACCGTCCATAGATGATAAAAATAAAGCATGATGGGGGTGATAGAAATAAGATCTACAACACTCTTGGCCAAAATCTAAGTTGATCTCACACTAATTTCTTTCGGAGATGAGAAATAGATATATTTTAAAATATTTGATCTTATTATTATTAAAGATATGTATAGAAATTATAGACGGTTTCAACAAAACTTACAACGTTAAAATAATTATATTATTTTATTCATATATTTAAAGTAATAAAAAATAAAATGGAGAAAGAGAGCGGACGATTTTTTTTGTTTATGATCAACATTTAAAGCGACATGACTCGGAACGCAAGCAAGAACAACTTTATTCTATAACATTAAGTAAACAAAAAGAATTATCCAAACATTCTTCATAAACATGGTTCGTAAACAAGCAATGCAAATAATAAATAAACGAAAGGATCATTTTAAAATAGAATAATAAATAAACACACTATTTAGTAGGTGAAACAACTACCACGGACAAAGCCGCTGATGAAAATGAAACTTGAAATTCTGACAATGTCTGAGTTCCGATTGACGTTACGAGAAGTGTCAAGAAAGAAGGAAATTTATTCGATTAAAGGATGATGAGCTAGTTACCAAGCTTCAAGAATGATGGACTTAATGGAGTTTTTCACAAACTTCCTCTTTCAGACTTTCGAAGGCTCGAATATACCTTGCGTTATTATTGATGTATAATATCTGCGCGACAACTGTAAAATATCAAATGTTAAAAAAATGCATTGTTCATCTTCATTATTATTATAAGTTCTAGACAGACGATACGCGATACAAAGTGTCATTCGCTCAGAAATATTCCTTTCTGAGCCAATAACACTTAGTTAATTTGTTATAACTTCCTGTTTTGATTTTATAAAAAAATAAAATAAAAATCTTTTGAGCTTCGCAACTAATTAATCAGTAAAGTTGCTTTATAAAAAATCGAGTGGTAATGTAAATTATAGTTTACTACATTTATCATCTCTATGATTAATTGGAAGTGGCAGAACTGATTGATTTTATATTCATTATTTACTACAATGAGAATAATATAGGTATTATTAATTATGATATTATATATATATATATATATATATATATATATATATATATATATATATATATATTACATTTATCATCTCTATGATTAATTGGAAGTGGCAGAACTGATTGATTTTATATTCATTATTTACTACAATGAGATTAATATAGGTATTATTAATTATGATATATATATATATATATATATATATATATATATATATATATATATATATATATATATATATATATATATATATATAAATGATATAATATTTTAAGTCCTTGATCAATTTGGGAAAAGTGCTGTTGTAAAATTGGCGGCAGGCAGAATGACACTACAACACCATCAAAGTAGTCTTGTCACGTGGATAGAGTGCGGATTAATTAAAGGGGCAAAAATGATATGCAAATCAAGGCTTTAATATAAATCTTAATGTATTTGAGCTTCGCAAACGCTCACAAACACAATTTTAAAAATAACACCTCATCGTGTTATTTTCAAGCATCTGGTAGCTGAGGAATTTAACCCAAGCATACCGACAGCTTTCAGAAATTCGTATAAATTCACATTGAATAATTAAAAACAAAAACTTTTAAAATTACTAAATAATATCTGAAAATGATGGGGTTGTATGTTAATTTTGGTTCTAGGATTTAATTATTTGCCATACAAGAATCAAGGATACAATTGTTGTGAAGCTACAGTGTACCGTGAATTTAGTTACAAAGTCATATAAAATCGTTTTAGTAGAAATAATAAAAGAATAATACAAAAAAAGGTTTGTTAAAGAATAATTAAATGACATTTTATATTATTTTAATTCGACAGTAAGTATTACTTTTTAACTTTATTTTGACAGAGAATTGAAAAAAACGGTGACGCCGCTGTTTGAAATCAAACAATGACCATTATCAGTATTGACAACTATTGTTCAATCCTGTATTAAGTTTTGAAAAAAAAATCTGAACCAAACTGGTATCACAACAGTAATAAATTAGGAACGTAGGATCAATTGCTCTAATACCTAAACTGAAAAATTGGCAATTCTCGGCCAAAAACCATGGGATAGGAGTGCCTTTTAATCGGGGAGGACAAAGGATGTTATTCCTTTTGACTATAATAACAACCGCTATCATTCCAGAGCCAACAGGCTCAGCTCACACAAGCTTTTTTTTTTAGGTGACCGGCATTTGCAGGGTCGTGAAAGGGAATACTAAATGGAGTCGCAAAAACTGTCCCAGCTTCTCCCCTTTCTCCCCTCCTCCCCCTCACCAGCTACCCCACCCCCCTCGCCCTCTCCAGCAAGGGTTTACATTGTCCTATCGTCCTTCGCGATAGCTCCAGTTCCGATGACGGGCAAGTTATGAGGCATGTGATGCTCAATGACTTATAATGCTGAAGAACTATTTTTGGCCGCCAAAATAAATATATTTCTACGCCCAATACATAATAAATAATATTTCAATATATTTAAGTATATACAAACATCATGGGTTTCCTGCCATGAGGGAGTATCCACAAAAACACAACTTTTCAGAAAAGGCAATTGAAGTTATGTCAATTTTTAAATTGTGCTCGCATAAACACTAGTATATTTGATAAGACAATAAGCACTTTAATAGATTTAGAAGTAAGGTATTTCTTGATGTAATATTTTGCATCTGATTCCTATCTATTTTTTTATTTTATTTACTCGCTATGGTTCAAATGCCTGTTTGGAATTAACTAATGTCGGCTGAACACATAGGGGCATATAAAAAAATTGCAAAAATTAATGTTTTTGATATTCAATCTTTGATGTTCTGTTTTTTTTTGTTTCTGTTGGTATTTCTCATGAGTGTCAACTCTAATTCATCTCATGATCATATTCGTCTTTCTCTTCAGAATTTACTCCACTTACACAAAGATCCTGCGAGTCCTTGTACATCTTTGAAGTTATCGGAATTTTGTTTTTATATATAGGCTGGCTTTGGGACAGATTCATTTACCGAAGGACTTTCAAACTTGATTTGGTAGCGAGACATGGCGATCATAGCATTTTCTTATGAATCTCTCGAGACATTCAGTTCTCTATATTCATCCCAAAATTCTTTTTTGAAAAACAAAGTGTTTGTTTCACTTTTTATAATATAACTTTAAGCCACTAACGTTTGTGCGTTTCAAGGTACCTACCATTAGGCATGTAATTACTACTACGTACTAAGATATATGCCCTCAGTATATGTAAGTAAATTTCATTAAAGTTATACCTCCCAAAATTAGCATTCTAAATCTAAGTAAATATTATAGCTAAATGCATACCAAGTTTACGCAATGTACTCCTTAAGAAAATAGATCAATATGCCCTTATGGCAGAAGGCCTTCGATTCACAGACTCTAGACCTGCCTTGGACTGTTTTATTTATAAGTTATCTATTCTTACAAAATATACTATTTCAAACATATTATTTATTTATTTGTGTACAACCTTCCTTGCCTCTGGGCAATAGGGGATTCGGGAGCAGTAGCAATGCCTGTCATCACTACCAATATGTACTCTTGACTCTAAATTAAGTTGCATTCCATCGCTTCTTTCATTGGAGGCGGTTATGGTCATGGTTATCTCATCATGATGATTTGGCTCCACTATACCTTTCCACCTATACACGAAGACGGATAATTTGTCTTACTGCCTGAGAGAAATCATTTTCTGTGATGATGTAGAGGTCGGTTTTCCTCCGTAGTTTAGTGGTGATTATGATGTGCTCAGCAGTTTTCAGAACACCACAATAGGGGCATAGGGAGTTAATGTCCTTCCTGAAGTCATGGAGCTTGACGCGGAATCTCCCATCACCGGAGAGAATTTGCGACATCCAGTAATCATGGAGGACCATTTGGCCTTCAATCGTAAATGGATGTTGGTGAAGGATTTTCTCAAGGTAGCCCTTTCTGAGTGTTACCCACCGTCAATTTCACTACTCAATGGTGTTCTCCTTTATTATTGCTTTATATTCGCTTGTATCTTCCGCAATCTTCCTTTGGAGATTCTCCGGAAGACCTGCTGAGCCATCTTTCTTAAAATCAAATTTCGTCTTCTCTTCTCGCAGGAGGAGGTTTTCTCATGAGCAGCAGCTATACATGTTTTGATTACTAGCAGTAGAGCCATTTTCTGGATTTCCGCCAACCTTTTCTTCTGTCGGTGCTAGAGGTTTCGATCCCGACTGGGAACGCGTACCTAAGGATTACTAGTACTAATACATTGTAAATAGTCATAGTTGATATGGGCCTTAGGGCCCAGAAACGACTTAGTCCATTCAGGGGTGGGCCACTATTTCTCAAGAAATCCAAGTGAGGAGTAATATTGAACCTTCTACCGAACCTTACAAGGTATATCTAATTCCTTGTATATTTATGATTATTATTATCGTTAAACTAGGGCGAGCCCTAGCTTTCAGCATGATGGCGACAGCCATTCTCATCCTTTTCTTATCGCACCATTCACCTACAAGCGCATCTATCTGCTTCTTCTTTCAAGCCGGCATTATTCCTGGACACTACCACTGCGACCCGGTCGTTGACATAGGCCGTGACAGGAAATAGCTCCTCTTTGAAAATGCTATACATATGAGAGTTGTATTTTATTTTATAAAAGGAACACTGCAAGTTAATTCTAATTAATACAATGAAAAAATAAATAAAATGAAAAAACGAAAATTCTATTAGACGTTTGCAAGGGGCATTTGAAAATTTTAAATGTTATAGATGATACCTTGAAGTATCAATGCTGGAACACAGACAAGCAGGTAAACAGCACCTTTTTACATGACTGGCAACACACTCAATACTGATTTAACCTACCCACAGTCGGCCAATACATTTGGACTCTGCCTACGATATCATAATAACCTGACTAATCCAGAAGAATTTGACATTCATAGCAATACGAAGAGAAGACTAAAAATGTGATGGATGAGACCAAAGGTAACAAAGAATCCTGAGAAAAGGTGCTTCCCAATTTTTCCGTGTGGACAGAAACATTTCTGATTGTCACTAATATTTTATAACAGGAATAAATTAAAAATTTAAGTTAAAAGATAAAATAAAAGCATTCAATCCATTCTCCAATTCTTTTATTTCCCATTTGCCTATCAAATTCGGGATAATCCCATAGTGAAAGGGATGTGTTGGGGTTGACGATGGTTCAATAACACTGTCGATAGTCTTAACTATCGAAAATATTATCAATAGGGGTTGGGCTATGGTAAAGACTATCGATAGGGGTTGGGCTATGGTAAAGACTATCGATAGGGGTTGGGCTATGGTAAAGACTATCGATAAGGGTTGGGCTATGGTAAAGACTATCGATAGGGGTTGGGCTATGGTAAAGACTATCGATAGGGGTTGGGCTATGGTAAAGACTATCGATAGGGGTTGGGCCATGGTAAAGACTATCAATAGGGGTTGGGCTATGGTAAAGACTATCGATAGGGATTGGGCTATGGTAAAGACTATCGATAGGGGTTGGGCTATGGTAAAGACTATCGATAGGGGTTGGGCTATGGTAAAGACTATCGATAGGGGTTTGGCTATGGTAAAGACTATCGATAGGGGTTGGGATATGGTAAAGACTATCGATAGGGGTTGGGCTATGGTAAAGACTATCGATAGGGGTTGGGCTACGGTAAAGACTATAGATAGGGGTTGGGCTATGGTAAAGACTATCGATAGTGGTTGGGTTATGGTAAAGATTATCGATAGGGGTTTGGCTATGGTAAAGACTATCGATGTGGGGTTGGGCTATGGTAAAGACTATCGATAGGGGTTGGGCTATGGTAAAGACTATCGATGTAATTACTGGCATCACGTTTTTCCAAATATCTAATCTTTCAGTATCAGAAAAAAAAAACGAAAATTAAATAAAACATTTAATTAAAGAAAGAACGCTATTAAACTTGGAAATATATAAAAGGTTCGGCTAAAAGATTCGGAAATGTATAAAAGGTTTCATTAAAGCTTCATAAACAAAATAGGTACTATACTGGAATCGAACTCCGAATTACGAGAATTTCATTTGGGAGTTTGAACATGTCAATTAACCGACAATTGAATTCCTGTAAAGTTCAAAAACAAAAAAAAATTCCAGAAATTTCCTTCCTCTTTTCCAGCTGTTCTTCTTTTATTATTTCTATAATATTCACAGTTTCATCATGCCTCCGA
Organism: Rhaphigaster nebulosa; assembly: GCA_948150685.1. Classification (NCBI taxonomy): domain Eukaryota; kingdom Metazoa; phylum Arthropoda; class Insecta; order Hemiptera; family Pentatomidae; genus Rhaphigaster; species Rhaphigaster nebulosa. Next base: position 21,527,721 of record OX411309.1, read on the forward strand.
TAAGTACGAGTGTACGCTTATTAGTGATGATTTAAGCCCAAGTAAAGTTCAGAAGATAATTTTTTTTAATGGTAATTAATGGATGGTTGTGTAACTGTTCATTATATTCATGCTTAAAACAATAAAAATTAATGAATAGATTAATTAAAATTAATTTTTGTTTTAAAATTATCACCCACATAAAACCTAAACATTGAAAGCCAAAAGGAATTTGTTTAATTAGGAAATTTGTTCCCTCTTTCCCCCGAAAAGTGCAGAAGCATGGAAATGTAAGCCTTCCCTCCCCCTCTCCCCCCACTTCACTTGGTAATAGCTACCTGAAGATATTATCGAAACCATCGATAGCCAGAGCTATAGAATTATTGTCATCAATCCTAGGCTGTACTGCATGATAGATTCAAATCACAAATTTCCAGAACAACAGTTGGATTTCCGAACATCTCTCTCTGTAATTGAGCAATGTCATATTGCAGTAGACTTTGTCACCTCTGCATTGTATAGCGGAATATAATATATAGGTGGCATAATAAGGTCTTTTATAGGATTTTGACTGAGTCTGGCATCCCTTCTTTTATAGCCTCCTTGAGTAATATTCTAGGCAACCCTATAAAATAGTTCCGCTATGAACCAATTTGTCATGAGGACAAGTGACTATCTAAAAACTCTTACTACTGAAACAAAAAAAAAAAGACGCTAGTCTTTTACGACTACTTCAACTTTTTCTTGACACTCCAAACTTATAATTTACTGCAAAAAACTCATAAACATGACTGAAATCAGAATTATTTGAACATACTTTAATTATTGAGCTGTGGGGCTTCACTAAACCATCGAATTCCTTTCGTATTCGACCCTTACATTCTAAATTCTTTAATAAAATCATCAATGCTGATGACATGACAAACATATGACAAACATTTTGTTCCAGATAATATAATCTATAATGACGTCAATGTCCCATATGTTTGCCCGAAACATATACTTATTAAGGGTATCAGAATAAACCATTCAATGCAACGAGATACGTCATTTCAGTTCTAAACTACAAATTATTCCACTTAGGAAGGCAATTTGTTCGGAACTAATCGTTCTGGAATCTTTTTGGAGCACCATTGCTTTATTATTAATCTTATTATTTTATGATTTGTATAATACTAATCATTAAATTACATTTTTAATTCATAAACATCATAGTGTTACAGCATTTGTATTGTTTGCAAATATGACACCATAGCAATAAAGAGAATAATGGAATCACATATTTATTTGAATGTAGTATGGTGATAATAGAGACCTGATTTTCATTCTATACAGCTGTAACACCACAAATCGGAACTCCAGATTTTAGATTTTGAAATATAGACTATCTAAAAACCATTTTTACGAGCAAATATTCTAAAATATAATTTTCCAGATTATAGGATAGTATGATTAAGTATTTTTGGGGATACAGGACTCTTTGCATGCTACAAATAGAATACCTTTTGCTTAGTCTGCTATGTGCAAAATTAAAAATTATTATCAAATAATAACAAAGATAAGAAATATTCTTTAGTGAGCGATGGTAAATGCTGCCAATAACAGCCTTTTCTGATGGTTTTATAAAAACATTTTCCATAACAGCCCATCAAACGAAGGATCAGGGACCGCATTTTTATTGAAAATGGACGGTCACCCTGACCTGGCAATTTCCCCAGCGATAAATTCTTTTCCGACTTCACATTAGCTTGGGCCTTTTTATGGGCCTGCTTTGATCGTAAACTCTTACTAGGTCGTTAAAGTAAAACTAGTTTCTTATCATCTTTTTTTTTACGGTTTATAGCCTTTTTATCCTTTTTCCAGCAAACACAAAGAAGATTTTTTAAATTTTGATTTTGATTTACTAAATCATTTAATACATCTAAAATAATAAAAACTGAGGATTTCATAAACTTTAGCACATACAAAATATTTCTCCTTTTAAACTATAATTTATGCTAAGATGGGATGCGTTTTTGGGAAAGGGCGTACACAGGCTCAAACGCTCGTAAGAATTTTTTTTTAAATATGCGAAGCCAAGCATATCAATATTTTGTTTCCGAATTTGGTCTAGAGGTATAATTCAAAGTATTTTTTTTTACTCATAGTTGATTTATTTGTGTAAATGCCTTTATTTATAGGATGAGGCCATATAAGGACTTACTCCACATTTTGTCCGTGTTAGCTAAGTTCGGTCACCCTAAACGCACTTTCCACGTGATTTCTTAAATTACGATTTTAAAAATGTTTTTTTATGAGGTTTGTATAATTTGAAAATAAAAATCAATTCAAAATATTTTATTTAATGTGCTAAAGTACAAAACAACATTTTTAATATAAATAATAATATCTTCAATAATTCACACAGAAAAAAATAGTTATATTCCTGGTGTAATAATAATGCTATTAGTTGTTAAAAATAATAATAATTAATAAAATAAAATAATAAAAATAATGATTTGTTAAAAAAAAAAGACAATCTTTATAAAGTTACTTTCTAATCACAGATTGAAGTCATTATATTGGACTAGTAAACTAACAATAATTTTTTATTGCGGTAAATATTGAAACTAGAAATCTGACATTTGTTCTGAAAGAAATATACGTCACTGGAAGCTTCCCCAATAAAAAAAAAAGCAAAAACAAAAATGTTCGAATTGTGCCATTCTTCTTCCAAGTGAAAGAAATATACATGTATATCTGTACCACGAAGATCGGGTGTCCACTTTTTCACGGAAATAAATTTTACATTAATAGTTTATACCAATAGACTGATCATTATATAATTTTACCTTTCCAGTGGTGTAAAGCTAGAAGTCTTAATCTAGATAGTGAGTGAAAAAAGGTCGCATGTCCACATATACACATCATATTTATCATGATGTCCATTAAAGACATTTTACCGCTGCTATTTTTGTTTTTTCACTGTTTTATTTGTAGAGGAATATAGGCGGGTATCCAATAAAGACATTTTACCGCTGTCACTTGTATGTTTTGCTCGTGTGGAAGTAGATCTTAATATTAAGTAAAAATATATTTCAAGGTGATTCCACACGTAATAAATCGGCCGTTTTCGATTCCTTGCTTATAACTGAAGAGACCGAAAGTTAAATCGACAATGAATAATGCCAAATAATGTACTCGATCTCCTTTCAGATTTTAATGTGAGAACGTGTTTATAGATGCATTCCAGAGACGGAAAAATGGTCAATTTGCTTAATTTCTTAAAAAATAAATGTAATGTAAGCTCATGACAATTTTTATTGTCAGTAATTAGCAATTTCACGATTAGTAAGAATTCTAACTTTAAAATAAATAACTAGGCAAAATATATTGCAGATTATTTTTTATTTACCAAATTATGTATGCATAATTAATGATGTTTTAATAGATTTTGTAATGTCTTTTAATAGTTTTCTGATTTTTTGGTTAGCGGAAAAAATCGAAGGTCCGTTAAAACTTGATTCTAGCAGTTTTGAGGTATTTGGGTTAGTGGTCCATTAGACATTTTTCATAATGGTTTTAATATATTGAAATATATTGTTTATTTTAATATTGTATTCCGAATTTTCAAGAAAAAAGTAATATTTTCTCTTCTCCTGCACAATTCCATGAATGTGACGACCGATCTTTATATACGTGCCCATAATTATGAAAGTGGTCTAAATAATATATTTCTTGTTAGAGATATTTAATGAATCGCATTTGAATAAATTAAAAAATATTTTTATATTATGCGACATTTCAATTTATAATTTTATTAGTCTTGATTAATGGAAATTTATTATAGATATGAAATTTTGTGTGAATTTCATAGGAAAATGTTGTTTTTAAAGCTTGAATTGACTTAGACCATTTTCAAAATTAACTGAATGTCCTATAATTGACTTAAAGTAATAAAAAATTGTGATTTTTATTTGAAACAACAACTTTAACGAAATAATTCATAAATATTTATTAATCATTTTTGACAAGTAATCCATTTTTATCATAATTTCGAGTTTTTAAAATTTTTAAAATGTTCCTGAAAAAATGGAGGGATGTATGGTAGTAAACACATAAGATCTTTATGTTTTTCTTCCGTTACTGGTCTAGTGGTGTTGTATAATGGAAGTAATTGAATATTTTCGTATATTTTTGGTCTTCCTCTTTTAGGATTATATAATAGTTTAAGTTATGTTTATGTAATTTCTTTAAATTGTTGACTTAGACCACTTTCATAATTAACACTAAATGAATTCCGTATAACCTTGTAATTATAACTACTATCTAAAGGTTCGTTTTTGACGATATCGTAAAAATTACATTGAATAAATTTAGTTTAAGATGATGTCGTGTGAAGTAAGTGATAAATTCATTTTTTTTTAATTTTGACTTAGACCACTTTCATAATTATGGGCACATATGTGTGTGTGTATATATATATATTAGAAATGATTACATGAATAATTTTTTTATTTGAGCTAACTTCGTTTCCAATTAATATCGACAACTACAGATTATGGTTACTAGTTATTAGTTAGTGGGTGAGTAAATCCTTTATGGATTGTAAGTTTATCGAACCTGACTTATCTGCTTGAGGAGTAAACAGTCTTGACTTGTAGGGATGGCCTGTAACCAAAGCTCTCTGTATAATTTATGCAAGCAGGATCCTTACTATACAGTGATCAGCTCCTACACTTGATGAGCTTTGGAAAATTTATGTTTATTAGGGGTTAATTGCTTATATGTATCGCCTAGATGCCACAAGGTGTGATGATAAAGAGCATTGACATTAAGGTTTAACCTTAAATTTCCCGCAAGTTATAAAGCTCTCTAAATTAGATATAATTAAAATTTATTATTACGTTATTATTGGAATATTCCAAACAAATCCTCCAGTCTCTCAAATGGCTGTTAATAACCTACCGTTCGACGTTTCGTCAATTCAGGCTTTATCTTAGTTTGTTTTCTATAAATTTTTTAGCTAAAATAAAAATTAAAGCTGTATCACTTAAGAGTAATAGGCACTAGAGCTGTAACAATACATTCATTCTATATAATCTTATAAAAAATAAAGAAAAAAAAATTGATGCTCGCATCACGCTACTTTCAATTGCCATCTTATTTAAATTAATTTTAAACGTTTATATTTTGTTGCAATAAGTTTTCATGGAAACATTTAGTTTCCGTTAAAGATTGTAAATGTAGAAGCTATTAACTACAACAACCACTTAAGTTTATGCGTTTTTCGGTCACGCTCCATTACTTTCTAGGGCTTTATATGTTAGATGATATTTTTTCTGAAATCGTTAGATTTCCAACGGTAACGAAAATACGGCAGTTAAGACCTGTCAAGACTATTTCATTGATGATAAGGCCTAGTTGATATTGAAGAACATAAAATTGTACGTTGAAGTAACGAGCTTCATCAAAATCGTTTGAATCAGTTTCGAGAAAATGGTAAAGAAAGTGTAAAACCAAAGATATAAAGTGGCATCTCTGATTAGTCGATTTTATTGAAAAAGGTTTCTGTAACGTTCGAAGCATTTAACTACCTTAAATACGAAATTGGAGTTTCGTACAACTTTTCGTTCTTGAGTCAGATCTACCAGACACAAACACACACGTGAACAGACCATTTCCGAGACTTGGATTAGACTTGTATAAATACTTACTAATACATACCACACATACTAGTATACCATATATAAACATACAACATAGCTGAAAATCAAAATTATTCCACTTTTTAAAATCCAAAATGATATTTCTACTATTTTAATATGAAAATAGCGGGAGATCGGAAGATTACAAATTTCGAGAGGTCTCCTTGGCCGAATATAAAAGTTTGATACTCATGTTAGTGGACGCAGAATTTGATGTTTTATAACATTTATTTTATGAGTTTTTATCTTAGAATACTCTTTTCCAAACCACAGACTCGTACCCACTACTCTTCCTCAGTTTTTAACAAAATTGGAAAAATTACCGTTTTATGGCCATATCTTTCGACCACAGCTCTTAAACTAATTATTATGTTGTGGTGCTCATTTGAAACAGAATTAAATGTTCCTTAATTTATTATAGAATAACTTTTTCGATTAAATGTACCGTAAAGAAATTATAGTAGGAAAATCAAAAAAAGTCCGAAAATTTCGAGGTTTTTGGAGCACCCCTCATAAAGTACAAGCAGAAATTTGGTGAAAACTTCAATATACTCTTTTGAAATGAAAATAAAGAGATTAAAACCGTTTCAATTATTAGTTAGCCTTCAACCCCCCTAATGTTGCCTGTCCTATTAGTCAACATCGAAACTGATATACATTTGTATCAATCAGATTGGTATGAATCTGAACACAATCCAGTTTTTCAAAATTTGTCATCGACTTACATGTTTGACATATTTCGCAAATTCAGTTTCAAAGAATGATTCATCATTGACCATATTTTTTTTAGGTATAACTTTTCTCGCTTGTCTTATTTTCTTCTACTAATAAAATTTTTAAATTTTTCTAGTAGGACAACAATTATTTTATTTAAAAAAATATTGTGAATAATGATGAATCGGTTGCTTCACGAAAACTGGATTTCTTTCTTCGGTGTATGCGATCGATAATTCATAGTCGTAGTATCAATGAAGCAGGCTTTCATAACGTGAAAATAAAGGTTCTGAAAACATTTTTAGAAAAGAAATAGTACCTATTAATTTAATTAAATATTTATACAATTTATTTATAATACGAGTATAAATATATAATATTTTTATATGCATTCGTTTTTACCAATAAATTAATTATATTTTCGTGAGTATGTATAAATATTTATTGGTAAATTTATTTATTTGTAAAAATTAACAAATATATATAAAAATATTACATATTTATATTATAAATAATTGTATAAATATTAAATTAAATTAATAAATACTATTCTCTTTTTTCAATAAATTCTGTAACATAAAATAAATAAATCACTATTCAAATCTTTAACATAATATAGAAGGTCGACAATACAATTTGTGATATATCATATATACATATATAAGGTTGGCTATAAAATTTCAATATACACATACAGACATACATACATACATACATATATATATATATATATATATATATATATATATATATATATATATAAGTATATATTGAAATTTTATAGTCAACCTTCTGTATTATGTTAAACATTTGACACTTTAAATCGGGTTGTAGGTCATACACAGTTTTCAACTACTTTTTATTGTAATTTTTAAGCTCATTTATTGTAGCCAACTGGACGTTTCGAAATTGCACTAAGTGTATGGTTAAATAATAGATACAATATATCAACTTAAAACTTAAAATCCGTCCAAACCAATACACAAAAGTTCTCACACATAATCTGTTATACTCCGGTACGTCAAACAGACACTGAACGACCAACACCTTTCCCCTCTCGGGTCTGGCGTCCGCAGCTCGATCCAAATACAAATTGGCTAATTCTAATAATTCAGTTATTATCGAAATCAACTACCTAATGTTAACATATCTTTACTATAGAAAGTTATATAACCTACTCCGGTCTCCCATATCTTTTACCCCCTGAAGAAATTCATTCATTACATTAAATATATACATACGAGTATATATGTTTATTATATATTGTATTATTATAAATTTTATTATTATTATATTTACATGATTATAAATTATATGTCTTTACAAAGTATAAATATATATATAGAAAGTCCAACATGTATTTGGTATATTCCATTATAGTATACAATTTAATAAAACTTTTTAAATACAAAAATATTATTTATTTTTGGGTGAAAATGAACAAATAGAAATACAAACCCAACACTATTCTGAAAATATAATGATACAGACCGTTTCACTTATTTGGTTATGTTAAAGTCGTGTGCGTATTGTTCCATTATCTGCGCGTCGTAGTTATTATATTTTTTAATTGCCTATTTCAGTTATAAAATTGTTTAAAGAAAGGAGGAGGGATGGTCGAAAGAAGGTACCTATGAGTTAATTTTGTGTACGTATTCCTGAATGTAGAACGTATATATGTGAGAATGTACTCACAATTTGTTATATTGGTGTAATATGGATGATAATTCTTTGGCATATTCATTATATTTCTTTTACTAATCGTGCTATCAATCCTAATAAATTCATGTTATTTTTATATATTTTATTTGTTTTGTTTTTGTTAAATTTAAATGAATAATAAATAAAATTTAAAAGAAATTGTAAACGGTATTCCAAAATAGAAAGAGGATTTTATTTATAAAAAAAATAAAAAATTACATTAAAGTGTTGACAAGTCATCGGCGTTTGTGATAATTCATATTGTTGGCCATATTGATCATATTGATGTTTGAATTACATCTATTTGAACTTCGATACCATATTATGACAGTAAATAAGAATACTTTCAAAACTTTTGAAAGCGGGTCTAAGAAAAATATCTTTCTAGTAATAAAGCGGAAGTCGTGGATGGTTACTGCTCCTGGGAATAGTAATTTATTACTTCTTGTCGATAACTATTTTATGTAGAGCCATGTTTACCAGTCCTGCACTTATGTAAATGCAGGAGCCGGTTGAATTTATTCTTACAGTTATGTCCTCCGGAAGCCATTGAATACAAATTACTTAGGATGTTTATGGAACTATCCTTCTTGGCCATTTGGTCCATCCCAACTGTTGAGGTAACTCTCCCCTCTACTCCAAGCAGCTTCTACTCGCCAGGATGCAAATTGTATCATTACCTACTTCTGGATCCCTCCCTTCAGCTTATTGCTATTTGATGCACACTTTATCGATATAGGAGCTCGGATAGCAACATTCCTCTTTACTACCGTAGCCTTGATGGATGAACTCACTACTTGTGTTGTAGGATTTTATCGGAAGCTGCAATGACTTGGTCGGAATCATAACTTCTTCTAAACGTTTCATCGTTACTGAAGATATCACGCCTCTAAAGCTAGACTCATCATACCAGTAAATATCTTTGAATTTTTTTTAGCTTATAAAAAAATAAATAAAAATTTTTATTCTTCATACTTTATTAAAACTTTTCATTTTGACTCTCTTAAAAATATATTCATCTTAGGTGTCTGTAATTATTGTGTTAAGTATAACTATACGAGTTCAATTTTTTACAAATTTATGTTATTCCTTGGTTGTTAAAAAAACCATTAAAACAGTTAAAAATATCTTACAAGCATATTAGAATTGCTAAGAATCAGTATATTTACAATTAAGAATGAACTATAGTTATCTACTATAAGAAAGATGTGAGACTGGTTAAATTATAATATATAATATAATATATATTTAATTAATACAAGAAATCAATTGAGATTCAGAGTTTTTTATTTCTTGATTACCTTTCTTCTTTTTATTATTATAAAAATGATATAAATTCGTATAAAAATATTATTAAAAATAAGTGAAATTGGTATTCAATAAACATGACTTAAAACAAGTTCACATATTTTTTTAAAACAGCAACATTAATTGAATATAATACAGTACAATTGCTTACGTGCAATGCAATATATATATATATATATATATATATATATATATATATATATATATATATATATATATATATATATATATATATTAAATGTAACTGACTCTGAAACTATAATGTTACCAATAATACAATAAGATTCGTTGTGCATAGTATTTAAATTAATTTATAATTTACAGGATAGTTCTGATTCATCGTCATAGGATACTCAATAACGCAATGAATAAACATAATATATATATATATATATATATATATATATATATATATATATATATTTCGGTTGGCACTGTAGACCCTGGAGATCCTTGGCCGCGCGATGTGGTTATTCATACATGGAAGACCACACCGCGATTCTCAATTTATGTACACGGGGTAAGGGTCATCACTCCTACGCCCGACCTTTGTGAGTTGCCTTCAAGTAGACTGACGGAGCTCACATACCCGGGGAGAGTTATAAATTGCTTGAATTATTTAATTTAATTAAATAAATTCATGCCGGTAACGGGATTCGAACTCACAACCTTTGGGTTTGTGAGTAGGTGCGTTAATCCGCTCGGCCACCCGACATTCGATGTAGAACGAATCTTATTGTATTAATTGGTAACATAATAGTTTTAGAGTCAGTTGCATTTAAATTAGCAGTCGTTTTGGGTTGCCTTAAACCATTACTTATCAGCCTAGGCTGTTTTTCGTTATTTTTCAAAAGATCGGTACCTATGACTTATGGGGTTTCACAAATCACCGATTTAAATGTTCTGTAAGCTGGTAATAGTAATTGTTGATTTATCTCAAAAGTGGACTAAACTTTATTCCAATTCCTCACATCATAATCAATCTTTGAAACAATGTCTGATAGCTGCATCCTACAATAGCTATTAATTTCTCACATGTTATCTTGGTTAATCTAACTTGTAGTAGAGATAATGGTAATGAAATCTTTTTTATATACTTTACATTTACATTACACAAGTATTAGGCTCATTTACAAGTATGAGGGATTCATTTTAAACACAAGTAAATATACACAATCAACTCAATAAATATAAATTTTATTTACATTTTGTATAAAATATAATAAGCGACGCAGCAGATTTTTTTCCCTAGTTCATTTGCAATTCAAATCCTATTATATCTGAGGCTAACAGTTGAGTGCTGACCAACTGCTCAAGATTAGGTCGATTAAAAGTTGCATTGAATTTTATCTTATTCATGTTTCACCAACAATTTTTCTTTTGTCCGAAGCTATTTTTAATATTTCTTATAATTATGAAAAGATATATAGTTAGATCCATCCCGAAAAATAGACATTAACAAAACAAATTAGATAACTAAAATAGTATTATGATAATTATTCCCCTCTACCGCTTATACAGTGTGAGCTATCCTTCTGTACACACACCACATCGTACGATCCTCAGCCATCTTCCTACTTCTGATCCATTCCAGATTCCTCTTCACGAAGTCCTCCTTCACTCCTTCTTTCTAGGTATGCCGGGGTCTTCCTCTGGACCTCCTTCCATCAAACTTAGCCTCGTATGTTATCTTGGCCAGCATGTTGTATTCCATTCTTAAGACGTGTACAAACAAAATTATACACCCTCAATTTGGTGTCCTCGGAGACTTCTCTTTTATTCAGGATGTTTCTATTACAGCATAGAACATCTTTCCAGCTGAGTTAACTCTCTCCCTGATCTCGTTGTCGATGATTCCATACACATCCAAGTGGACTCCCAAATATTTAAAGCTCCTAACCTTTTCGATGGGCATGTCTTTAATTCTTATAATTCTCATCTTTCGCCGAGGCATCCTGCCAATTCTCATTGCCTTTGTTATGTCCGGATTTATTTTCATATTGATTTTTTGTAATTCATCTTGAAGAATCCTCATAGTATGGATCAAATCTCTATCGTTGCAACTGCGAAGGCCATCGTGGAGTAGGTAACTTTATTTAAGTACCTAGATCCCAAATTGAAACTTCTCATCCGGGCCTTGGCTTGCGAGATAGTGGAATCAAGAACCAGATTTTACTGAAATAGTAAAATTGCAAAATACAGTAATAGCCAAATAAAATAAAAGATGTGAGGTAGAATATTTTACAAAAACAAGAGTACCATTAAGTATAATCCATTATAGGTCAGAAGAATTTTGCAAATATAAAATTAAGACATTCCTAACTCTATTATTTGATAGCATCATAATGATAAAATGACGTAATATTTACATGGATGTAATTTTTAACAAGTTAGGTAGGAGTGGATAGATAAATGGATATTTGTAAAATAAGATAAATAAAGTATAAAATAAAAAATTGCATGTTAATGCATATCAATTATTTATTTATACAATTTAAAAAAAAACAATTGTTACACACTTGCACACACACACACACACACACACACACACACACACACACACACACATATATACACACATATACACACATATATATATATATATATATATATATATATATATATATATATATAGAGAGAGAGAGAGAGAGAGAGAGAGAGAGAGAGAGAGAGTGAGAAAGGAGAAGAGGGAGGGTTGAGAATCTAATGATTAATGATTTGGACTGAAACAAAAAAGGACTGAAAATAATTATAATTATTTAGAGCTGACCGAAAACACCTCAGTAATCTAATTAAGGAGTTTTCTTTCGAAAGTCAATATATCCACTTTTAGAAAATTATTAGGGGCGCATCTCATGCAGATAAAGCAATTTTTTATTAACAAATGCTGATTTTAACATCTATTTGGCAGAGGAAAATTTAATATTTGCAATAAACTGAATAACTTTTAGGTTAGGATATTAATATTAAATATCAGAAAAAATATATATATATATATATTAACATTATCAAAAAAAATCTTAGTTTTTGTGAAGTGGATATCTTAACTTTTGGTATAAAACTCCGCAATTAATTGCATCTCTCGAACTGAGATTAGGTAGGACATCTTCTTCTAAGAGCCATTCATTTTATGGATACAATTTTTCTATGTAGAATAATTATATTACCAAATCAAATACAAAAATGAATATGAATGCTGTTTAGATTTTTTTAAAATCATTATTTATTATCGTACACATGCATGTTATGAGTGAATAATAGCCCATTTATTGCTTCCAAATACAAGTGGAAAAGTTGAATGGTAGAATGGTACCAAACATGGCGTATCAAAGTAAATCCCAACATTTCTCATCGAATATCCTTTACTGTTCATCATATACGTTAACTTATATATACCTATAACTTTCCTTCACATCTTAATAAAAATATTCCGTTTATACCTGCTTACACAGATCCATTACCCGTCTGGATAAGCGACTAATGCGTATATGACAAATACTTTAAGCTATTAATTAATTGCTAAAAGCGTAACTTAATGTGTGATATATTACAGATTCTGCCAAATATATATCTAAACCCTTTCACCATAAACTCCTTACACACACAGCTCAAATGTTATTAAATTTGGTTCCCTATCAATTCTCTATAATGCTCCCAAATTTAAATAACTGTCATTGTTATGCTTCCTCAGAAGTAGTCTCTTTACAATCCTGAAGTCATATTAATCTCAATAAATAAATACATACATACACATATATATATATATATATATATATATATATATATATATGTATGTATGTATACATATATATATAATGCAGTAAGGAGAAATATAAAAATAAATTCATAATCTAACAATTATAATAGGCTCAAAGACAAATATATCTAATGAAGTGAAGAGAGAAACCCTATTATACTAACGGTGGTTGATTAAATGAACTCATTGAGGGTTTTATTGTATTCTGAGGAGTCATTATTACTTCGCCAGATCCTGTTGTTTCTTTTTAAAGTTCAGAAAGTCAATTCATTGGGAAAAAGTGGGTAATTTAAATTCCTTTTTAAAGTTTTTCTGCTTGAAAATTAACCCTTCAGGATATTTCTGAGCGAAGTTTTGTTATATTTCTGTTAATAATCAGATCATCTGCAAATAATAGAACGCTGATTTCTGGAATTACCTCAAGCTTAGTCACTGTGTCATTCATGGTAAAATTAAATAATATAGGGCTCACAATTGACTCCTGAAGTAGCTATTGTTTTAATAACTTTAGCATCATGTATCAACTTTATTCCTTGCTCTGATAACACGTTAGACAAAGAAGAAAATATTAATACGAAATTAAAATGGCGTACACTACTTTAATGGTAGTGGTACGTATGATTAAATAATTACTTTTCTACCATAAAAAATAGTAACAAAAGATTACTTAATAACATTAAAGAACTTTATCGATGTGATATTTTGAGCTTTTTGAGCCATAATAAGTTCCAATTAAGTTATTTCTATATCAACTAGATTAATCAACATTAAATGTTATAATTAATAATCAAATATAGAAAATAAATAACTAAATATTTTTCAATTAACGCATTTTTACATTAATGATGACAATCAGCCGAGTAAGGCGTTGATATATAAATTATCTTTTTTTTAATGTAAATTAATTGAAGTTTTTAAATATTTTATTTTATTTGTGGCAATTCTTATTTATTATAATTATAGTCGCTAGTAAATAAATGTGTTTTCTAAATTTTGTAAACGTATTTGCCTGTTAGATATTTACTATGTTGCTAAAACAATTATGATAGAAAATGCAGGGAGTGATATCATAATTTTGGGTATTTCGTCGGTCCCATGTTAAACTTACGAATGCGATTACGTATATGTTCGATTTTTGTTTTGTTATTTTTCGATAGTATTTCGGTTGATACAGCATTATGGATTAGAGAGTGTAGAAATCGCAGTTGCATTTTTAGGAATAAGATCTGATAGTCCGAAGCTTCCATGTTAAAGTAATGGTTCTGAGTATTATGTTGAACATAAAACAATAAATACACATGAAACTATGAAATGAAAGAAAAAAAATACCCCCCCCAAAAAAAAAAAAAAAAAAAAATTAAGTAATCTATATCGGCCCGCAGAAGAGTGTAACAGTTTTTTTTTTCTTATTCTTCTGAAAAGTAGTGATTTTCATATTCGTATGTTTACCATGGGAACGACGATTTCTAATTGTGTTTATTAGTTCTCGATAGAAATATAGTATCGCTTTAATATTTACAGCTTGCTTCTCCTTGCTGTAGGGGCTTTGGTCTGAAAGACCGTACTGTACCCGCAAAACATAATTGCTATGCGGTAGTATTGCGATAATCATTGAAGGCGTTGGGTCTTTAGCAAATTATGGAAGGTCGAATTGATAAGCAGTTTTTGTTTATCTTTAAATCATTCCTCAAATTTAATACTACTTATCACTATTAGTTTATTTATCTATCACAGTCATTTATCAAGAAGCTTCGCTTGAACTATATTTATATGTAATTATCCTTTTTTTAAATGATTTTCTGGGAATCTCATGATTTAAACAATAGTATAAAATAAAAACCAAAAAATGACACGAAAATTTATTTCTGCTATCATATTTGCGTGATACTGTTCCATGAATGGTTCACTGAATGGACGTGGCCAATTAGGCGTGATGACGTCAGGGATTTAGGCATGCTTCGTGATTCAAACTGAATTAACTAGGGGTATTTATAGACCATTGTAGTTGACCTTAGACATCAAAGGTCTCGCTAAAACAGTTACGAAATTTGTTGTGAATGTCTGGTATAAAAATAACTGATTAAATGAAATTACCAATTGGAATATAGTGAATTATGAAACCATATATAAGTCCAACGAAACAACTAAACCTGTATTTTAAAATGTTTTATTTACTTTCTATTCAGTGAATAAATTTTTTTTTGTTTATAAAAGTTTTTTTTTTTTATATTCAATTTAGTATTAAAATTTAACATCTGGTTCATTCAGGGCTGCCTTTAGAAAAAATCATAAGTATATGTTTATGGTCACAGGGAATACGTTCATGAGTTGAAAACTGTAAGCATCCTGAGTTACGTAAATTGTGTTCGGCTCCCAAGCATTCTTTACACTGTGAAGAAGGTTGGGAGATGAGTACAATTCACATAACGTAGGAAGACCATTTTTCGAATTACCGACTAATTCCCTATGGTCATAGATATGTATATCATAAAAATCAATATCTGTAACAAATGCGAACCCTACAAAATGTTTTAAGTTATTATTTTAAAAGTTATTTAATATTTTAGGGATTAATCCAAGTTTAAAGTGAATGAAATGGCTGGACACAGCTAATATATAATAAGAAGAAATTATAATAATAATAAAGAAAAAATATTTAAATTTGACAAAAATATAAATAGGAAAAATTGATTACCAGAACCACATTTCGTTATTTGGCTGGAAGACTCAGTGCCTTTAACGTAAAGTGCTACAGTTTAGGCATTGCAGTGCGGTATTGCGGAATTATAGAATTTTTTAGCCTGCAACACTAGCAGAAAGAAGTAAGCAATATTTCAATGGATTTCTAATAAATATCGTTATTAGAATTATCTATAATACAAATATGATAGCATATTTTTTATCTTTATTTATTCATTTATTCTTGAGGTATACAGGTGCAAAATTTAAGAAATAACATCCATTCAGCAACAACAATAACATTAAGAAATTTATGTACAAGTAAGTTCACCGAAACAATTATAACAGCCGCTAACAAACGAAAAATTTATAGCTTTTTCAAATCGATTGTCACCTTTTCCAGATCAATAGTAACCATTTCAATTTAAATTGTAATCCTTTTCAATTCAATCTTAATCCAAACGGACTTGAATTAATTCATTAATATTATATATTATCTCTATTTTTATTTATTATTAATTTTTTTTTATTTATTTTATTTTTATTTATTATTTTATTTATTTATTATTATTTATTATTTTATTTATTTTTATTTATTAAAATTATTTTAATTTCAATAATGTCATTTGAAATAATTTCGCCATATTCTTCCGACATTTTTTCACTTATTAGATAATTGATGTACTAATTTCAACTAATTTTATTATTTTTTTTTAAATGTTTATATATTTTTAAACATTTATAATTTTTCCTTTTTTAGAAGTGGGAGGAGAAGTGGATTTCATCGATGTGGTGATAGTTCATTAGATTTTCGAAGTTGCTTAATTATCGACATATTTTCTAGCATGAGAATTTCTAATTAAACATTAGTTTACAAAATTATCGCTTATTAGATTTTCAGGAACGTCATTTTCGAATTTACTACGGATTTTCGATCGCGCATGCTTATTTCGATTAACTAGTACTGTTTACGTTTTCTTTGATAAATGAATCGTTTATTAGGTTTACAAGGGTTATAATTCCACTTGTTTTATTTTATTTTGAAATACCATTATAGTTGACTTTTTTTGGTAAAGGTATCGTTTGTTAGGTTTCAAAGACAATATTTCCGAATTGGCTATTGGATTATAAATTTTTTTTCATTTCAATAATCAAAATGGAAAAAGGTTATAATTGTTTTGGTAAAGGTGATGATTGACTTGCAAATGATATTAAGTAACTGAATCAGTTATTATTAAAAAATAAACTAATTTCTTTATCATAGCTTTTTTCAACTGATTCTTTTAGTGGTATATATATATATATATATATATATTTATATATATATATATATATATATATATATATATATATATATTTTTGAGGTATAGTGTCCTAATATCACCCACTTAATCCATTCCTTTTTTCAGAGAACTAATTCACTGATTTTTTTTTCTAAAAATGGTTTTAATATATTATCTAGAATGTTGTATAAAAATTAATTTAATTGCAACACAAAACACAGCCTAAAAAAAAAAGATTATTTTGGCTGCTGCCACAAATTCGCTATTCGAACAAAATTGTTCCCTAATATCGCCTACTTCAAATAAGGGATTAAATGAAGTAAAACTTTTGTAAAAAATGATTAATTAAGCACAAGAAAGAAATTGTTTACATCTTAATTCGTCCTGAAGATAGAAAGTTGTGGAGATTTCCTATACGAAGAAACTTCCTACTTGCACTTCTTATTTTTTAAGAAAATGGATAGTGAATATTATTTCTAATCGCAAGTTGAAAGCCATTCTTTTCACGCCTTTTGCAGGAAGTCCATAATAGATTTTTTTTTTCCATTTGAAAGCAATATTCAAGTAATTATAAATATATAATTTAACAATTAATAATTCAAATAATTAGTAAAACCGGTTTTCATCTGAAAGAAATTTCTGAAGTTCATCTGCGTTTTTTTTTTAAATAGTATTTTATTTTAGATCTCATGATCCTACTTGAAAAGTTTTAAATTCTTTAATAGCCACATCTTTTTAATTTTTACTGCTATTAGCGCCACTTTGATTATAGCCTTATCCCATGAATATCAATGTGAAATCTGAAAAAGAAAACAAAATAACTAAGAAATCGTTCGTAATATCGCCTAGGGCGATATTAAGAACGCTCAAGTGGGCGACATTGGGCACAGCGTAAGTCTCAAAGAAGGTTTCGGAAGCAGATATCAAATCCAGAAGCCAAGTATACCTTTATATCTGCTTCAACAGTAACTATAAATGCCTCAAATGAAAAAAACAACTCTATCACATCGACTCTCTTTATTATAATAAATATAATGAAACATATTTACTGATTCACCGTTGCCAAAAATCAGCAAAAGTTCATAAAAACAAAGGAAACAGCTCGAATTGGCTTCCAGTCATAGCTATTGAAGGGAAATGCTCCGTCTTTCAGGTGTTGGTCACTGGCTTTATTTTTCATAGCTTTAAGCAATTGATTCTTATTAGTAGTAGTGTACACACACACAAATATATATATATATATATATATATATATATATATATATATATATATATATATATATATATATGATATATAATGATATATAAATTATGATATATAATGATATATAAATTATGATAATATATTTCATATTCTATGTATTCTACATACCGGGGAGTAGGGACGGTCCATTGGGGTGGTGGCTGTTGGGCGCTAGGACAGAGACCTGTGTGAGCGGCTCAGGGGCGGGCGGCGGCCGGAGCCAGCTCATCCTGCCTCATCCTCAGCCCCTCACCGGCCCCGCCCCCCCGCGATACATCGCCTCTACCTGCAACAACAAATAATAAATTATATATACATGTAATAACATAATGCCTAGGTATAATAATTGTACAAACAATAGGTAACCGTTATCTCAATAACAGCTCTTCGAGTTTCTACAATATTGAAAATGTTTGTGTTCCTCAGAACTCTGAATAATTTAATCATAGTAATCTTTATAATAACTATAATTTTCAGGAGTAGGAGATATGTAAGGATAGTGGAAGCCATTTATATACCAACATTTCTTTTTAAACCATAATTTATAGAATAGATACAAAATAACTTAGTTCAAACTATTCCGATTTTATAAACCATATTAAACTAATATAATTATAATTACTCAATTGTAATACATAATAATAATTAATTTAGAAGTATTGACTTGAGATTAATTATAATAAAATAATCTTGAAACATAAAATCTCAAATTTTGAGGGGGTTTTGGTTTACTCCTTAGTCGAATCACAGAAGATAATAAACCAAAAGCATTTGTAAATGTATGTATATTTTTTTTTGGATTTTGGTAGGTACAATGATTCCAAAGCACTTTGGTAGGTACAATGATTCCAATGCACTTCATACATATTGTATATCTTCATAAATAGCCGAGATAGGGATATATAAAATTTCTAATCGGCCGCCATTTTTATATTAAATGTCAATGTCTAGTTCCGAGGATCATCCTGACGAAATTGGAAACTTTGGTGCCTTCTCAAATAAAGTGGTCCAGTTGTTTCGGCGAAAAACCGCGGATGGTGGACAAGGGACGGACGGATTTTTAAAATTCGATTTTAGGATTCTCCGCATCTTCAAATAAATTAAACTTCTCCTGGAAATGTGAGGGAGAAATATTTATTTTTTTTCTTGGTCGATTACATATTCAAAACTGATGGATAAAATGCATAGTATAATTTTTTTAAAAATTAATAACAATAGTTCATTTTTATGAGGACCAAGTCCATATTGGATATTTCAATAAATTAATCCGGGAGCTCTAGACAAGGGGAGCCAATGATGTGTGCTCCTAGAAATGTATTTATTTAGAAACTTATATATATATATATATATATATATATATATATATATATATATATATATATATAATATAGATTTAATAATAAATTATCTTATAATAAAAATGACAATAGAAACTATACCATAATGAAGAAATTAATTAATTTTATGTAAAGATTTATATAGATTATATCTGGAAGAGATGTAATGAATTGTTGATTTGAGTAGTTTAATTAAAAAATTATTAACAAAAAGTTCTGAAGGTGAGGTGATCCCCAACTGAATATGACACATAATAAATAAATGTTAAAAGAAGTCTTGATTATTTTGACACCGTTTCTTGACAACGTTTGACACAGTTTCTTCAATAACTCGCATCATTTACACAAAATTCTGTGTTTCGTCCGTGCCTCGATTAACCACCAAATCGAATAATCATTCATTTTAATCTATTTTCTATATGAAGAAATGTATTACGTTTTCCAAAGCATGGGTTTGGAACATTAAGAAATCATTTATAGTAAAAGTTCAGGAAATATTTTGTAAAAGTGGTCGTCTTTGATTTGTTTACCTTAAACCCCCAGTGTGACATTTTTTACCGAGAGTATAAGCATTCCTCAGGACTCTAAACACCTGAATATCCCTTGAAGATTCATCGAAGTGTTTATGAGTACGAGAGATTCTTGTTTATAGGAGACTAAAACAATAGAATCCCCTTCTTTCTTTTTTTTTAATGACTTATTTTGGTTAGGTGCACCTTAAACTGAATTTGGTATGTTTAATTTTTTTTTTTTACTTTATTTTTGTATTCAAACCTGCCAATGTTGACAACCAGTGAATTTTCTGGCTAAAAATTTGATTCTGTTGCATGAGAGGCATGATAGAGAGTAATACTCAGCGGCACCTCTTCCTGTCGTGATTATTGTATGTATTTAGGCAAGGAGATCCCTCATTCAGCGTCTTTTCAGTCTTCTGCGAGTGTTTTCAGGGATGTTGGTTGTAGCTACTATACCTTGTATGGCTGAGTAAGGATGTCCGTGTAACTTATCTTGAAATCGTTTGTAGTGGATTCACCCCGAATGGGTTCGTTAACTGTTGGCATATATAGGTCTTTATGTAAAGTAATGTTGCTGATGTACCATGGAGTTTGGTTATAGTCCTAAGAGTTTTTGACTGAAAAATTTGATGTTTTTTTATGCCTCTTTTTGACTGTTCTGTATATCTGTGAAGCGTAGATCCAGTAAGTAAATGCATGTGTTCAATTTCTATCTAAGTTTAAATTTTGAACCTCTTGAAAGAAGTGAGTATAGTAGTTTTAGTCATTGGCTTAGTGTTTTTTGTTTGTTCTTGATGTGTGATGTGACCCATACCATTCTAAATGTACCTAGAATCTCAAAAACTATTTAATATAGTTGATGTAATATAATAATCATATTAATTTACATTTGAAAAGTTTAATTTATTAGTGAATGATTGAAAGGCTTAAATTTGGGATAAACTGTCTCATGGAATTAAGGCAAATGAACAGATTGCTTTGATAATCTGTATTATTAAATTACATTATTCAACGCCATATCGAGTATTTTGCAAAATAAGATAGAATGAAAGTACGTAGATCGCTAAAGAGGAACAGTCAATGATAGTGAGGGAGGAAACAAAGAAGTTTAATTTATTTAGATGCAGGCTATATCAAAATCATTGGAAATGTTGGTAAATTTTATGGTAATTTGGTGAGTAAGTCTATTTCAAGATAATTCCCTATCAAAGGTAGCTCTGAATTTTAACAGAATTGTGGAAATGGATAAAGAGCTTATTTAGGTTAATTAAAAAAAAATAAGAAAATTATAAATGAGATTAAGAGTATGTAAAATACTCAATGATATTGATAATAATTGATAAAGATAAGTAGATCATATATATATATATATATATATATATATATATATATATATATATATATATATAAATAGAAATTAGTTAAAAGATGATACATACAGTACAGATAGTATAGTACCTCGTTTGGGAAAAAGAATTCTTATATAAATTTATGAATAAAAATTACAAAAAAAAAATATATCAGAAAGTTGTTAAAGTAAAGCTGTTAAAAATCTTAGATTTCTTTTATAGTAAAAATACCTGCAACACAAACAGAAGTGGTAGAGTACACTGAAAAAATATTGAAAAACATTTTTTTATAAATAAAAAAAACCTAAGAATAATTACATTTAAAAAAAATGAGTTGTGTAAACAGATACTTGTATCAACTTGTCCCCAATTTACATTTAGATTTACAATTACAACTTTTTCCATCTCAACTTGGAATTGTAACTTATTTCTTCAGGAAAGAGATAGGATTCGTTTGTTTGTAGAAAAGCTTTCGGTTATGCTGAAATTTATGTTATATTCAGTTGACGTACGCATGATAGTATATAAGGATCAATCTAATTAGGGATTGATAAATTATTTGCCACTTCTATATTCTTCAATGTTATATTTTGCAACATGATGTAGTTGTTCGTAAACTTTTTCAGATGTGTTCTAAAGATTCTATCGTTTCTCAATTTTAATGAAGTATGAATTCTGACATAAGTATATAGAGCTGACATCGTTAGTTAAGTACCAAGATGCTTTCGTATTCAGTCATAATATTTTTGTATTATTTTAAATTTTCAGTTTTTTAAGTGTTTTTTTTTACTATACATTATCTATGAGGAGTGTGTGAATACGGGTTTGCGTAAATGTGCCTATGTATTAAATTTCTGTTTAAGTTCTGGTTGACTTGGAAAAAAGTGAGTAATGTAATTTGAGTCATTTGTTGAAGGTCTGTGATGTTTTGTAAGAATTGGTGCCTTGTGAGCGTAGATCGATAAGAGGTGTAGTATATCGTGAGTATTTGAAATGTACGGTGAAGAAGGCAGTATTTAGCCCTGGTCGGACTAAGATCGGACGAATTGAAGAAATTTCCGAATCCTGCTGGTAATTCTATCAAAGAGGAATATTTCAAGAAATATATAGTACTTTATAAGGTGTTTTAAGTAGATATGGTTATCTATTAAATTTCTTTCTGTGTTTCAGGTATAAAGATTTAGATAAAAGTGAGTAATCTAGATTTAGTAATTTTTTAAAGGCCTTTCGTTTCATTTTAACTTGCGAGCCTCCATCTGTTGAAGGTAAGTCTAAGTTAGTGTACTAATATGTGTCCTCAGTCCTTCTAAAGAATTCGTTTGTTGTCGATATAAACTGGAGGGTAAATATTTTTTCAAAGGGAAAATTTTATGTGAAGCATGTGTCAGGATATGTGTAAATTTTTGTATCATGATTTAGTTGGATTGTCCAGTTTGATGGTAATGGGATAGCTTGAGTATGTGATCATGTAAAGATAGAATAGTGTTTAACTATTATAAAAAAATAAATTATATTCTAATGCTTAATAATTCATCATTTCATTGTTAATTGACCTGCAATATAAATTATGGGGTCGGTATGAAGAAGTATGAAGGTAATTTGCAATTTCCCAAACCGACCGCCCTATCTGGAATAAATTGATTACATTGGATAATTTATCGCCCGACTCGTAATGGCTTCTTAGGACTGAATATTGAAACCAAGGCAAGATTAATACCCAAAGAGCGGCAGTGAAGGGGGAGTATTGTGTGTGAAGGTCTTTAGGGGCGACTTGAATGGTAGACCTAGGCTCCGGTAATTCCCAAGTGGGGGGTTGTTAACCCCGCTAATCCTCCCCTGTTCTAGCGGGAGGTGTTACCCATATCAAAGCGCCTCATTTACTTGAGGTTGGCTTGTAACTAACGATACTGCCCTCATTAAGCTTCCTCTATCAGTCCTAACCATAAATGCTGTTTATAACCGTTTACATCCACATGATTAATTAATGTATAAAAGAAAGAGTGAAAAGAGTGATGATATAGCACCCACAGGGCGTAAGAGAAATAGCAAATTCTACGATACGCTTTTAAGGGACCACAGAATTCTGTATCAATTGAGTTGTATTTAACAATAGCGAAAAGCTACAAAGAACAGAACGACAACTTTAATTTTAAATTTCAACCTACTGATTTGTACATCCCTTCCCACAGATCTGCTTGGTTCGAAAAATCCTTGCTACCTTGAATTACAATTCCTGACCCGGTTTCCATTCGTAAAACTTCCTTCCTCACCTCATTTGAACACCGTTTATTTCTCCATGTTCTCATCGATGAACCAACCGCAAACATGTAAAGTATAAATAACGATGCAAGTTTGACCAAATTATATATATATATATATATATATATATATATATATATATATATATATATATATATATATATATGAAGTACATATATATTTTTTTTATATTAAATTTATATGTTATTCATATAATGATATATTATTTGTCACACTTAGTTTACAATATGATTAATTTACCATAGTGAAGCAAGACGAAAGCTGCTTAAGTTGTACATTTTTGTTATTTTTAGGAGGCTGAATGTCCTAGAATGAAGATTATTTTTTCATTTCATTTTTTAGCACTCCAACTAGTCCGTCTATCAATTGAAAAACCAAAATTTGTTCTGAATCCCTGAAAACTCTCTCAAAATCTATTCCGAATTTTTATCAGATAATCGTATTGTTCAGAAAATCCACTATATCATTAACGGATTGAAAATTCTCCTAGAAAAATAACCTTTTTATTTCTTAATATCTATTCCAAGATTCATATACTGGAAGAAATGAGCGCCTACTTACACCCCCATATAAATACAAAAACTATATGTACAAACTATACTCTGGGATAGATAAGGAACTTGGATTACATTAGACAGTAATATAGTCAAAATCATTGAACCGTGAATTCCTGACCTTGTTTGGAGACTGTGTTGAAGAAAGGGGCCGGTTATTTTTGTCTCTGAATTCGCTAAATAGGAGTTGTAAGTTCCTCTTCTTCTACATACTTTTTTATCAGATGTTACAATATCCTCATACACTTTACTAATTCGCTTCTATTTTACTAATCCATTGATGGGTGTTCTGTTGAGTTTCTTTTCATTTTTTTTTTTTACTTTAACTCTTCGGTAGCTCCTAACTCTTTTTTTTCGAATCATCAAAATTTTAAATTAAAAATACATACACATATCTACTTACACCCTATGAACGTACGCCCCACACGTAAAAGCTCCTTGGTGCATATGTAACAAAATTCTACTCACCAACTTATACTGACTGACAAATACGTACTTTTATCTACACTTCTTTAAAAACTACACAGTTACACACACACACACACACACACACACACTGATAAAATATAAGTGTGCGGCTGACATCCACTGACGACTAAAGGTAGACTTTCGCTGGTACTGCCTGCGGTTGCGATTGGCAAAGCTTGCCAATCGTAGCCGCTAACTGTTACAGCTTGTATATTTCGCTGAAACTTCCCACTGCAGCGGTCCACTCTTACATAAGCCATAACGTTATAACCTCTCCTGTATTTATAATAAAACCAAATCGTTATAACTATATAGTATATCCTTAAAACCTTTAAAATTATATGTTATTTAGATAAATACAAATTAAAGATAAACGAATACGTTTATTTACAAGTAATAACAGATATGGAATTATATATGTAGAACATGTATATTGTTATGTTATTTACAAGTAGATATTTGTTAGCTATTTTAGACAAAGAACAAAGTTCGTTTGTCGAGGTTTCTTTATTGTTTATTAATGAAATAATAATAATAATGTGTGAATATAAAAATAAAATAATATGTTTTTCCACACATTATTTTTTACTATCACATTCCTATAGTCCTAATGTTTGTGGTCATAAAGTACCTGAAACTGGTTAACGAACTCTACTAGAGGTTCGTCGTCATAATTGCTGAATCCTTTTTTATTAAACGATATTGTTTTAAATGGCAAACAGGAACCATCGCGTCTGAGGCAGTATGATTCCTTCTAGAACAGTCAGGGACGCGGCAGGTAAGACGTTATACCTAGATTGCCAGGCAATGCCAGCGAAATATGTCCCTACCTATTCAGTTAAAGTCGTAGTAAACTGCCCGCAAACTTTGCCTGTCGCAACCGCGGGCAGTACCAGCGAAAGTTACCTTTAGGGAACTAAATGAGAGACTTTCTATCGTGAATTATAGTAGGTACTATTGAAAATAAAAATAAATAAATAATGATGAAACAAAGAGGTAGATCTCACTCACACATGTCGAATCCAATTGTTAGCATAAAGCATAAAGTAACACGGAGCGATCCACATTACTTTCTGATGGGGGAGGCCGGGTGGGGAGGAAGGGCGGGAGTGTTGGAGTGGGATACCGAGATAATCCCACGAATTCCCGATAAAATTCTCCTCGATGGGATCCTACGGGTCAGGCTTGAACAATAATCCCCTCCCTTTCCATGTATTGTGATTCGATTCCTAAAGCACGATGGGAATGTTATGTTGTAAGATAAACACCTTCCTAAAACGATGGAACGATTCGAGTATTGATGAAATGAAGCCCGTGAATTTAAATTATTGAAACTTCCTAATCAATGTTTCAATGGCGGCTAATAATTATTAATAAATGTCAAATAAGTTTAAGAAATAAATGTCGATTTTAAGCTTCATACTTCTAGACAGTTAGTGAATACATTTTCAAAGTATGTTCGTATAAATCATTGGTTTTTATTGAAATAAATATTTTCTATTTTAACAAAATATTCGAAATTTTTAAAACATTAGTGGGCTAAGCTAAATAGTTGAATGGCTATCATTCTTGCAAGTCTTTACCATGTATTATCTTTCTACAAACCTTGATTAATTTTGATATTCTTTGATATGCTGTGGGATTCGTTTTCAAGCTTGAATCTGGAAAAAGGACAGAGCAAGAAATGAAATTGAGATTGAAGGAGTGAAAGAGGTAAAGACTACAGGAGGGTGGTGTAACTTTCCTAGAGCTCCGGGTGACAAAGGGACTCTTCATCCAATTCAGGATAGAACAGGAAAAAAGGATGTTCTTTTGAATTTGTTTACGTCTGAGCGAGAGTGAGGGAATTCTAGAGGGAATGAAGAAAAAAAAAAGGAGGAATTCAACAACAAAACAGTGTGATTGTCGGTTCAGAATTCCAGAGGAAATGGTGTACCTCAGGGTAGAGTCTTAAGCACTGTATGTTTTAATATTTAATATGTTACCATCTGGTCGGAAAGAATTGTTAATTTTGTTTTTACATCAACTGAATTATATTATATTCCAATAAACTTTCTGTGGTTTAAGATTTTAAAATGTATTAAATTTAATTGCTTCCGAATCTTCAGCTAAAAGTATCAAATCATGACCATATCCAAACATGGGTACATTCCAGCTCTTAGTTCGGGTTACCATTCCAACGAATTTTAAAGTTGCAGAAAAAGAAATGGAAAAAATATGTGACCTTCATTGAATTTTCACTCGGAGATATCGTCTTGAAAAATCATGCTCTATGACATTTTTATGTGAATAGAAAACATGTTCAGATATTTGCTTGTTTGTATTTTGTATAATACATGCAGATGTCAATTTTCCTTTTCTAGCCGCTGAAAACGTATAGAAATTTCCACTTTATAAAAATCAAACGAATAAAATATTGCCCTTCGCTTGGAATTATTTGCACTGACCTCATCCGCTTCAATTTATACAGAAGTTGGATTTTATGTATGAGGGGCCATATTGTTTTTGAGCTGTGACATGCAGCCAGTCTGCCCGGCGCCGAGCAGTACCCTTCTTCACTTCTGTATCGCCCTTCCTTTCTCTTATATTACTCTATTGATATTTCTTCCAGGAGCTGTAGCGAGATTTTGTTATACATCTCGCATATACCCAAAATAGAATAAATAATAATTTCTACGTTGATAGGTACTTTAAGAAAAATAGAGCATTCGAAACTATGAGATGCTAAAAATTCTTTAAAGAGTTTCATAATGTCAAGTCCTGCAAGAATAGCCGTAAGCTGAAATAAGTACTTAATTATTTATCATTAATGCCATATGACGTAATTAGAAGCCGATCTCTGTCAATTGTTTCATTAGACAAAATTTTATTTGGTTGGTCAACGTTATCGAAAATGATAATTTGCTTGAGATTAACTGCCAATAATGTGCCTAAAAATATCTGAAGAGATAACTTTCATAAGTAATGTTTTTGTAATCAAATTTTCAATGTTTTTCGTGTTAACAAAAATATTTACCATCTAAATTTACTGTCGCGAGAGTCACCAGGAAAAAAACTAGTTTAGCGCTTAAAGACTTAAACAAGCCAAAATCATAATTTTTTTTTAAGGAGTGGTAGTTTTATTTCAAGGGATTAATCCAAAATAGAATTGTTTTAAAAGTACACATTCAGTAATACTAGGGGACATAACACTTGCGAATTTTTTTTTTTTAATTTAAAATTTACAATCTAACTAATTTAGAATCAGTAGCTACTGCTTAAAATGTTCCTCTACGGATATTCATATAAATAAAATGTTCCTAAAGTAGTTATTTAATTTCGTTAAAATCACTATTTTTATTATATAAAGTAATACATAAATCTATTATTGAATTTATAGATTAGAAAAATATGATTTTTCCATTTTATTGTACATTTTATTTGCTTGTGTATATCACTTTTAAAACCGATTATCTATCTAATGCATAATCTATAAAATGATATATTAAAATTTAATTTAATTTTTCTTTTTTTTTTTATTTTTCTTTTATAGCCTCTTGATTTATATTTTTGTACATGTAATATTACTGAACCTTCTCATTTTAAGTAGGAATTGATAAATTATTTGCCACTTCTGTAATTTTGTTTTTATTGAAAACTAGTTTCGAATGTTCTACATTCATCTTCAGTTCTAAAAACATACAAAAATTCAAAAAGAGGCAATTCAAACTACAGTTTGGTATTATTATACATATTAAATTAAATGCAATATAAATTAGTATTATAAAACATTTATGTATT
Source organism: Rhaphigaster nebulosa (assembly GCA_948150685.1). Taxonomy (NCBI): domain Eukaryota; kingdom Metazoa; phylum Arthropoda; class Insecta; order Hemiptera; family Pentatomidae; genus Rhaphigaster; species Rhaphigaster nebulosa. Next base: position 21,556,355 of record OX411309.1, read on the forward strand.
TGATTTCTTGTCTTAATTAAATTTATAATTTAATACATAAACGTATTTTGAATTGCTTATTTTTGAATGTTCGTGTGTTTTTAGAACTGAAGATGAATGTATAACATTCGAAACTAGTTTTCAATAAAAACAAAATTATAGAACTGGCAAATAATTTATGAATTATTTCCTAATTAGATTGATCCATCTATACCATCATGCGGATGTCAACTGATTCTCATTTTATTTTCATTAAGTAATACAAAAAAATAATAAATCATAATAAAAATAAATCTCACAAGACGACAAAATAGTGGTAAATTATAGCGTTAATAATACGAAAGGAACAATACAATAAAATATTTTTCTGCCCAATTAGATCTCCATTCCATGTTATATATTTTGATTTTTTAAAAATACTGTTTTAACGTTGAGTTCATAATTTATTGATGAATGCTATAGATGCATGATGCATATATAACCGTGAACAAAATTCAGTAGCACGTACAGTAAGTGTGATAACACTATTGGCTATGATGGCTTTCAACTAGATTCATTCCCCTCACATAGCTATGACGTCAGAGTGGTGACGTCGAGGGTCGATGACTTGAATATCAGCTGGGCGTGACGTCAGCCTGGAGCCTGCTGGACCCCTACACGTGTCTCTAGAAGCCTCTAGATCACTTGCTTTCGAGGCATGAAGCACAATTTGATCATACATATTATCGTGCGATTCTGAAGTAACCACTGGCAGCAAATAATTATAAACAATGAAGATTAATGGATGTAATTACATTGTATGTGTATTTAATTAAACATTATTCACCAAAATGAACAATGACAACAAGTGAATTATCCATAATAAATATGCATGTATGTAGTCTGTCAACCAAGAGGAAGAATAATACAATTCTAGTTTGAGATATCTTATTTACAAGCATTTCCATTTTTCCATGGATGTTCTCCAACATTTTTTGTTTTCTGCTTGAGAGTTAGTATGTAGTATATGCTTTGTCATGAAATGGATTTCAGTGAGTCTGTATATATTATGCATATCAACAATTGTATATATATATATATATATATATATATATATATATATATATATATATATATATATATACACATACACATATACATACATATATACATACGTTACCTCTACTCTAGCGATCATGCTGCTGCTACCAGGCGAAAAACCCTTGAAATACTTCAGTTCCACCAAATTGACTGTTGATAGCAAAAATGTTGTGTTTTAGCTCAGTATTTGCAACTATAGAACGAGAAGAAGCTGGCCATAGTTTTTATTCAACTATTCTGGTGCATCAAGGTAAGATATTTTTTATTTTATCATTACTATTCGTAGATTACAGTATTGTTTTCTTGTCCAAATTGTCCGAGAACCGCGCGATTATTCGTTAAGGTAAAGAAAACTGCCATTTTTTCATAGGTCGTTTCCTAAATTCGTCCCCTCAAGGTTTATGAACTTGTGACGAGGACGGATTTAAGGCCTTTTTATAATAAGGATTCTGAAATTCGTCCCACTTTATATCAAATATTTCTCACCTCTTATTTTCAATTAAAAAATGTATTCTAATTGATATGTAAAATATGTGTTATTTTTGGACAATATTATTATTCGGTACAAATTATAAATAACATGTACAAGGTGCGCACAAAAGATGATAAGGGACGAGCAGGTAGAAAGGTAACTGACAGGGACAGTAGTTGTCACCACAACACTTACCTAGCCTTTACCCTCAGATATAAGTTAATTTAAAAAACTACCGTGGATGTGGTCTATCGTGGAAGACGTAATCAATTTTAGGAAGCCAGTCACCCTGGGACCCCGGCTGACATACCGAAAAACGGTGTAGGCCTGGAAAGGGCGTCATTCGATTAGAGGATACTAATGGATTCGAAAAGATCGTCCCGCGCCGGACAAGGAGTGGAACTATTCGCTGAAATCCCGGAATTTCCTCCCTCTATAAAACTAGTTGGCCAATCACGAAAAAGGTACCGTCCAGTGCCGTGGATCTAACCAACCAACAACTTTTTTGACCCCCTCTTAGGAAGAACAAGGAAGGCAGGGGAGACCAAAGCTGAGGAAGCAAGGAAAGGAATTCTCTCTTCTAGCTTGAGGGCCGAACTTCGAGGACAACTACTAGCTCTACCAGCCTGCTGACAGATGCTTGGCTTCTTCATATTCCAGGACCTAAGATATGCAGGAGAACCCGATGGAGAGATGCTGAGGACCCATCAACACCAATTATTACAGATAAGATATTTATATTAGAACAGTTAACGGCTAGGTCTAGTCTGAATCATTGCATGTTTAAACTCTTGTAACAGCTTATTACTTTAATTTTGATGAATAAAGATAAATATTAGGAAAGAAGTTGTTCTTTAGTAACCACGCCCATTATTAATTTGAATATATTTTATTAATTATCATAGCAATAAACTGCAAGCAAAAAGCAATGATAGCATTATGGTTATTAGCATTATTATTAAACTTAGAAGTAGGTACATTATCTTGGTTGATTATTAAACAATGGCAATCACAAATAAGGGCCTTAGAAAGGTATCGAATATAGAGGGCAAAATAAGCAATTCATATTGACTTATAATCATGATTTTGGGATAATCTTCCTCAATGATTTTAATGAATGGCATCCCGATATACAGATTAATATATTATCAGCAAAAATATATGCCAAAACATCTAGATAAGACATAGCATAATCTACAATCAATTAACTGAATTTTAACGTTATTTTGTTTTAAATTAAATTAATTTGCCTTTATTTAAATATCCCTTACTTCAAATAAATATTTAATTGAGAATTTTGTTGTGGGAAAATGTTATAGTCACTCTTTTAAAATTCAAAAACTTAGATTAATATTGCTTTTGTTTGCTCTGAGCAAAAATTATTTAGTTCTTGAAGAATTAAGAATTTTAAGATTTGGGAATTTGAACTTTATTTAATCTTTGAAATATCTAATTTGCCATTGGAAGACGATATTTTGCCATCTTTGAAAATTTGTATGGCTAAGTAAAAATCTCCACCATACATACGTTCCGATTTTTGGCTATCCGATTTTTTCTCATCCCTATCACAACAAAAATATCAGGAAAACAACTTTATTTCATGTAGGTTTCTTAGAAATAGACCTTTACCAAAAGGATTTTTATAATTTTACCCTTATCTCACTTTGAATATTATTGTAGATTTCTTAATATTTTTTTAGAGCGTTAGTGTGCGTATTCTGATCATTATTATACAAATTATTTGGAAGATTATTATCATTTAATAAAGTGGCCTCCAAAGCTACTCTTTATGAATAATTCTTCAAAGTTTGTTTTAATTTTCAACTGAATCACGTCTCGCTGTTCTCACTATTTGGTGAAGTATTGTCCTCTTGGCAATTGTGCTTGGAGAGAACATTGAACTGCCTCTGCCTAAGCGTTTCCTGATGGTCAAGTTCTCCTGATGGCATTATAATTTCTTCCTTCCTTTCCCACCATCAGTACGTGTCCTGCACGCAAAGAGACTTTACTCGCCACGGCCGCAAAAAAATGCATGGTCAGGAGGGAAAAAAGAAAACCCCGGAGAGGATGACACTAACAAAAACATTCCGACGTATGCTGTACGTATATGTAATTACTCTTTTGATTTTCTTCATGATTTAATACTTCTAAAGCTTACCTATTTCTTATTATATAGTTTCCAAGTCTTATTTTTCATATATTTATCCTATGTCTAATAATCGATTGATGAGTATGCTGTGTGTGTAGCTCCTCAAGGTATTTGGGCAGCATTGCTGTAAATAAAGCATTTATCTCTCTCCTAATAAATAATTTTGTTTATGAGATGTTTATTTTGTATTCCACGTTATTTCTCTTATTCAAAAAAATAAAATAGATGAAGTAACAATTGAAATTTGATTTTGAAATGAGGGAAAAGAAAAGTTTGTTGTTTGTTAAAATAAAATAAACCAGCTGTACCCATGCGAAAATCTCGTATTAACCATAGGTTTAATCATCAGATGTTAATGCATTAAAGGTTCAAATTAAATCAATGGATTTAATACAACTAATTAGTAACTTATTAGTAAACAAATAAAATCTGCACTCTACAATGGAGCAAATCTTGCTTGTTTCAATACAATGTTAATTAAAACATTAGCTTTCTAAGCAGATTATTATCGGACAGTTACAAAAAAATTTAAAAATTGCCTTTAAATATCAGATGTAGGCATAACTTTGCTGGAATTCTCACGAAGGAGTAGTTCTACCCAGTGGGCTTTATGTTATTTATCAGTAAACATATTAAAATTTCATGTCATTATTAAAAATGAAAACTTTGATAATGGAGATTTAAAAAAGAAAGAAATAAAGAATCAGGCAACGTATCTAATTGAAACACGTCAACACTCCAATCAATATTACTACTTTTCGGCCAGAAATATCAGTCATTCTACATCGAATATGAATTTTGACTTGTCTTAAAACCACCAAACTTCTATTAATACTATCAAGCAATAAATAATAATTTGAAGGTATGGATAATACAAAAGAAAATTATGTAATTACAAACAAAATGTTTGACCTGGAGTAATCACATTTTATTTACAAAATAACGTTTTGCACAATAATTTCATAATCACTCTTTTTTTTTTATTTAAATATTCTATGCTTTATTATTGCTAATATTATTGAAGTCAAAGTTTCCACTGTTAAATTAATAAACATTTCGAATTCATAAAATCGATTTTCCATCCATAATTATGGAGAAATTATTTCAGAAACTACTTTTTTGAATTTTTAAGAAAAATATACTACCCCTACAGACTTGGCAACATTTTTAATAGAAAGGCGAGGAAAGGTATACAAAAATGATATATCATATTTCTAAGATTCCAGTTTATAAGGTGCCTGAAAAATAATAATGGCATTGAGGATGCAAGATTAAAAAATGGCGTAAATCCTCCAAATTTAAGGATACCGAAACGTGATTTCCCAGGTCTTTTATAAATGTTTAATGGCTACGAATGAGGGTATTAAAAGGTAGATGTTATCAGGAAACTGCCGCATGTCTTGCGTCAAATAGCGCAATTTTATTATAATCAATAGCGGCTGGCGAAACTATAAAAGTAAACGTACAAATTTTCCCTCTAGCATTATTTGATTAGATATTCTAATTGGGCATGAGAAGCATTTGGACCGATTTATATTGGAGATCCTGTATATAATATTCAGTTTTATGGAATTACATGCATGTGATAGTTACCCAAACTTAATATTTTAGGGATATTGATGACCTGATGAGACTATAATATCGCTGAGATTACATTAGATTACCGCCAAATCAAGGCAGAGTTAGCGGTTATGTTAGCGGAGCTCCTCTAAACTTGTGCAAGTAGGTAGGACACTCCTGGCAGCCGATCTTGGTCCCAAGTCAATAACACTAAAATATTCCTGGAGCTGCTCGTCCTTCTCTTAACGGTCTTGTCCTCTGTCATCCTTGGTAACTTACCCACGCAGGACATTAGTCCATGGTTCAAAGCCAATTCAACTGTCCTCATTACTTTGATTGTCTTATCAAGATTTACTAGGAAGAAGGGCTTGCAATTTATTTTTGTATATTTTCTGTATCCTGCAGGAAGGGCAATGAAGAGTGGTATTCATAAACTGAGAGTTAATTAACAGGCTTAAAAAACGCTCTAAATTATGACAATAGGGCCAATCATATCCTAATTATAAAGAAAAATATATATATTTTTTTACTTTTTAGACTTTGGAATAATGATTCGAATGAGTGAATGAATAAATGAAAAAATAATGTTTATTCTGGGACTTTCAGTCCTTTAATAATAATATAAATTTACAATTTAGGCAGCATTTGGCTGGCTCCACTGTAGCAAATCAATTATATAAGTAATTATAAGTCAAGGAACAATTATTTATAAAAAAAAAAAATAACAATAAATATACTTATGTACATATTTGCAATTCTTTACATACATGCGGAACATTGATCATTCAGAAGTTGGAGAAATGAATGGAATTAGGGAAGTGAGGTTAGGGTGGAAGCTTGACAAATTGAGATGGGTAAGGAATTCCAAAACAAGGTAGCACGAATGATAAAGGATTTTTGAAAGGAAGCAGTTCTAAAGGATGGGGGGGGGGGGGAGGGGAATATACAAATCAGTAGGTTTAGATCTCGTTTTTAGGAAATGAATGGAAGAGTGTAGAGTAAAGAGGTCAACAATATAGGAAGGTTTTCTGGCTCTTAAGGATTGGAATAAGAAGGTACCGAGAAGGTATTGTCGTCGGAAATTAGGATAAAGCTACGCTTGCTCAGAATTCCGGTGAGAGATGTGAGAACATCTGGGGAGACAGAAAATGAATCTTGTGAAACAATTCATTGATCGTTTTAGTCTCATCTCGTGCTTACCAGACAGTCCTCCGTAAACTAAGGTTTGAGGCAAAGGTAACTCCGAGTTTTTTTCATAGAGTTTTGGAACTGAATAGGAATGTAGTTGAGGTGTAGGACATTGAGGGAGGCTTTGGAACCAATTAAAATTGCCTTAGTTTTCGCTGGCTTCAGAGTCAACTTATTTTCCAAAGCCCAGCGGTTGATACTATCAATATCATCTTGGAGCTTACGGGACGCCTCGAGCATGTCGGAAGGGTTAAGGATAGGTGTAATTGTAGATCATCTGCATACAAATAATATGTAGAGTGGTAGATAGATTTGGGAAGGTCATTTATGTAGATGGAAAATAAGGTCGGTGAGAGTGAAGATAAGCTACGAGAGAGGAGTAGCGGGGATTAATTGGGAGCAATCAATGTTTGTGAGCGGGAGGGACAGTAATGAGTGGAACCAGCTTAAAGCACTATTGGATTGGAAAATGTCATGTAGTTTGGAGAGGAGGATATTGTGATCGACAGAGTCAAAGGCTTTTGAAAAATCATAGGATAAGGATTGTGATTTTCAATGGGTCTTTGGAGGAATAGAGATCTTGAGTAATTTTTAGCAAAGCCGATTGTGTAGAATAACCAGAACGGAAACCTTATTGGAAAGAATTAAGGAGAGCATTCCGCTCAAGGAAGGAGGTGAGTTGAGAATGAGCTATTCTTTCCAGGGGTTTTGATAAATTTGATAGAATGGAAACTGGTCTAAAATCGGAAGCTGTGAAAGGAGAGGGGATTATTCAGCGGGCGGACAAGGATTGTTTTCCAGGCTGAGGGAGGATAGAGTTTTGCAGGGAAAAGTTGTAGACATGTAAAAGGGCTGTAAGTATGGCGGGAAGGGTGTGCTTTATGATTTTTACTGATCGGTATTTTAGTAAGGAAGCAATTAAGTCCTCGCGAATAATGTGAAGAAAATAAAATCGATCAGGATTGAAAGGAGTTTGAGGAGTAGAAAAGGAAGAGGAGTAGGCCGTAAATACTTTATATTTTTCCTGTATCTTCATTAATAGTTGAGATATGAGCGTTTGAAACTTCTAATCGGCAGCCATTTTGGGACATAACGGCTGATGGTAATGTCGAGTTCCGAGGATCAATATCAATATTAATTTTTGAAGTGTAAACTTCTTTTGGCCCGCTGGGCAATTTTGGGATGGGGTAAAAAAATGCAAACTCTCGTCACGTACCGTCAATGTCAACACCATATCTTACCCTACCTAAATCAAGCCTACAATTTCTCTTCTGTTTATTATCTTCCCGATGAGCTAGAGACTTAAAATTTGGAAAATATCTTAGGTGTGAATGACAGTGCAATAATATGCAATAATAACAGGAATGGGGACCACGTGGCGCAGTGTGCAGCCCTTAGAACACTCTCGGACGACGACTTTTGACGTCTTCGTCCGTTCTTTTCCTTGTAAGTCTTTGAAGGAACGAGCTACGATTGTTATAGGCATACCATTTAAAAAAAGAAGAATCCTGCTACATTTCGTTCAATCATAGTATAGGTCTAGCACTTTAACTTTTTCAAATATTTTAAAACGAATTCGGAAATCACCTCCATGGAACTTTGGATTAATTTTTTTTGCAAACGACGCAACAACTAGGTAAATTGTGAGTAAGCCAAAATGAGCCTGGTTAATCCCCTTTAAAACGAAATGTCATAGAAAATTATAGTTCAATCCTCTGAGAAGCTATGAATTCAAGAACGGCAATAGAAAGGGAAAAATCGGATTTTCTAAAAGTTATCCATTGGTATCGCTCGCGCGACTTGTGTTTTTTAAATACGACCACTTTACAAACTAAAGGTTAATGCTTGATCGAATAACATGTCAACCTTCAAAATCCGTGTAAAAAATGTCAAATGTCAAATGTAAAATGTCAAAAATTCAAAAACCTTCAAACTATTTCTGGAGATATTCTAAGAAGCATGATCTATCGGGATACGCGATGCGCAACTACGGGCACAGTTTATCCCGTCATTTATTTGATGTTTTCTTTTTTCATAGAAATGATAAAAATATTCAATAAGTAAGCAAAATAAAAATAATTTAAAAGAGCAGCTCTCTACATTTTCTATTGCTGAATTCACTCCATTTTTCAAGTTTTAAAAATATTTTAGCAGTGAGAAGTGATGATCGACCGAAGATTATGTGTTTCAGTGCTGCGATCTATTGTCCCAGAAACACACTGGTTTTATCCCTATTGGCCTTAGGCCCGAAGAACCCACTTCTCTTTCTAGTTTTGATTTCTTCTGACAAGGTAAGTGATATAAATAATTCACATTGTTTAAGATTCACATTGTAAAAAGAAGTTTACACTTCCAGCGTGTGGTCCTAAGCACACTCACTTTTTTGTCCTTCGGATCCGATTGTTTATATACATTGACGGGAAGTGATACTTTTTTTTTAAACTCAAATAATGTTTTAACCAGTCTAATTGATCCATTAAGTAATCCACACACAGATAATACCAGTCCATTATCTACTGAAATTGAACGATCTGCATGACCAAGCGGTGTTCAATATTTATTGTAGCAATGATTATAAATAAACGTTGAAAGAAGATTACGATAAGGAGCGGTTTATTCTTGTTAGTAGTGTTCAAGTAGTATTCGGTGAAATAAACTTTTTGTTAGCGTATTATATGAGTTTCATTGGAGATTAACGAAGCATTGTAATGAAATTCGTTGATGCACTCTCTAGTCAATGCTAGACTCTTATCTCTATAAATTTGTATGGCATCGTCGTCACCAGGAAAAGGATCTATTTCAACAAATTTTACAAGATAATATTATAAAATATTAAATTATAAGTCGCCTATTGGCCTCTAGAATAAAGGTAAGGTGTTTATATTTACCTGTGTCTGTATAGACAATTTTTAAAGATTGTTAACACATAGGCGAAAAGATACACCATTTGCTTAGATAACGAAAGTAAACATCAAGTTAAATTTTGATTATTAAACTTAGAGATATTTTCTTATTTAAGTTATCTTTTTGCCCCGGAATTATCTCCCTCACTCACAAAGACGTTAAGATAAAGAAAGACAAAGTTTCTTACGAAATAAAACAAGCGTCGGAACTTTCTAAGCTGTTTTCATAATTAGAGAAATTTTCCTTGAGACAAACAGCTCTGTTTCAACCGAGATTTCACTACAGTTAACATTCTACTAATCAGGTTGTTTAATGAAGAATTATTAACTATTCTCATAACTCATAACGTTAACTGAATCAGAACTTAAAATTAAATCAATCTTTCTATATCATTATAACATAATATGTACATATAAAATAATTATATTATATTAGCATATATTTATATCGTATTGAGAAAAAAAAATCAATAACCAATATTATTGTTAAGTTTGATATAAAACCTGATTTGTGTGATAAGCACAATTTGTTTACATTAGTAAATAATAGCTATATTTATAAAATATAAGCTAATTATATTAAACGATAATGACATACCCGGAGGGAGAATAGTTGTGGGCTTTGTGGATTTTCTCTGGTAGGCGGTTGCCCAAATTCGGGCTGTCAGCCATCTGACGGACTGTAGCCACGCTCGACGTTGCTAAACTTTGATTACCTATTGCAAGCGCCTTAGCCCGCTCGCCCACCCCGGCTCCTATACATATTTATAAACAGTATAATATAATTATTATTATTTCTAATTTATTTATTAGAGCGTTACCTTTCGACAACACTGGTTTCGGTGGGGGTAACAATTACAATTTCATGCTATCTTGAACGTTTCAGACGATATTGAAACACGATGAAGAATATATCTGAATCACAAAATCAAATTATCGATTAAATTTAAATTAAATTATTTAAAAGTTATATTCTTACAGAGTTACTCATAGGTACTTTCTACAGAGATTATAGGGTGATTATCATTTTAGTAAAAAAAAATCGTGAACAGAAGTTATAGTTCATTGTTAAAATTTACTGTTATTTTAGTTATCCAGCATATAGTAGTTTTTAGCAATGTCAATAACATTTCTCTATTGGTCGGTGCAAACAATTGGTATCAAAATGTTATTAACATAGTTGTTAGAAACGTTTTTTTTGGATTCATTTTCGCTAGAAACATTGTTATTAGCAATGTTGATAGCATTTCTCTATTGACCGGTATACACGGTAGGCGTTAAAATGTTAACAACAAAAATGTAATTGAAATTTTGCTGAAAACAATGATACTGGTAACATTTCGGTGTAAAAGTGCCTTAACGGTGCTGACTGTTAATTAAGTACCTTACGAGAATCATGGATACAATTTAACACCGGCATATACTTATCCAAAATAAGAAAATAACATAAATGATATGCTTATAGAAGCATAATGAACTAATAATGGAACGTTTTTGAATTATATTTCAAACTATTATTTCATTTCAATAGAAGAAGTGGTTGTTAGCTATTTTCATAAAATCTAGAATTCGTAGATTTTAAATAGCCTATTAATATTTTTCTAATTATACCCAACTACATTTTTGGGGGAAAATAATTATATTTGTAGGATTTTTTTAAATTTCTTCACCTTCTTTTTCTATGTATAAAATATCTAGTTATTGCCCAAGAAAAGGATAATGGAGAAAGATTTGGAGATGGACGGTTGGCAACATTGCTCGGACTGAAACAATTATACAGTAAGGTTTCCTTACTTCTTTTTGTTGCGAGAGCTCTAAAAGGATTTATTTAGGCTGAAACACAGCAGTTAAGCCCATACTAAAACAATGATAAATATACCTATGAAAAATAAATAATTCTATGTTTATGGATGGATTTAGTTTTGAGAACGGAAGTTAAAATATCTGTACATATTTATGCGATTATTTTTAGACCTATATAGGTCACACTCTGAGTATTAGGACAGAAAAAAACATGAACAGTCCGATTGAATGTAATTTTTAAATTACAGCTAATTCAGAAAAATTATTGTTAAAAAACAAGTAAATATTTGTCGTTATTTTATATTTTTCGCTGTTAGAATTTTAACTTATAAATATTATTTTAAAGGAAAAATACTTTTTGTATACTTAATTAGTCTCAGAGTTTAATTGCGCATATAATTTTGTCGAAAAGTCTTGGCCCTTGATCCTTGAGGGTTCGGTCATAAACTCTGACAATGGGCGCTGTTTACTGAACTTGTTGAAGCCTGTTTACTCATCGTTAGTCCTCACTCCGCCCTCATCCCAACCTGTCTCAAGCAAAGCAGAACCTGCAATTTACATCTCTGTCATTGTTAACTTCTGATTAATATTATGTATATTCCCTACTATTTCAGAATATATTAGATGTATTCTTGAAATTAATTTTTTTTTTAGAGTGGAATTTTCAAACTTTTAATTTATTAACTTATAAACTACAGCAGTGATAATTTTTTAGCATAATTAAATAGAAAAAAAATCATTTTACATCCATTATTAGGGCGTTAACAGAAAAAAAATCTTTAATTTTTTGAAAATTCAACTTATTTATTAAATACGTGATCGGATATTTCGCTGCTTCAGAGCAAGAAGTAGCTCAACTCCAAAAACTGAAGCATACAAAAGTGAATTGTTTTAATTTTGGTTTTATTGTTCATTGATATAAATATATAAACCTCTTTTTTGAATTTCTAGCTTAGCCTTAAACTTGGCAAAAAAGTTTCATTATTTTACTTTTTAAATAACTTAAAACAGATTCTTAACATTTTTTATTATTTTAATGTTATTTATATAATATATTTATAAATAACAAATATATTTATTTATATATATATTTATAAATATAAAAATATATTTATATTTATATATATATATATATATATATATATATATATATATATATATATATATATATATAGGGCAGACTGGGGTTAGTTGGCATAAATTTTAGTGATCGATTTTTCTGTTTTGGGAGACAATACTCGGAGAGATTCTGGTGAATGCGGCGGATAGCTTAACTCTTCAAAATCATGGCTCCAAAATCATGTCGGACCCATTAATTAAATCGTCTTTAGGAAATCCTAAAAAAACTTTCCCAAAACGATTCCGACTATGCCAGTTGATCCGGGCTGGGGGTTAGTTGGCATACTCCTAGGGCTTAGTTGGCGTAACGTGATATGGATAGGGGTACTTATGCAGAACACAGTTGTGGATAAGCACCAATTTTCGTGGAAAAATAGGCTACTGTTGTATCAAATTCTCAGTAGTCTCAACTATCTGAAATGATAAAAACAGAAAAGGACAAATTTCGAGATTGAAAAGTTCTGTTCTGAATGAGCGTTTTATTCTAATTTTCTTATTAATTTAGTACAGTTTTGGATGAACCTAAAAATTCTATTGGAAGAATCTCTCTTGAAAAAAAATTATTGTAAAGCAAGTTTCGATTCTACACTTTCAGTCTCTATGATCCCTAAAGCAGAGGAGGAAGACGAAGATGCTGTTGCTATAATAAAATGCTGAAGTTTACAACAAACGAGCAACATGTTCTTCTCAGTCTATCAACGGACTCACATTTGACGAACTGAGATCAAACGTCAAATTTAAGTAGACACAGGAAAAATAGAAGACATTTGGAATGCAGTTAACAAACATGCTTATGTGAAAATGTTAGACTGCCATAAGTTAAATTATACTTTTAACACACAACAATGAAATCATACATGAAATTTAAGATCAGAGATTAAAGGAACATATACGTGCATATAATAATAAGACAGAGAATTCCAACTTTGCAATTCATTTAAATGAAAAAAAAACATAAATTCATCAAAGACTCAGGAGTTAAATTAATACATCACCTTGAAAACAGTCTCAAATTAAATATATACATAGGTATTAGGTAGCCAAAATTTAGTACTTTATTTGCAATAGCATATAAGTCTCTAATATCAAATTTGAAAAGAATGCGATTATAGTTAGACATCGTTTTTTTACTCAAATCTGTGCAGAGCTGCAAATAAAGTACCACTGCCGGTTGGGAGATTTAAAAAAAATCTAATCAGCTCTTCCCATAAAGAAAAGAAACATAAATACAAAATTTCACACTATTCATATTTCCGTTGAAATTTAAAAAGCCGAAAATTTTCGTGATTACAATACTTCCTTTATTTTTACAGAGAAGTAAAAAATCCTTTTATCAATTAAGTAATATATAAAATGAAAATAAAGCACAAAGTAGAGACAAATATCAAAAGTAATTTTTCTAGGAAGATTTTTTGTACAAGTATCATGGACACTTGGCGTAATTGTCATGGATTCATAAATTTTCTTGTCGATTTTCGGAAGAGCCAGTTATAATAAATAGCTTAACGCTAAATTTACATCATTTATAGATTCACTAATGCTCTGGAATAAATTGGATCTGACTTCATAGAAATAAATCACCTTAAGATTATTTACTTTTTTATTAGTCCTGCCTTATAGCATGCATATAAAGAAAGCAATCAGGTACAAAACGCAGAAACTAAAAGATCCTGCCATAAACCAACAATTCTCTCAGGCCATCGAAGAGAAGTTAGGAAGCACTGACCTATCAAATGCAGCAATTAACAAGAGATGGGATTTATGTAGAGATATAATGCACAATGCTGCGAAGGAGGTTATTGGACAAAACATAATTGACAAAAGGGCACCTTGGTTTGACTTGGAATGCAAGCTACGGATGAGAAGAATGCCGCTTATCGCCTAATGATCCAAAGAAGACATACAAGAGCATCTGTGGAAGGATATAGAAAGAAGAGAAGGACTGAAAAAAGGATCCATCAGAAAAAAGAAAAGACTCTGGGAGACGAAAGAGATGGAAGAAATTGAGATATCTAGGACCCAGAATGAAATCAGAAAGTTTTACCTCTGGGTAAACAGATCTCGCCAATCATTTAAGCCCCGATCATATGCCTGTAAAGATATAGATGGCTCTCTGATCACCGAGAGAGAAAAAGTAATAGGACGATGGAGGAACCACTTTGAAACCCTCTTGAATGGGGAATCCATAAGAGAAGACATGTACCAAGGTATCAATATAAGTGGTGAAGCGCTGGAGCCTCCAGATGAAGAGGACGTTCAGGATGCCAATGGTCGGATGAGGAATAACAAGGCCCCAAGAGTGGATGAAATCCAGGCTGAATTTTGGAAATATGGCGGAGAAGAAACCTCTAAATTCATGCACAATCTGATTCTAGACATCTGGGTAGAGGAGTGCATTCCTGAAGAATGGTACAAAACTACTATTTGCCCTATTCATAAAAAAGGTGATCCTCTTAACTGCGAAAACTATAGAGGAATATCCCTCTACAAGATATTCTCTAATATTCTATTCCACAGACTCCTTCCATTTGTTGAAAGAAGAATTGGCCAATATCAAGCAGGTTTTATGAAGGGCAAAGGTACAACTGACCAGATCTTCTCAGTTAGGATGATAATGGAGAGAGCGGCTGAATACAATATCCAGACCCACCATCTCTTTGTAGATTTCCGAGCTGCCTATGACAGCGTGATCCGAGAGGAACTGTATGAGGGAATGATTGCTCTCGAATGAGAAAAAAAACAAAGTATATGCTCTGTAATTCTAACAGATTACTCTCCCCTAGGAGGAGTAGTAAAAATAGGGGATTTCAGCTTTGATTGTGTAGAGGAATTCATATACCTTGGAACACAACTAAACTCAACAAATGATAAGCAACTGGAGATTCAGCGTCGGATTATAGCGGCCAATAGGTGCTACAATGGACTTCAGAAACATCTAAGAAGCAAGTCTCTCTCCAGGACAACGAAGATACGAATATATAAGACCCTAATCAGGCCGGTTCTCACATATTCGTCGGAGTGCTGGAGGATAACGAAAGCCCTAGAATCGTCCCTATTAAGATTTGAAAGGAAGATTCTGAGAAGGATTTTTGGGCCTGTGTATGACAACGGTATATGGAGATTGAGAAAAAATGCTGAACTTATGCATCTCTATAAAGATCAGGATATTATGCATTTTATAAAATCTGGACGTCTGAGATGGGCAGGGCATATTGCAAGAATAAGTAGTAACGAAATCCCCAAAAGACTCCTTGAGGAAAAGATCTTCGGACGCAGAAAAGTGGTTAGACCTCGCCTGCGGTGGGAGGATTGTGTGGCTGCAGACGCGCGAAAAATGCTGGGGACTAGAAATTGGAGAGCAGCAGCACAAAACAGAGAAGACTGGCAGCTCAGACTAACGGAGGCCCAGACTCTTCACGAGTTGTAGCGCCATCGAAGAAGAAGAAGATTAGTCCTGCCTTAGTAATTGCACATCGACTGTAAACACCTTCTAATGTTAGTTTGTGGGTTCATAAACAAGTAGTTTAGCTACTCACCTAGTATCAAAATCTAATTCATGATATGATTTACTCTTCCTATTTTTGCTTATAATTAATGTCTTGAAGGAGTTTTTTTCACCAGTGAAATTTGATTATTTGCTAAATTTTTACTAACTTCGAATGAACTTCATGTAAAAACAACAGAGATGCAGCAGTTTTCAACAAAAGTTTGTTATATTTTCTGATGAGAATATTATAAATGCATAGGGCAAACTTCGATTCCGACTGAAGTTGAGCTCGCCAGAGACAAACAGTTGATGAAGTTCTGAATTCTGCTCAGTTCAGTTGTAACTAATCATGATATTCAGTCTATTTGACTCAACATATTTAATCCTGTCTTCTTCAACAAACATGTTCAAAAATTAAATTTATTTCTTTACCCTATAAACAGTTAATTTCTATCCAAAAGAATATTCAGAATTAACAATTATTTAATTTTTCGATTTCCTGAGACATCTTTTGGGCAAAAAAGGGTCGTCCAAGGATCTCTTAAGAAGAAAGAAAACCTTTCTACTTGGAGAATATAATATCCGATAAAAGGTATCTTGTAGGATTATTTTTAGTGTAATTTATAAGTCCCCACACACACACACACACACATACTATATATATATATATATATATATATATATATATATATATATATATATATAGATATATAAATATATATATATACATATATATACATACATTTACACATATTAATGCGATGAATGAATTTTTGAAATTGAAATCATCCTTCAAGGATTAAAATATATGGGAGATCGGAATACGTAATAGCAGTAGTTTTCGTCAATAGCTCAATTATTAGAATTAGAAGTTGCACAATCATGCACAGGGTCTGGCATTGAAACGGGATGATTTCAAAATTAAATTATTTATAAAATGATTTGGTTTTTTTATTATTATTTCATGTATAAATATAAAGTACGATAATATCAATTTATGTACAGCAAAATAAATAAAATAAAAAACTATTGTTTAAACACTACATTCGCCAAATAGCCGCCATTTAAATGTATGCATTTTTGGAACCCATAAGTTTTGCTTGAATTCTCGTATCATATTGGTAGCTATTGTTCCATTCTCGTCCCGAATGCGTTGTTGAGGCTTTGGATAGAACTGGTAGTAAAGCAGATAGGCCTCAAATACGTCTGTCGTCGTGTTGAAAAGGTGTGTTTTTCGCACTTTAGTTTTTGTTATGCTTTTTTTTAAAAAAAATGACTATTCATTTACTTTATACTTATATATAAACAATTAATTATTTTATAAATAATTTAATGTTGAGATCATCCCGTTTCACCCAGGCCCCTGTATTTGAAATTAATCTTATAACGTTATTAAACATATGTTAATATCAATACAATCAAGATGGAAAAAGTATTACAACACATTTATAAAATTAAATATTATTTAGTAAAACTTACCGCGGTCATTAGTTTAGTTTAATGATACGCATTACGTTCTTTTCCTTTGCGATTTTCCTAACCGGACTTCTTGTTTCGTTTTTTTAATAAATACTATTCTTCCAGGAGTTGAGGAAAATACGCCAATCGACTTCTAAGGTCCTAAAATCCATTTCCGAATTGTTTAAACAAAATTCTTCCGTAGGATTTCAAGATCCATCTCGCGAACAGGCAGATAGAAATTGTACGTATTATAGAAAAATACATAAATAAATTCTATATAGACATTTTTTTATATTTATCGAATTATTACGTAGTCAAAGACGTAGAATGCTAACGAAGAAGGATGAATTCCATGTCCTGCGGCGAAAAACAAGAAGAGGGAAAGAAAGAGTGGCAAAATTAGGTAGGTCCTGACAGGGCGGAAAACTCTAGAGGGCGACTTAAATTTTCAATGAGGTGAGAAGGGGGGAGGGGTCGAAGAGGTGCGGCTCGACCGATTGCCAAAACGGCCATGCAATATTTAAAACCTTCCCTGTATTAGTCCACAGTCCACTCCTTCCCTAAAACCAAATAAACTAGATTAAATATTAATATCATTACCGGCTATCTGACCCTATCGTGTCCTTCCTTCACTGCTCCAGATGGGATTTCCGTTATATATTTATAATTTCATCAAGCTCAAGCCTTCCTACGAAATACTGGAAAATAAAAAAAAATGTTTAAAAAATAAATTTTAAGGATAAAGATATTTTTTAATTATATATTTCACCACTAACGTTCAAGAAAGTTCTATAAAAATAAATAAAATAATACAATTAAAATAATAATTAAAAAAAATAATGAGCTAAAATGGCAACAAGAATTACTAAAGACTTGTTGAATTATTAACACTTTTGATCAGGTACAAATTTTATATTTTTGACTCTAATATAAATGCTCAGGAACAAAAGTTTGAATTAAAATTTTAGTCTTTGGAATTAATTATGTCATGTGTGACTCATTTCCTTGCGCCATAAATAGCTTAACGCCCTTTATTTACAATATATTTCAATGATATATTTACAACCTCAAACCAATTTATGTGCTGCATTTTTATCCCTACCATGTGCAAACTTCATTATATACATTAACGAAAAAATCGACGTCGTTTTTTGAAAAACGCCTAAGCGCCATTTAACAAACTTTACAGGAATCGCATGGAACGATTTTTCCCAAATAACAATAATTTTTTTTAATTTTATTCTTTATTGTATAGAGTAAGAGTTTATTAATCTGGCAAAACCTTTATAATTATAATATATTTTAAAGGATTCCAGCACTAGTTAAGGCCAGAGTGAAGACTGAGAGTCGTTCATATTTGATGCTTACGTCATCAATATTCGATTTTTAGACCATTTCTATTTTTTTTTTTTTTTTTTTTTGCGATCGAGGTAATCGATAGTGGTGGTGCTTAGGTCCCAAAATCAATTGAAATCTAGATTTCGAATTTTTGGCGCTTAAGACTTTTTCAAAAAACGTCGCCGAAATACTCTAATTTATTAGTAACCTTACAAACTACAAACCCTTAAATTTTGGGTTATCCGGAAAATTATGCAGGATTTCATGTTTTCTTTATACTAGCGCTGTATATGACAAACTGTATACGTTTGAGGGATTATTCTTTTGTATGAGTTTCTACACTTTTTAATCCTCTTCCAAACAAAAATGTCTTTTATATTCTGTAGCATTTCACTGGTTGGAAAATATTCAGCCTTTACTGAGATGTTAAAGCGTGATTTTCGCCAAATTTCGTTTTACGAGTTTAAATTCGGTAGGAACGCGGTTTAAACGGCTAGAAACATTAAAGAAGTCAGGGGCGATGGCAGTGTAAGTTAATGCACCGTTCAACGATGTTTTAAAAAATTTCGAGAGGGAGTCGTCAGCCTCTTTCCTTGATGACGATGTTCTGTGGTCTTTGGTCGAAGACAACTGTTCAAGAACTGCAGAGAAACATTCAGTTAGAAAATCGAACATCGCTGACACCTCAACGCAATCGGAAAGGTAAAAAGGCTTGACTTTTTTACCCAACTTGAAAACCTGGGTTCCTCATCCATTAAATGACCGCCAAAAAAATCTTTGTTGCGAAGTTTGCGCTCCACTTCATTGCCGAAACAAGACCCTGCCTTATCCTACTCTACAGACCTCTCCCCTATGGACTACCATTTTTTTAAACATCTAGGTTGATTTTTTAATGGTAAACATTATATTGATCGAAATTCGTTAGAAAATGCATTTTCAGAATTTGTTAATAATAACGATTCAACATTTTATTTAGAGAGAACGGAGAAGTTACCAACACGTCGGCAGAAATGCATAAAGAGTAATGGAGGGTATTTTGATTAATAAAAATAGTTCCGTATAATTTATTTTATTTAAAAACCATAAAGCTGCATTATTTTCCGGACAACCAAATATTTATAAAAATACAAAAACAGTAAAATCTTAAACATACACTAGCACAGAGTTAGCGATCTTAGCTCTTCTTTTACTCTAAGACCTATCAACTTCATTAATGAACAAAATTAATTTCAATATAAAAAATTACGATATTAAAATAAAACTTTACCACTTGCTCCAACATAGCGTGAACTTACCTGAAACAATAAAAAATAAAATAAATAAATATTTCTCGAGAAGTTCTTATTCTAAATGTATTTGAGGATATCGGTTCTAAAATGTACTAAATATAATTTCCCGAAATTGAAATCGAAATTTCAGGCAAGAATTTCATTTATCAGATAATCTGAAGGTATGACGTCAATTAAAGGTGTCAAATTTAAATAAATATATCAGTTTTATTTTCAAGTAGTATAGATTCCCACTAAATCCCTGAAAAAAAATCAATCTTATTTCCCTCATAATATTGAAGATATAGTATCCCTTAATGTGTATTTATGCAGTAAAAGAACGATACGTTATGAGAATATAAATATATAATCTGAAAAGAGATTCAAATTTATGGTAGGGGGCATTCTCAAATAAGCTGTTACTTTCGAAATCTGGAATATATATCCACGTTCATAGGATAGCCTTGGACGCTATATAAGTGTCATATCTATCTATAAGTATCTACGAGTTCAAAATCTGACTTAGCAAGTTTTACGCTTTTCATTTTTTCTAAGTCCCTAGTTTTACTGCATAGTAAATGCATAATAAGGAAGGCATGAGTAGTAGGGCATTGTTGTAAATTTATATATTTAATATTTTATGATTTTTCAATTTCCTAAGTACTTAGAAAGTTAGAAAATCCTTTTATGCTTCGAGAATTACGAACTAAAAAAATATTGTCATGATTTTTCTTAAGTTATTTTGCATTATTACTTAGTAGGACTAATTTTCGTTTTGAGACGGGCCACCCAGTAATTAAAATACCCTCTTTTTATATCAAATATTTGGTCAGAATTTTCGAAATTCACATCGTATAGAATGTAACTCAGTTGACGTACGTATGATGGTATAGAAGGATCAATCTGATTTGGGATTGATAAACTAAAATGTAACTCATACGGATTTTCCACAACAAATTTGTTTACAAACTATTTACTTATAAAGATTTAATATATTAAGATACAATATGAGTTTAGACGAGCTGAATGCTGATTGAGGAGTTAAAAAAATACAAAAAAAAACAACGAAAATATGAAATATGTCCAACCTTCAAGAAAGCTCAGAATAGCCATAGTGACAGTTGATTTGAGAATGAACCTTGTACAAGATGAGAGTTGGAATATACAATATGGAAGGAAATAAGCAACCAATATGTGGCGAATCAGACAGAGGATCGAAACTGGGCGAAATAAAAAAAACACTTTGTTGCCAATTGCCAATCTGTAATGCAATAAATAGCATTGCATTTTAATCACGTTATGCTGTTAAGTGCTTAAGTATATTATTTATTTTTTTGTATTACAAATTCCGATTTTCATATAATATGAGTGCAGTTTCAAATCCGAGATACAGAGAGAGAAGAAGTCCGAGTCGTAGCCAACAATGGGGACCCTTCGACTCCATTAATTCCTGACGATCGAGTGCACAACTTCCGATATCCACCCCTGGCGGCACGGCTCTGATTTAATACCCTCATCCCATTTAACCCAACCTGAAATATCCAACCAGTTTGAATCGATAGTGACCTGGACAATCGATTTTAGAAATCTCGGGAATAATTTAACGGTAACAGCTAGGTTCAAAAACATTGCAATGTTGGATCCTACCTCGACGTCTTACATTTTATATTTATATATTAAACTAGTATTTAAACAGACTACGAGAAGACCGCTTTGTTGAAATGATGACGTACTACCGTCTAGTTTGGATTTTCTGTTCATCCAAAATGGATGAATGGAATGGAATGGATCTCCTCTGATTCCACCTCATGGGCATCTCCTATATACGAATGTTCGAATGTTTATCGCTGGTCAGTAGCAACTTCAGGTGTTTATGCAACACATTGACAATCAAGTTAAAAATAATTTTCTTGCTATATGTGCTCCCCTAATTTACGAAACAAATTAATAAATAAAAAAAATTAATAATAAACATAAATCATTATTTACAAATCTTTAAAACTTAATTCATATTTAGAAGTATTTGGATGTAAGGCAAAGGGAAATCTTGATTCTTGGAGAGATTGGAGGGGGTCAAATTAACTGATTTAAAGGTAAAAAGAGAGGAAGCATTGCGGACAAGAGGTGGAATAGAGTCTCCGTAGATATGGATGAAGCAGATTCAGGATTAAGGATTTCACATATCAATTAAGGATATTACACATTAATTAAGGATTTGTTAAATGCAGCAGTCTTACTGGAAGTTGAGTACAGAGGTGAGGCTGGAACGATTGTAACGGTAGTGAATTTCGGATTTGAACTGAAGAAAATGGAAGATTATGGAGAGCGGCGAGATTGGATAATGTGATGCATTAAGAAAGCAAGATGGTACTTACGACGGTGATCAGGAAAAAGCCACTTCCACTTGCCGTAGTACTGTGAAAACCGAGTATCAACTGAGATCACAAAAATATATGGAAGAAGATCATTCAATAGTGTTATAACCCAACTTTCTAGTCCACTAAATCGCATTATAAATCAAAGAGCGAAGTAAGTGCAAATAAGAGATGAGGCAAGGAGTTTGGCGAGTCTATTTCTAATGTGCATAAATAAGATGAATATCACCATATTCACCTTATTTATGCACATTAGAAATAGACTAAAAAAAATAAAAAAAAAAAATCCATTAGAAATGGATAAAAAAAAATTTTGAGCGTTGGAGGAAATGCATTGAAATTAACAAAATTTATTTTAAATAATAATACTATCTTTAATTTTGTTTTTATTTTTATTCGGCTCGTAGCTCTGACATTTCATATGTTCCAGCCCAATCTGTCAATTCAGTTTATCATGCATTTATTGATGCATTAAGCTCTACTATATATTTCCTTCATGTGGGGCAGAATGTAATATTTTACAGTAAAACAGATAAAAATATAGAATGCAGTTTAACGAAATGTCTGAACGATATGTACAATTTTAGAAGTGGTGTATTTATCTTGAAATTCAAGCGATTTGCAAAAAATAAAAAATAAATAAAAATTTTAAAAAATACGACATGATAAATAAATGAAGAGGAAGGTGACGGAATAGTCAAGATATTCAGAAGAAGTCATAAAAAATGATGGTCTATATTTCGATATGTAATGTAATTTGTGATTAGCCAACTGATTTTCTAATAAAAAGTTAAAACGTACAATATTTGTTCATACACTTGTCAAAGAGTGTTCCATCTTTCGGGATGACCCTAACATCAAACTCCTTTTCAGTCCTTCATGCACGAATGTAGGTAATCATCATTTTCAATCATCAATGTGAAATCGTCTGAGGTAGGCGCGTGCTCTTCTGCTGGTGAATATGAAATAGTCGTTTTGAATATACATAAATATATGTTTGTCATCATTTATGTACATAACATTAATTTACTCCAGTATCACACTACGTAGAGCTGTTTATTCAATTCTCACCTTTGCCAACCTTTATTGATTTCGTGTAGATAAGACGTGATGAATCTAAGACGCCTCATCGCGGTTATAAAGGGCTGGAAACCTCTAGGGAGCGGATGGGTCAACGGGGAGTAATGGTCGTCCTAACCCTCGGCTCACTAATAAAATTAGGCTAGCAATTTTACGCTCCTCAAACTTCACCAACGGATTAAAAATTCAAAAGGTTCCCAAAATTAAAAACAAAAATAAACAACCAAGAAAGATTTTTTTTTCCCGATGTTTAATGAGATACCCCATGAAATATTAATAATCAAACTCTCCTCTCATCTCTTTTATAAACATTGCAATACCAAATTTCTGTTCAACCTTTATCTTGTATATTTTTAAATAAACGTGACTCTATTTGAAGGTTACTTTCAGGAAAAAATACATTGGAAACCATTATTATTAATATATTATAGTCATTGAGCTCAAGGTGGGCTCGAGCAGACTTGCAAACTAGCATATATATAATTATGCAAACCATTCTTTATTCATAATACTTTAAATAATCGGGCTTTGTCTTATTATTCAATAATAAAACTATTATTTATTTATGATGAATTAATGCCTCTGTAGGTACGATATCTAACTTTTGTATTATAAATATATATATATATATATATATATATATATATATATATATATATATATATATATATATATATATATATATATATATACGGGCGTAGGGGTGATAAACCTGCCCAGTTTACCTTAATTGTGAATCGCGTTGTGGTTTTCCAGAAGGTAAAATATCTACCTGGAGGTTTGTTCCATGGACGGTCTGCTTCGGAAAAAGAAATATAGGTTCTCGTGCGCCTGCCGACCTGAACAGCCATAATCTGTGGATCTAGATCGATTTGTCACTGTACTTAAACCCGAGTGAGTCAGTGAGAAGGAAATTGCCGAAAAAAAATATATATCTTGTTACTATTTACGAGTGAATTTGTAACTAATATAGATTTATTAGTTATTATTAGATTTAAATATTTTAGCTTGATCTTAAGTATTTTGATTATTATACTTGTTTTAGATTATTATTATCAATATATCTTAATAATTGAGCTATTTATAATTATAATAAATATCTTAATTTCATTCATTAAAATGTATATGCTTATAGAGAGAATGAAAGGGGAGAAAACTATTCAGTTGAAAAAAACATTAAACAAATAAAAGAAAAAAATGCATATCTTTCAATCGTATTCTATTGATATTTTGAAATGGTACTACATGTTCCATAGTATTTTCTAACATAAATTTTGTCTTTCTAGCTTAGCCCTGAACATTTTGTGATTTATTTTTTTTTAAATATTTTGAAGAAATATTTTTAACAAAAATGTTTTCATATATTAATTTTTTTACAAAAAAATTATTTTAGAACTACATACCTCTAAATTTGGCAGGAAATTTCAATTTTCAAGAAAATTCATAACCAAGTTTAAGGCTTTGCATTATTGATAGAGATAGACTACTCTAGCACCGAATCCGCTTTAGTTTTAACTATTTTAACTGATACAAAAACAGAAAAAGCCAAATTTTAAAAAAGGATGGTTTTGCTCTGAATCGGGGATTTATTTGGCAGCAACTGTTAGAATTAAAAGTGTTTCTCAATCGCCAGCAATCTTGGAAAATGATTTTTTACAATTTAATCAGGGACTTAATAGTAATATAAATAAAATAAAATCGATAATTTAAACCAATTTTATCGATTAGTACTGATAGAGCTGACTGTAAGTAACCAGTTGCCTAAGTATCGATCGCGGTTGAAGAGCTTCCAATAAGTGGCGCTACCTATTGGGTAGCTCTCGTACCTTCCTCAGGACCGATTACAGGTAATGTAAGCTAAGTCTATCTCAATATTTATTTTTATTCGTTCAGATATAATTAAATGTGAAATATGAATGTTGGGTTCTTTTCTCAACTGGGAAAGTTTAATTTTGTTTTCTATATTGATGTGTTTTTCATTAAAAACACTTATTTTGATATGAAAACAATGTTATTATTATAAACTTAAAAACTGATATATATAACAGCTGTCAACTTGAGAGTATTTCACTCCCTAAACCCTCTCGAGGACTGTATTCCACAGTGGAAACTCCTCTGATGAATTCGACTCCACACAAGTGGTAAACCCTTTGACAAACAACTTTTTAAAAAGTATGAAATGTGAAAGCCCTTATAAAAATGGGCATCCTCACAGTAGTTTTCAGTAAACCTTTATAGTTTAAAATGTTTGAAGCATGGCAATTTGTTTTGTGATATATTATTTACGTATTCTAGATAAAAAATAAGTAAGTTTGCATACAAATACTTAAATAACTGCAATGCAATATCCATGCAATGCGATATATCACCAGATAGAGAGGAAATTGCAGAAATATTTCTTTCCCTAAAAAACAATAAGTCTCCAGGTCCTGATGAAGTACCGTCAAGACTAATCAAATACGCAGGAGAAACCAACTGGAATGGGATTTATAAGATAATATGGGATATTTGGTCAAAGGAAAAAATACAAGACGAATGGGGAGAGGTTATTATAGTTCCTATACACAATAAGGGAGATAAACCCAAGTGTGAGTACATCAGAGGAATAGCGCACAGTCTATAAAATAAATAAAAGAAATAAATTTTTCTTTTATAAAATAAAAGAACTAAAAACGTTTTAGTTCCAAATTTAGTCTAGTAGGTAAGTGAAAAACTACTGTCATAAGAATGGCCCAATTTATCTAAATTGGGCCATTCTTATGACAGTAGTTTTCGAATCTCGAGTCGAGACAGCAAAATTCACCTCTCAAATGGGCAGATGCATGAGAGTAACTCTCAACATTTCTCGCACTATTCACTCTTTAGTGGACAGGTAGATTTAGAGTGTTTCGACCACTTAAGTCATCACACTTCAGTAACAAATTAATGAAAATTATTTACATTGATTGAGACAATGTGCCGCATTTGTAAATTACACATATTTCTTGCATGAAATATTTAAATATTGCGATTGTTTACAAAGCTACCTTATTTCTAAATGTGACATTAGTATTAAAGTATGTTATTAATTGGCTCAACGGCGCACTTTCATACCTATACAATACAGCTCATACGTTTTACGGGTCTTGCCTCTAAATAATTTAAGGATCTTCTGAATTAAAATTCATATAGTTTTGGCGTATGTCACATGTCATGCCGCCAGCATATTTTTAGGGTATATATTTTTTTCTGACTTACAAGATGTCTCTAGAATGATGCATTGAGTTTTTTTTTTTTTAAATTGTGTAATAATCTTATTCTTCATTCCTTTCTTTCTGAAAGATTTTTCTCTGTCTGCCAAGGTAGACCGGACTTAAAAGGACTACATCAGGTATCAGTACTAGCTCCGCTGCTCTACATCATACATATATACATGATATTCCAAACAGCACCAAAACTCTGACAGCGACGTATGCAGACGATACAACAATTTTAACAAAACATCAAAATCCAGCACACGCCTCACAGACTTTACAACATCATCTAACAAAACTTCATGGTTGGTGTAAACTTTGGAAAATTCTACTTAAACACGGCAAATCTCAACATATCACTTTTACTCTTCGACAAGAAACCTTCCCTCCAATATAACTCGACAATGTAGTTATTCCACAGACGGACAAAATTCGATAACTTAGCCTGACATTTGACACAAGAATGGCATGGGGCCCACACATCAAGAAGAAACCAAAAACGCTAAACCAAAGACTAAAACTATTACACTCACTTCTTTCAAGACGTTCGAAATTGAAACAGACATAAATTGAACACGTACACTTACTTACTCAAGCCCATCTGGCCCAACGCTTCACAGATTTACAGAACAGCCAAAAAGACTTTTCAGTCAAACATTTTTAGTACTATCACCGAAGCTCCTTGGTTTATTCTTTGCCAGCACATTCTCATCGGCAGGTATGAATATAAAAAATAAAGCCTCCCAAAAAATAATTGTACAATGATCGCATTATTGATTTTTTTGGACACAAGGTATAACGCATAAGCGACGATATTTGAATTCTCCTAAATTGAGTATTTTGTAGCTACTTGGGTACTATGTCTCATAGCTAATTATTAAAAATATTTTAGTCTTTGTATGTGAGTTTTTCTTGCTGTATCGTTCATTATTGCTTAAGATCATATAGGATAAAGTAGCTAACTTAATTACATTTCTGACTTATTGCCAGTTTAAAAACTTCGGCAAAAATGCAGAATGTTATGATTATGAGTTTTAAAACAGTGTTTCATCTTGGCGAATAGGTTCATTTTTCTTTTTTATTCAAACGTAGGCCCCTGTCAGTCCCTGTTTTCTTCCGTAGTTACCCTATCTAAGATCAAATGTAGTTAGGGATATAAGTTGATAGGAAAAGTATTATTATGAATAAATCTAGTATTGCTATGAAAAACGTGTATGTTGAAACGATAAAGAAAATTAAGAATAAATAATCAGCTGTTTACAAAAGAGTGTGCGAATGTAATAACAATATGAGGAATTAGGGCACTGTTCGAATATCACTAGTAATGGCCAGAGTAGATTCCGCTTAGCTAAGAATATTATCATTTTGGTTTGAAGACGAGAGATGAGAGAAATCAATGAGATCCTTGCCTTGTATCGATTGAAAAGTCTATTCAACTTTGCTAAAGCCGCTCCAGCTTCGTTACCGATTACTGTTAAAGTCAGTTAAGAGTCGCTCAATAAATTAATCCTTTCGGAAGTGTATACCCTAGCTAATGGACACTAAACGCTTTCATGACTGAAGAAGGTCCAGAATTAAGTATCTCCTATCGTTATCAAATCCAGCAATGACCTACTAACTCCTAGGGCAAGATTTAATTATGTTTATTTTTCTCTGGCGCCGGCAGCCTAGTTTACTAGTCTTATTTTTTTTTACTACAGCTTCCCTTGAGTCATAAAGCTAAAACAAAATCGTGATCAATAAAATCCGTATACTCAAAAGAAGATCTAAGAATCTTCTTCGAAAATTTAAGACAAGATCATAATAATAACAAGCAGAATACTTTTCCAAATTACGCAACTCCATTATTACTGATTTGACCAGTGAATTGTCATTTGATCTCAACAGTAATTACAATAATAGTGACTATAACCATGAAGGGAGCCGAATTCATTTCAGTACGATATTTACAAAGATTTACTATTACAACAACGATTACTTTAGTCATAAGGTTATCGTTGGTGTAATCGTAACAACTAACTGATGCCTTGGTACGAAGCTTAAGCATATCATACTGTATTTTATTACCAACTAATGTTCAATGATATAATTAAAAACATCTGATGTGGACAACGCATGACTTCCTTTTACGCCTATTAAACTATAAATCGGTGGCTCAAAAAGTGGTCCTGAATTTGGTTACTAGTTTTCAAAGATAACAGTATCTAAAAAACGACACTCGACGTTGCGACGTCCATCTATTGACACACATACTCACCTGCTCTTGTTTCCGGAAGTCTCTTTCCGTTATTATATGTCGTTTTCATTCATTAAGTACCAAGTTCCCAAGAGATTTCTTTGTGCTCCGCGACAATATTAAAACTGTCTTATGCCACTAGATAAAGCATTGGAAATCGACGGTTTCGACATTTTATGAGAAAGAACCCGATCAACTTATATATTATTCTCCTGCTTCAGACTTGTACAGCTCACAAATGTGGAGAAAAATAAGTATTTTGCACTCCATTTTAACTCTTAAATCAAGTAATAAAATTATTAAATTAGAGTGGAAAAAATCGCGTTTGTAACCTTTATCACCGAACCATATGATCTCTGAATTAAATTTCAATATAATTTTTGATATTTTTATTTTGTCCTTCAAGTAGGTACCCCTTTCGGCTCACCAATCTCAATCGAAATCTAGTATATTATTTTTATTAGTAAAAAAGTCTTATTTACTAAATTTGGAATGTTTTACATTATATTTTAATATAATTTTTTATGAAAGTTTATTTTGATCTTCAAGTAAAGTACCACTTCCAGTTTGCCAATTTAGACCAAAATATAGTATGTTATTTAAATGAATATAAAAATCATAAATACCAAATTTAAAAAGTTTTGCATTATATTATATTTTTTGATGAAAATATGTAATAACCTTAAAGTAAAGTAACCCTTCCGGTTATCATGCAGTGGCCAAAAAGAGAGGTGCACAACTAGATTTTAGATACCAAATACAATTTTTTTTTTACAGCTAACCGTTTTTGAGTTATGCGAGATGCGTACAGACGTCACGGCGAAAATAGTAAAAATGGATTCAGGGATGGTCAAAATGGATATTTCCGTTGAAATCTTAACACCGAAAATTTTCGAGGTTACAATATTTCCTTTACTGCGTTCGAGGAAATTAAAATAGACAGTTTTATTTTTTAAAATATTATTCTTCAAAAATTTGAAATGACGATCTGTCTTGAAAGTTTTCTAATGATTGATTCTCAAAACAGTAATCAATAAAATTATGTACCTACTCTGGCCAATGAACAGTATTTACATGAATCATATTTTAGAGATAGTGAAAAAAAAAAAAAAATACAAAATCATTAATTCTGGCACGGCTGGACGAATTATAATATATATTTTTTTGGGAGGAGGCATCCAAAGGACGGTTTTAATCAATGGGAAAACTGGGAAAAAAATACAGAATATAATATTTATTTATTTATTCCATTTTGTCCGGTTAAAAAAGATGGGGAAAATAACATGTAACGTTCTAACTCAGAATCTCTAAAATCCGATAAAAATAAATCATTTCTTGGAAATTAATAAAAACTTAAAACAATTATAAAACAAAACGCAAAGAGCATGACTCACTAATACACTATATTTGACACACATGTGACAGGTCACATTTTCACTAAAATCACATTCGTAATATATCAATTTATATTTATTTCATGCAGACATTTTCAGGAAATAGGGTTAAGACGACCAAAAATTTGTCTAAACGGCAATAAATTTGTCCAAACGACCAAAAGTTTTACGTTTTCAGTTAATCAACTACTTTTTTTTCTTTTAAAAGCTTAAAACCTCCTATCTCTTTTTTTTTTTATATATAAATATTTTTTTATTTAATAATAAATTTTAATAAACGTTAACTTATTGAAATTACGTTTTTGTTTTAAACTTGCTTCCAGGGGTTTGACGGACACCTACAAATCTACGTGCGCATGCTTTTTATTATCTATATAGATTTGAAAACATATTTATAATTGATTCATTTTTAGGATGATTAAAATTTGTTAGCGGATGCTTTAATGAGTTGAAAAACAGAACTTATTACGAAAATCGTCAACGTAAAATTAGTATCTTTGAAATGTCCGTGTACTTGATGGAAAATATTTTTTTCAAAGAATTAATAAAAAAAGTGTAAAATTATTCGTGAAAGATACTAAGTAAATTTTGTATTTTATAAAATATCCTTTTAATTTTTTGTAGGAATGGTTACATGTCCTATTTAATTTCGAAAGTTACTATGAGGTTCAATTTTAAGATATCTGTATGGATTACATTTTATCCAGTGAATGTCTCTCAAAATGTAGGTTTCAGCATAAAATTCTAAATTAACTCGATTTCTTGTCATACATATATATTTAAACGAAGTAAAATATGGGAATATTATATTCGCGGTATTAAACAATATATCACTTTACGACATTTTTATGGATTACTCAATAAGTCCAACATGCGAACTATTGCGAAAATGTATCTTATTTAACTTATTCTATCGTAATTCCTTATGATTTGCTGCAGTAGTGAAATAAAACTTTAGATTATTACAATTTGCATACTGCATCTTGAGCTCTTGGTGTAATATGTCTTTATGACCTGCCATTGGCAAGAGATGGCAGCTGGCTCGGGGGGAGGAAAGGAGGTAACTACCTTCCCAACTGCTATGGGAAACAATAAAGATCTCGCTGTCATTAATCCATCATAGACACTTGTGCAGTTATTTACTTTCATCTCATCTAATATATAATTTAAATTGCGATGATTAATTATTGAATTTCTTTATTGAATTATTTTTATTAATAATATTATTATTATTATTATATTAATTATTACTAAAGGGTCATTTCATGTCAAATCACCCGGTCATGACACCCAGCTCCTCAGATTTTAATGAAACGACTCTATTGACTCTATTACTATCCTGATAACACATGAAAAATTATTTTGCCGTTTTAATTTGGCTCAATCCGAAGCCTCGGAAATCAGGGTGCAATATCGTGCGCTTACAAATTTAAAGATATTTATCTTAAAAACTATTCAAAATATCATCATGAAAGTTTGCAGGAAGTTTGTGTGCTATATTTAATATCAGCATAAAATTCTCTTATGAACCTATCTCAATCTCATAAATAACTAAACATATTCAAATACAATTGTTTAGAAATTCAGGAAATTTCGTTTTACAGAAACCACCATATCTACAGTCTCCGACCTGATAGAATTCTCAAATTAGTTTTAAAGTACTCTTAAATATATGGAATATTAGATAAATAAAAAGTATAGGCGTATTTTTTACATGTTTAGTTACTATACACAACATATCTATAATATTTTAAAATTAAAAATATGACAAATGCTTACGTTAAACAAAATATATTACTCATTAATAATTATTCATTATTAATTGATTATTACTAATTATAAATTTATAATACACAAATTTCCTACAAAATTTCAAAATAATATCTAGAATAATTTTCAATAAAAACATTTTTAACTTTCTGAGTGCATGTTAAAGCCGCAATTTCCTTCTTTTGTGCACAGTAATAAAACTTTATGAAAAGCCACCTATATTATTTATCTAATAACTCGTATATTTAAAAAAATTGTAAAACAAAGTTGAGTATTCTATCAGGTCTAAGACTGTAGATATTGTTGTTTTTGTAAAAGAAAACACAGGTTTCCTGAATTTCTAAAAATTTATAAACAAATATTTGTAGTTTTTTAGAGGATTGATATAGGTTTATAAGAGCATTTTTCTCATAGTTTCACAAACTTTCTGCCAAATTTCATGATGATATCTATAATGTTTTTCCACGTGTGCACGTTAATGGCGCGATTAGCCGATCCTTCGGAAAGAACAAGTTTAAAACACGAAAAAAATAATTTAACGAAAACTATAAAGGATAGGAGAAAATAATTCTGGAGGTGTTATCAGGATAGTAATAGAATCAATTGTCAAGTTTCATGAACATTCAGTATTTATCGATAACCCATTAAATTACATATTAGATGAAAGTTAATAACTCCACACTGGAGGTGGGCATCATGACCGGGTGATTTGACATGGAATGATCCTAACCCTATTTAGTAGAGCTAGTAAATGAGAATACCCTATATAAGTACTGAGTCAATCATATTTAAATTAAACGATTAAATCATCATCTTTATGTTTTGGGGTTCATTTAATTATTATCAAACTCCATTATCAAGGTTCAGGATTATAGGGTTCATGTCAATTAGTCCAGCATATCCTGTCTGCATGTTTCATCTATAATGCAAAAAGTTATGATTTATCAAACTTTGGCAGAGGTTCAATCAGGCGAGGAAACTCGGTGAAACAATATTCTTCCTTTAATTATATTTAATTTTTTAAAATATGTCTAAAAGTGTTCCTGTAAAATCAGATTTAAAATTGTTGATATTTAATTTTCTTTTCTTTTTTTTTGTGACCTTTTCCATTCCTTGTTTATTCCATAGATATTACCTAATGATATCGGAATAAAATATTTATATTGAAATTCTTTAATTTTATGATATATATATATATATATATATATATATATATATATATATATATATATATATATATATAAATATAGATATATTGATAATATGTACTTAGTTAATAAGTCATATTTAATGTCATTAGCTCACTAATGAATTTAGTTCATAAGTGTAGCAATATTAGAGATAATAATTTGTGTATTTAAAAAACTACCTTCCTTTTCACATGAAAAATTTAATTCTCCTGAAGTATATCCCATAGAAACACGAAGTATAAAACAACCTGCCTAACGAAAATAAAAAAAATTATAAATACTTCAAAATCCTAAGTAGCCCTTTCGAGCGTAACATCACTTAAAAATTACATGATTGGCGCATGTTTTGAAAATTTGAATTAATTTCACTCTTTATTTTTTTATTCTTAGATCTCAAGCGTGGCCCCCAATATATCTCGATAACACTTAAACTGAGCAAATAGTCAGAAATTTGACAATATAATGGAACGGGAGTCTAAAAAAAAAATCTTTAGCACAACACCAAGATTGTTATTCCAACCTCTAGCGAATATCATTTTGTTTTCAATTTAAATAATATTTTATAGACGAATCGATAAACATAATTTTTTTTTTTAAATCAATGAATGTTTTCTGCTCTCAGATAATGGAATAAATCTATTTTTTCATATTCCCTTGAAGTTTATCGATGAACCGGGATATAATCTGTGCTCTGTGATTCCGCCCTCAGTCATCTTGGAATGTCTTTCAGCCGCCCTTTCGCTCTTATACTTCCTCCTAAATGGGGCTTTATCAAAAATACTCCGGATGAAGAAGCAGCTCAAGGGATAAAGCGATTCCAGGATTAGAAATCGTTATAGCAGACGAGATCCCATCAGAGGTAGCTAAGCTTCCCGTATCACCTCGACACAAATTGTAAAACAAATTCAACTTTAAGCCTCTTTTCGGCTGATTATCGATTGTTTAGTCGATTGTTAATATTGAAATGATGAATACATTAGAGTTTGTTTGGACATTATTTTTTTATTTATTTTTGCTACAATCATTTATACAATGTATTACTTTATTGCAACTACATGTAAATTCGAATTGATAATTACAAATGCCAACACATCACGTTTACTCTTTGACATTGAACTTGTCCTGAAAATTGAAAGAAAAGTTAAATAGACCCAAGAAACCTTAAGCCCAGGACTAACACTTTCTGAACTCATGTTGCATATTCTATCTATAATGTCATGAATCACATCAATTTCTGAGTAGTATTATCTCGGTTTGGGATCCAAAATAGCCTCATAAATTAATAAGTCTCTCTAGGTAAAATTGAGCTTGACTTGGGTTGCTATTAAGGATTTGTAGGGTCAATAAAGCATATGTTATATAAGAAAAGTCAAAGGAAAGAGGGAGAAAGTTCCCCCTCTGAGTGCAGTAATCTGTTTTATATCCAGTTAAATTTCAGTTTTATTTGTTTTGCATATCTCCGAGCTGAAATATTGTCCTTTATTCAGAACTTTGAGAGAATACTTTGTAAATTTGTAAATGAAGACCCAGGAAATCCGAAAAATACTTACCAGACAGACATTTTTTCCTAAGAAAGAATATAGTTATGATGGTAAAATATAAGAAAGAATATAAGAAAGAAATATGATGGTGAGTGAACCTTCATTCAAAAATATACCAAGTGTATTTAGTATCTATTAAATAATTTTTTTTTTCATATTTCATTTGGAATTTTTTTCTTAAAAAATATTTTTTTGTGCTTAAAATATATTGTTATCAAACATAATATAATTATTATGTGAAAATTATATTACTAAATGACTTACTGAAAAATTAAAAATACATGTGAACTCTTTCAGTTATTAACCTACAAACTTTAAAACTTGAGAAATTAATTTATGAAGCACAATTTTCCATTGATCTTTAACTTTATATTTAAAAAAAAAACATTTTTATAATATAGTTTTCGACGTTTTGAAGTACTTCTTCGTCATCAGGATCTTTGTTTTCTTTAAAGTACATAATTCCCTCTCCATGTCCTGCCATCTGTACAATTTTACATCGTCAGTATTTAATCGTTTCATTATAAAAATTATCTGGGGAGTGACTTTACTTTTACATCCTTGTCATACACACTGTACTATCATTGGAAATTTCCAATACGTCGAAAACTATATTGTAATTTTTTTTTTTTTAATATAAAGTTAAAGATCAATGGAAAGTTGTCCTTCACAATTTATCATAATATGTTATATGTTATATGTTAACATAATAATATGTTAGAAATTAGAAATTATTTAATATAGTAACTTTAAAACTTGATTTTCTCAAATTTCATTTCGGATGATTGTCCTCCTTTTATACCATAATTAAAGCTATCTATATAGGACCGTAAGTAACGTGAATGTATTTACTGATATATTTACAGCATATCACATAACGTTAAACGCGCATATTGATTTTATTAACTAATTGTAAATGTTAGTTATATGCTGGAAGACAGTCATCGTTTTTCCTTGTAACGATTTGTTTTCAGTGTCAATATTTCACGGCACTAGATTCTCTGTTTGTCGCTGTTAAATTTATCAGTTGTGAATAAATTAATTGAAGGGAATGATTTGTCATATCAAAATCATTCGATGGAAGCTCTGTCAACGCAAAATATTGGGAAAGAGATTTCAAATCGTGATATGTTGAATATATTAGTAAAATCTTACGCAACTTTTCTGTTTGATCATTGTTATATAAGCCGAACCATACAGAACGATTCAAGGACTTGGGTCTTCGGGGAGCTGATACGTGTAGAAGTCGGATCCTTTCCACCACCTGGCAACCAGCCAAAGATTTTTATCGCATGTCTCAGAACACGAAATAACAGACTTGGTTGTGTGTTAGAGTCGAAAACCATTTCGGACGCTATCTTTTTCTCCTTTAAGATATCAATCCGCATTCTATCTTATTCAAAAAGGCATGAATTTTCTCACATACAATGTCTACGATATTAGATTAGTGGCTGCTCGTATAATATTATTCTCTTCCGTCAATTTTTTTATTATTAAGTATCTTTGATTAAATGCCAATATCTCTACATTGAAACAATACAAATTTCAACGTAAATATTCAATAAATCAAAGCAGGCTTTTAAGCGACTATTGAAGGTTTTTTTTTTTTTGCGTGTATCAAACGTTATGACTTAACTTTTCCTAAACTTAGATCAAAATGTTTCTCAGGAACAGATTCAACGTGGAAAACCATTCAATCCAGATGAGCATATCTACTTTAATAAAACCTGCGTGCGTAGGTGTTCGTAATCCTTGTCATGACAAATTCATACCCGTAAAAGCCCATGACACAAACTTTATTATTTGAATTTTATGTTAAAGTTCATTGATTCTTGCAAAATATTTCTTGCAATAAATTCAATTAAATATAACATAACATATTGCCAAACATTCAATTATGGGGACGGGAAAAAAAACTTTATATACTTCATTTATTAGTTAGCGATTGATAAATTATTTGCCACTTCTATAAATTTGTTTTATTGAAAACTAGTTTTGAATGTTATACATTCATCCTCAGTTCTAAAAACATACAAAAAAATAAGCAATTCAAAATATAGTTTGATATTATTATACTTATTAAATTAGATTAATATAAATCAGTATGATAAAACATTTATTATGAATTTAATTAAGACAAGAAATCAAATACATGTTGGTACTCACCAAGGTTTAAATGGATTTAAAGGTGAGTACCAACATGTATTTGATTTCTTGTCTTAATTAAATTCATAATTCATAAATGTTTTATAAATTATTTATATTAATCTAATTTAATATGTATAATAGTATCAAACTATATTTTGAATTGCTTATTTTTGAACTGAGGATGAATGTATAACATTCGAAACTATTTTTCAATAAAACAAATTTATAGAAGTGGCAAATAATTTATCAATCCCTATTTAGATTGATCCTTCAATACCACCATGCGGATGTCAACTGTTCATTTATTAGGTTATTTTGTGTTTTAGAGGATTCATAACTTATAAAATAAGGTTTATCCCACAATCTGTATTGTATTGTATTTACTTGAATCTATTATTTTAGAAACGACACGTGTCATTTTTTACCGGTAGAGATGAAACTGGTTCTGGGATATATTGCCTTCCTAGACGCATCTTTTAATTAAAAAAAAAAAGTACAAACTCTTTTTTTTCAGATGGATTGTTTGCGCAATATTTTTATCTTTTAAAATATTAGTACTAAATATTATTTTTCATTATATGCATTTTAACCCTTTTTGAAAGATGCCTGAGGATGGCTTAAAAGCTGCAAATTTGCATCTAAATAAATGAACTTGGTGAATTAGTAACAGCCTGCATTTATTATTATTTTTCCGTTTTCTCAAAATCGTGAAAATGTCACAATTCGATTGAAATTGAAAATGTGTCGGTTCTGAAATAATTGATTCAATTATATTTATGCATATATTGTTAGCTGCAATCTGTTCCCGATATTTTTCAATGAAACGAACAGGAATAAAAATTATGTTTTATATTTTTCCTGCTCATTATAACTGTTTTTGGGACAGGTCATCCTCCTCGTATTTTATAAATTTACCGAAAATCTATTTTATTTTCTTAAGCTACTTGAATTTGTTTCAAAATTCGTTACAAAGATTTGAGGTAGTAATAAAGAACTTCTGGAGACACGACCAATCGGTAAGATCTCAATCAAATCCCTATGATGAAGGTCTTCTTTCCAAAAGGTAATTGGGAATTGATATGGTGGCAAACTCAGAAGCTAATGCGTCTGCATGCGCATGAAATTTGTAGTAGAACGATAAATATCTGCAACGTGTGGTATAATGAGATCATTTATTTTTGACGAATTATGGAGAATTGATGACTTTACAAAGCATTTTATATTGGAAGGATTGGATATGGTGGAATTTTATGGTAGCGGCCCAAAGCTCAAAAAAAGTGAAAATTAAAGTCAAAGTTGTTTCTGATCAACAGTGATAAGAAAATATTATCATTGTTAGAATAAGATACTGTAGAAGAGGACGAAGGGTAAAAGAATAATTAATGGAATTTGTCTGGATTTACTATAATCTCCTATTTATAGATTGAAACAATTGTGGCAGGTGACTGAAGAGTTTAGGATGTATTAATTGGATTATCATTCACTAATGATGTAAACATGCCATCGTCATTAAAAAGCTCTACAAATTATTACATGGTTTCTTATTTCCAAATAGTGATATTTCAAAAAGATCTGGTCCGCCTATTCACAGGAATTTCCGTATTGCTTTGATTTACATTTTATATTATGAGATTATCTTTCAAATGAGAATTTGGCGTGTTTCGGGAAAGGAGCATGTGCAGAATACTTTTTAAAAGATATCTACCAAGTTCAGCAAAGAAATTAAGCAGTAGGCACCTATGGAGCAGAAATTTGAAGCTAGTCCCAGGATGATCGCCCTGAGAATGCCGAACCGGGAGTATAATGAAGAAACTGTGTCAATGCAAGTAGGCTGAATTGTAGGATGTGCACTTGAGTGGGAAAAGAAAAAGGAAAGACTAAGAAGCTAAAGGAAATGCAGAAATAATCCAAGGAAGAATGAAGTAGAGAGATGGGAGAAAGTCATAAGCCCAATTGTTCTTTTGAGGCCTGAAGCCATGAAGACCAGCAGCGCCGGAGGATTAGACTACGAAGTACATTACGCTTCTTGTGTCCTTGAATCGGCATACCTTACATTTCCCGTTTATCTTTATAAATGGTCGAGTTATGGGCTTATAACATCTCTGATCCGCCGCCATTTTGAAACAAACTGGCAGATGGTAATGTCGAGTTCCGAGGATCATCCTGGGGTGACCTGTGACATTGGTATCTAATCTCAAGAAAATCGGTGCAGTAGTCTCGGAGAAAAGCCGCGGACGGCGGACGGATGGATTTTTTTATTCGATATTTGGATTCTACATATCTTGAAACGTAAAGCTTCAAAATTTCAGGGAATTTTAAAATAAAAATTTTCTTGATCGATTTCAAAGGTCTATTATTGAAAATAATATACAAAAAATTGATATTTTAATTTATATTTAAAAGCTATGAAATTAAATTAAATTAAATTTCACGGACGGACACAGTACTTTACCTTGACCAACATTCTACCAAATGATGACCTGGACCACACGTCAAAATTAAAAGAAAGATTTTAAACGAATGACTGAAATTACTGTACTCTCTTTTTTCTAAATCGTCAAAATTGAAAATTAGACAGAAATTAAATACATAAACCTGCCTGCTTAAATCCATATGGACTTACGTCTCACAGATTTACGGTTCAGCAAAAAAGACGAACTTACAAAAACTTACAACTTAACGAACTTACAATCCAAAATTTTAAAACTAATAACAGAAGCTCCTTGCTACGTAAATAACCAAACTCTAAGTATCCACTTACTATCGACCAACACATAAAATTCTATATTAATTTCCATTTTCATGATAACCTTCAGGGGCATAACCACAGACTAATAAACGATATGGCTAAGGCCGACATGTCCAATAGGGGATGCCTGAAAAGGAGGTGGATGAGATCTCTCCTTTTCTGCATTCAGAGATTAATACAAGACCGGGAAGAGGTGCTGCTGGATTCCGTCTATATTTTTCTCCTCATATTTACTGATTATCACTCATCTGTGACAGGTGCGAATAAAGAAATAAGTAAAAAACGCTGCAAATTATTACACAATGGTTTATTATTTCCATTTAGTAATGTTTCAAAAATATCTATTCTGTCCAAGTAAAAAAAATGAAGCAGTAGGTACCAAAGGAAAAGAAATTTGAAGCTTGTCACAAGATGATCGCCGTGAGAGTGCCGAACTGAGAGTGTTAATTTAAAAAACTGTGTCAATACAAGTAGGCTATGATGTAAAATGATACAGAGGAAATATTTTATGTGCACTTCAGGAAAAAAAAAGGATAGACTAAGGAAGTGCAGAAATAATCCAAGGAAGGATACAGCAGAGAGATACGAGGAAGTCAGAAGCCCAATAGATAAGTCAAAAGGCCTAGGGCCACGATCACTAGCCACCCGGAGAATTAGTCTACGAAGTTCATTACGCTATATCTCAGCTAATAATGGTCCGATTTAAGTGATTCTTAGTTCGGTTTGTAGGAAATTTCATCAGCTTTCGTTTAAATACAATAAAATTCCCAAACAAAATTTTCAGATGGATTTTTTTTTATTCTATATTTGAATTCTACGTATCTTGAAAGGTAACACCTCACATTTTGAGGGGGGGTTACAACAATTTTTTCCTTGGTCGGTTCCAAAGGTCTATTATTGAAAATAATAAACCAAAGCATTTACAGATTGAGATTTTTTAATGTTTCGTTTTTTCTTTTTTCTTATTTTAATGCCTTGTTACACTCATTCCAAAACACCTTACATTTCTCCTCTATGTTTATAAATGGTCGAGTTATGGGCTTATAAAATCTCCAATCGGCCGTCATTTTGAAAGAAATAAACATATGATAATGTCGAGTTCCGAGGATCATCCCGGGGTGATCTATGACATTGGTACCAAATCTCAAGAAAATCGGTCCAAAAGCCGCGGACGGCGGACGGACGTTTTTTTTTTATTATTCGATATTTGGATTCTACGTATCTTGAAAGGTAAAACCTCAAATTTTGAGAGAGGGTTACAAACATTTTTTCCTTGGTCGATTCCAAAGGTCTATTATTGAAAATAATAAATCAAAAAAATGGATGACTAAGTACGGTAATATTAGGAGAAATCAATTTTTATTTTAAATTTCAAAATTAAAATTAGTTATTCCCGTTATATCAAATCTTTTCGCTAACGAATGCTCTAACATTTTATAAGAGACAAAGAAACAAGAGACTCAATGGTCCAGTGAAATATTTGTTGGGGCTCGGGAATTGGTTGATTTATCGGAAAACAGCCGAGAGCCGCCGACCGACATTTTTTCAATTATCGCGGGCGGTGCCGAACTGGGACCGAGTTTGGTTCGGTATCTCACCCTTCCCTAATCTTCTCATGAAACTTGCTATATTTTCAATGGTACATCTATCATTGGTAAATCTACATTATTGATGGAGAGATATATTAATTTCTTTATAAAAAAAATCATTGCATGTTAAAATACTTTTTACTGTCTTAAGGAACCTAAAATATGACAATTGAGTCATAATCTCGAAAATATTATACAGAGCAATTGCCATATTCCTTCTAGCTTTGGTAGTTTAGAAAGTATAATAAATTATAACAATAACAAAATAAACGGTGAATTATTCTGTATAACTGAGGTTATAAAGGCTTACTGTGAAATGGTTACAACGTATAATACGTTAAACACGTTTGTATATACAAATACTATATGCAGCTTCCCTGTTCCCGTCATACAGTAAGGGAAGATATGGTAAGATGACGAGGTGAAACTTTTGCTAATTTTCCTGGCCTCTGTAAATGGATTTAGGAACTGAATTTTTTATGTCAACTTCTTCGATATCTTACGTTATACCATCAGTTTTTTTTCTCATTTGCCTCTATCATCTTCAAAGGGACAAAACACGGATTATTCCCAAAACTTTAAATTTTCGTCATCTTTCCCCAGCTGCAGTGTAAGATGACGAATCGGCTGGGATAAGATCAGGAACAAGACATGGGATTTCAAAACATCATAACAAGCAACTTAAACAAGAACTTCTATAAAACTGTGAAAGAAAAAACAAAATTATCTTAAATTATACAAAAGGTAAAGTTTATTTAAATGAAATAGTGGCATACAACACCTGTTACTGGCCACGTAATACAATGAGCCCACTTAGGCCACTTGCACGTCACCCGTTGAAAATTCGTCATCTTTTCCCCTCACGCTATTTTTACCAAACTTATGAGTAACTGAAACTGTTGTAAAACAGATGGGTCTGCTATGAGTTTGTAGCTCGAAAGTTGTACATTCAGAATATTTTAGTTAGAACGTCGAAAAACCACCCGATACACAATTCGTGACATTATCTATTCACGTCCAAGGGGATCCCTTATAGTGTGTCTTTAAACCTATACTTTGATTTTTATTTCCTTTTATTGAATAATATTACATTCTGTCTCAGCAATAACAATGGTAATAGAGATCAAAGAGTTCATTCACACCTTATTTACAGAAAATAAAAAAAAAATTAAATAATAGCAAAAAAAAAAAATACTTATATAAAAAAAATAAACATAACATATTAAATGCAGGCACACTTATATACACTATTTACTATCGACCTGAGGAACCCCAAGCCAGACTTACTTTTCTCCCCCCACTTATGGATGGAAAAGTATGACTCCAGAATATTCCAGCGTTTCTCACTCAATTGCAGACATACAGAACTTGAGTGGAGAATCTGGCCATTGCCAAAATACTAATATACATATATACTTTGATTAACAATGTTCGATTTAAAGTCAGTAAAAGCAAATTATATATTTTTTTTTAAACAATTACTAAATGTTTTATGATTTTTCAACCGCTTAACAGATATCAAATAAGAGAAAATATTACTCAATTTATTTAGTATATTGCTGAGCGATATTT